>JAWNOX010000125.1:0-61636 GCA_035045555.1 Drosophila fulvimacula | reverse complement strand
AAGAGGAACCAGAAGTGGAAGCGAAAGAATAAAGAGGAAGAAAAATAAGACAAAGATCAGGAAAAAAAGAAGATGCAGAAGTGGAAAAAGAAGAAGAAGGGAAGAAGCAGAAAAGGGACAAGAATCGAAAGAAAAAGACGAGGAAGAAGAAGAAGACGAAGAAGAAGAGGAAGAAGAAAAGAAAAAAGAAAAACGAAGAAGAAGAGGAACAAAATGAAGAAGAACAAGAGGAAGAAGAAAAAGACGAAGAAGAAGAGGAAGAAAAAGAAGAGGAAGAAAAAGAGGAAGGAGAAGGAGTGGGGAAAGAGGAAGAAGAAAAGAGGAGAAGAGAGAGGAGGGAAAAAGGAGGAAGAAGACGAAGAGGACGAGAAGAAAGAAGAAGATAGAGAAAGAAAGGGAGGGGAGGAAGAAGTAAATAAAAGAAAAAGACGAGGAAGAAGAAGAGGAAGAAGAAGAAAGAGGAAGAAGAAAAGAAAAGGAAGAGGGAGAAGAAGAAAAAAGAGGAAGAAGAGAGGGAAAAAGAGAAAGAAGAGGAAAGAGGAAGAAGAAGAGAAAGAAAACGATGAGAAAGAAGAAGAAACGATTCTCTTCGAACAAGCAAGAGATAGTGCAGGAAAGGAGGAAAAGAGAAGAAGAAGACAAAAGGAAGAAGAAGGGAGGAAGAAGAAGAAGAAGAAAGAAGAGAAGAAGAAGTAGGAAGAAGAAGAAGAGAAAGGAGAAGAAGAGGAAGAAGAAGAAGAGGAAGAAAGAGAAGAGTGAAGACGTAAGAAGAATGAGGAGGAAGAAGAAGAGAAAGAAGAAAGGAGGGAAGAAGAAGGAAGAAGAGGAAGAGGAAGAGGGAAAGGAGAAGGAAGAGGAATATGAATTAAAAGAAGCAGAAGAAGAAGAGGAAGAAAGAAGACGAAGACGAATGAGAAGATGAATTAAAGGAAGAAGAAGAAGAAGAAAAAAAAGATATAGAAGAAGAAGAGAGGAAGAGAAGAGGAAGAAGGATATAGGAAGAAAAGGAAAAGGAAGAAGAAGAAGAGGGAAGTAGGTTTAAAGGGGGTTGAGAAAAGGAAGAGGAAGAAGAAGCGAAAGAAGGAAGAAGAAGAAGAGGAAGAAGAAGAGAAAGAAGAAGAGAGAGAAGAAGAAAAGACAAAGGAGAGGAAGGCGAAAAAAAGAAGAAGAAAAAGAAGATGAAGGAGAAGACAAGAAAGAAGAGGAGAAATAAGAGGAGGAAGAAGATAAGGAAGAAGAAGAAGAAGATGAGGAGGAAGAAGAGGAAGAGAAAGAGGAAAGAGGAAGAGGAAGAGAATAAAGAGGAAGACGAAGAAAAAAAGAAGATGAAAGAAAAAAGAAGAAGCGGAAGAAGAATAAGAGGAAGAAAAAAATGAAGTGAAATAAGACCAGGGAAAAAAGCAGATGAAGAAGTGGAAAAAGAAGAAGAAGGGAAGAAGAAGAAGATAGAGAAGAAAAGGAGGAAGAAGAAGCGAAAGAAGAAGAAGAAGAAAAAGGGGAAGAGGAAGAACAAAAAGAAGACGAAGAAAAAGAGGAAGAGGAAGAAGAAGAGGAAGAAGACGAGGAAGAAGAAGAGAAAGAAGAGCAAGAGGAAGAGGAAGAGGAAGAAAAAGAAGAGGAAGAAAAAGAGGAAAAAGAAAAGAAAGGGAAGAAGAGGAGGGAGAAAGAAGAGAAGAAGAAAAAGACGAAGAGGACGAGGAAGAAGAAGATAGAGAAGAAAGGAGGAAGAAGACAGAGAAAGAGAAAGAAGGAAGAGGAAGAGGAAGAGGAAGAGGAAGAGGAAGAAGAGGAGGAAGAAGAAGAGGAAGAAGAAGAGAAAGAAGAGCAAGAGGAAGAGGAAGAGAAGAAGGAAAGAAGAAGAAGACGAAGAAGAAGTGGGAAGGAGAGGAAGAGGAAGAGGAAGATAAATGGAAGAGGAAGAATAAGAGGAAGAGGAAGAGGAAAAAGAAGGCGCGAAGAGGAAGCGAAGAGGAAGAAGAAGAAGGGAAGAAGAAGAAAAAGAGGAAGACAGAAGAAAAACAAGAAGAAGAAGAATGGGAAAAAGAAAAAGAAGGAAAGAGGAAAAAAATGACGAACGAAGAACAAGAGGAAGAAGAAAAAGAAGAAGGAGATGAGGAAGAAGAAGACGAGGAAGAAGAAGAGAACGAAGAAGAGGAAGGAAGGAGGTAGAAGAAGAAGAAGAGAAGTCGAAGAAGAAGAGGAAGGAGATGTAAGAGGAAGAATGAGCAAGAAGACGAGGAAGAAAGAAGAGAAGAAATAAGAGGAGGAAAACGAAAAAAGTAGGAAGCGGAAGAAGAAGAGGAAGAAGAGGTAAAAAAGGAGGAACAAGAAGACGAAGAAGAAAAAAAAAAGACGAGGAGGAAGGAAGAAGAAGAAGAGTGAGAAGAATAAATAGATGATGAAGAAGAGGAGAGAGGAAAAGAAGAAGAGGAACGAAAAAGAGGAGAAAGAGAAGAAGAAGGGAACAAAAAGATGAGTGAAGACGAAGAAAAGGAGAGAAAGAAGAGAAAAAAGAAGATGAGGAAGAAATGAAAGAAGAAGAGAAGGAAGAAAACAGGAAAGAAGAGGAAGAAGAAGAGCAAGAAGAGGTGGAAGATGTAAAAATGGGAGCAAGAAGAAGAGGAAGAAGCAAAAAGGAAAGGCGAAGAGGAAGAAGAGGAGGAAAAAACGAAGGAGGAGGAAGAGAAAAAGAAGGTGAGGAAGTAGGAAGAAAGCAGAAAAAAGATGAAGAGAAGAAAGGGAGGAAGAAGAAGAAGAACAAGTAAGGAAACTCTAATCCGGAGGTACCCGACTAGGAAATACTCTTGAACCCAGCCTATCAAAGGCTTAAATGCACTTCAAAGTTTATAAATAATTTTAAATCAAATTAAAAAAATTAAAAAAAATAAAAAAGATTAAGTAACTTGTATAAAAATGTTTTGACGTCAGCTTAGAGAATCGAACCCGAGACATTATGTCGGCGATCATCGCTTCTACCAACACAGCCGTTGCAATGTTATTAAGGAGTGAGATGGCGAATTCCTAAGTACAGTTATTGAGCTACTGAACTACTGCTATTGAGCTGCTGAACTTCTGCTTAAAATTCATACCCAATTTGTCTTTGTTGTTATTGTTAAGAATTCTTCGAGTACTCTGGAAGCTTCTGCTGCTGTTGCCATGCGCGTGTGTACGTAATACGTTTGGTAAACGTTTCGTTTAATAACATAATGCATTTCATCTATTCATATGTATGTATGTACATATGTATATTATATTGACTTTATTTAAGTTATATCAATGCTACTGTTATTTTATATATATGTAAATATATGCAGTATGTACATGTGTACATACATATGTATGTAGGGGTGCAAGCAACGCATACATACACACGCACACGCATACGCTCTGCTAACTGCGCGCGGTTACTCAGCGACCGCTGCACCAATATGTGCGTGTTATGGAAAATTAAATGTTTAATAACTTTTTTTGTAGATCGACTTTCTTAATCAAACTTGCGCAGCGTAATTATATCATTCATATGCGTGTATGTGCAAAAGCATGAGTCTCTAGTATTTGAAATAAGTGGTTTGAAAATTTGGGCGAAGGAGGCGTGGCATCCAAAATTTAACAAAAATCAAAATTGCATACAAAAGTCCCATTAAGCTAAATACAAGATTGGAGTCTCTAACTATAAAGATGTAGAAGATATAATTTTAAAACTGAAAATCGATTTCGTTTTTAATCGATAAAAAAAGAACGAGAAGAGTTATGGAATTTCTAAAACAAACTCGACCTGCGCGTAATATGCACGAATCTATAAAAAAAAGTTCAAGTCTCTAGCTATTATAGGTTCTGAGATCCACGCGTTCAAACATACGGACAGACGGACAGACGGACAGACAGACAGACGGACAGGGCTCAATCGACTCGGCTTGTCGTCCTGATCAAGAATATATATACTTTATGGGGTCTGCCTGTTACATACATTTGGGCTGCAACAAAACCATTATACCCTGATTACCCATTTTTAATGGGTTCAGGGTAGAAAAAAAAGGCGAAGGCTGAGAAAAAAGAAGTGGAGAAATAAGAAGAGGAAAAAGATGAGGAAGAAGAAGAAGAAGAGGACGACAAAGAGGAAGGGAGAAAGAGGGAGAAGAAGAAAACTAAGGAAAAGATGAATTAAGGAAAGAATAAGAAGAAGAAGCAAAAGATCAAAAAGAAAAAACATAGAAGAAAAATAAGAAGAATAATAATAAGAGAAGAAGAAGAAAGAAGATGAGGAAGAGGAAGAAGAAGAGGAGAAAGAAGAAGAAGATGAAGAGGAAGATGAAGAAAATGAAAAAGAAGAATAATAGTAAGAAGAAGATGATGATGAAGAAGAAAAAAGAGAAGAAGAAGAAAAATAAGCCGAAGAAGACGAAGGAGAAAAAGAAGATGAAGACAAAGAAAAATTAGATAAAGGCGAAGAAAAAGAAGAAGAAGAGAAATAAGAAAAGAAATAAGAAAAGAAATAAGATGAGGAAGAAGAAGAAAAGGAAGAGGGGGAATAAGAAGAAGAAGAAGAGGAAGAGCAAGAGGAAGAGGAAGAGGAATATGTAGGAGAGGGAGAAGAAGAAGAAGAGGAAGAACAAAAAGAAGAGGAAGGAGAAGAAGAATAGGAGAGGAAGGAATATGTAGGAGAGGGAGAAGAAGAAGAAGAGGAAGAACAAAAAGAAGATGAAAAAAATTAAGAGAAAGAAAAAACGAAAGGTGAGGAAGAGAAAAAGAAGATGAAGAAGTAAAAGAAGCAGAAAAAAGATGAAGAAGAAGAGGAGGAGAAATATGAAGAGAAGAGAGAACAAGAAGAAGAAAAAAAGATAAAAAGATGGGAAAGAGAAAGAACAAGAGATGAAAGAAGAAAAAGAGAAAGAAGAAGAAGAGGAAAAAGATGAAGAGGAAGAGGAGGAAGAAGAAGAAGACAGAAGAAAAGAAAGAAGAAGAGAAAGACGAAGAAGAAGAAGACGAAAAAAGGAAGGAGAAAGAGGAAGAACGAGAAGAAGCAGAAGAAGAAAAAGACGGAGATGAAGAAGAAAAAAAAGAAGAAGAAGAAGAAGAGGAAGAACTAAAGAAGAGAAGAGGAAAAGGAGTAATGTGGAGAGGGAAAAGAAGAAGAAGAACAAAAAGAAGAGGAAGGAGAAGAAGAAGAAGAGGAGTAAGAAGAAGATGAAGACGAAGAAAAAAAAAGAATTGGAGAAATAAGAAGAGAAAGAAGATGAGGAAGAAAAGGAGATGAAGATGAAGAAAAAGAAGATGAAGACGAAGAAAAAGAAAAAGAAGAAAAAAGATGAAGACGAAGAAAAAAGAAGAGGAGAAAGAAGAAGAGAAAGAAGATGAGAAAGAAGAAAAGGAAGAGCAGAAAGTAGAAGAAGAGGAAGACGAATATGAAGAAAAGGAAGAAGAAGAATAATAATAATAAAAAGATGATGAAGAAGAAAAAAGAAAGAAGAAAAAAAAAGGAAGAAGAAGAGATAAAAGAAGCAGAAGAAGAAGAAGAAGAAGAAATAAGAAAAGAAAAAGGATAAGGAAGAAGAAGAAGAGGAAGAGGAGGAAAAAGAAGAAGATGAACAAATGGAAGTAGGAGAAGAAGAAGAGAACGAGAAAGAAGAATAACGAAAAGAAAGTGAAGAACAAGAAGTGAAAGAAGAAGAAGAAGAGGAAGAGAAGAAAGAAGAAGAAGAATGAGGGGACAAAGAAGAAGATGAAGAAAGGGAAGAAGAAGAAGAAAAAAATTTTAAGAAGGAGAAAATGGAAAAAAAGATGAATAAGAAGCAAAGGAGATGAAAAGGAAGACAGAGAACAAGAGAAAAAGCAAGAAAGAAGAAGAAGAGAAAGAAGATGAGAAAGCAGACGAAGAAGAAGAACACGAAAAAAAGAAAGGGAAAAACAGAAAGAAGAAGAAGAAGAAGAAGAAGAATACGAAGGAGAAGGTGAATTAAAGGAAAAAGAAGAAGAAGAAAAAGAATATGAAGAAGAAGAAGAGAAAAAAAGAAAAAAAGAGAATATAGTGGAAAAGGAAAAGGAAACGGAAGAAAACGAAGAGGATATATTGGAAAAGGAAAAGGAAACGGAAGAAGAATAAGAGGAAAAAGATGAAGAAACGGAAGATAAAAAGGAAGAGGAATAAGAAGCGAAAGAAAAAGAGCCAGAAGGAGAAGCAGAAGAAAAAGAGGAAGGAGAAGAGAGGAAAGAAGAAAGAGAAAAAGAAGACGAAGACGAAGAAAAAGAAGGTGAAGACGAAGAAAGAGAAGAAGGAAAAGAAAATGAAGACGAAGAAAAAAAGAAGACGAGAAATAAGAAGAGGAAGAAGCTGAGGAAGAAGAAGAGGAAGATGAGAAAGAAAAAGAAGAGGAGAAATAAGAAGAGAAAGAAGATGAGGAAGAAAAAAGAGATGAAGATGAAGAAAAAGAAGATGAAGACGAAGATAAAGAAGAAGAAAAAGAAAATGAAGACGAAGAAAAAAAAGAAGACGAGAAATAAGAAGAGGAAGAAGCTGAGGAAGAAGAAGAGGAAGATGAGAAAGAAAAAGAAGAGGAAGAGGAAAAGGATGAGGAATATGAAGAAAAGGAATAAGAAGAATAAGAGGAAGAAGAAGAAGATAAATGCGACGAAGGAGAAGAGGTACCAGAATAGGAAGCAGAAAAACAAAAAGAAGAAAAAGAAGAACAGGAAGAAAAAAAGACGAAGAAGAAAAATAAGAAGAATAATAATGAGAAGCAGAAAGAAAGATGAAAGACAAAGAATAAGAAAAAAAGATGAGAAAGAGAAAGAGAAGAGAGAACAAGAAGAAGAAAAAAAGATAAAAAGATGGGAAAGAGAAAGAACAAGAGATGAAAGAAGAAAAAGAGAAAGAATAAGAGAAGGAAGATGAAGAAGAGGAAGAACAAAAAGAGAAGAAATAAGAAGAGGACAAAGAAGATGAAGAAATGGAAGAAGAAGAAGAGGAAGAGAAGAAAGAAGAATAAGAGGACAAAGAAGAAGATGAAGAAAAGGAAGAAGAAGAAAGAGAATATGAAGAAGGAGAAAAAGAAGCGAAAGAGAAGGAAGAAGCTGCAAAAGAAAGTGAAGATGAGAAAGTTGAAGAAGAAGAAAAGGAAGCGAAGAAAGAAGAAGAAAAAATATATGAAGAAGGAGAAAAAGGAAAAAAGAAGATGATGAAAATGCAAAAAAGATGAAACAGAAGTTAAAGAGCAAGAGAAAGACCAAGAAAGAAGAAGAAGAGAAAGAAGCAGAAGAAGAAGACATAAAGAGGAAGGGAGAAAGAGGAAGAAAAAGAAGAAGACGAAGGAAAAGATGAACAAAAGTTAAAAGAAGAAAAAGTGAAAGATTTGGAGAAAGAAGAACAGAAAGAAGAAGACGAAGAAGAATAAGAAGACAAGGAAGAAGAAAGGAAGATGAGGAAGAGAAAGAGAAGATGAAGATGTAGAAGAAGCAGAAAAAGAAGAGGAGGTGAAGAAAGAAGAGATGAAAGAAGAAAAAAAGAAGAAGAGAAAAAAGATGAAGAAGAGGAAGAATAAAAAGAGGAGAAGAAGAAAAAGAAGAGGAAGCGAAAAACGAAGAGAACAAGGAAGATGAAGAAAAAGAATAAGAAGATGAAAACGAAGAAAAAGAAGAGATATAAGAAAAGAAATAAGATGAGGAAGAAGAAGAAGGGGAGGAAGAAGAAGAAGAAGAAGAGGAAGAGCAAAAAGAAGAGGTAGAGGAAAATGTAGAAGTGGGAGAAGAAGAAGAAGAGAAAAAACTAAAAGAAGACGAAGAAGAAGAAGAGAAAGATGAAACGAAAGATGAGGAAGAGAAAAAGAAGTTGAAGAAGTAGAAGAACCAGAAAAAGAAGGTGAAGAAAAAAAAGAGGAGAAAGACGAAGGGAAGAAGGAAGAAGAAGAAGAAAAAAAGAAGAAGAAAACGAGGAAGACGAAAAAGAAGATGAAGAAGAAGAAGAGAAAAATAAGATGAAGAAGAAGAGGATATACGGGAAATGGAAAAGGAAAAGGAAGAAGAATAAGGAGAATAAGAGGAAAAATATGAAGAAACGGAAGATGAATATAAAGAGGAATAAGAAGCGAAAGAAGAAGGAGAAGCATAAGAAGAGGAGGAGAAAGATGAAGAGAAGAAAAAACAATTAGAAGAAAAAAAGATAAAAAGAATTGAAAGAGAAAGAAGAAGAGATGAAAGTAGAAAAAGAGAAAGAAGAAGATGAAGAAGAGGAAGAACAAAAAGAGAAGAAATAAAAAGAGGACAAAGAAGATGAAGAAATGGAAGAAGAATAAGAGAACGAAAAGGAAGAAGAAGAAGAAGACAAAGAGAAGAAAGAAGATGAAGAGGACAAAGAGGAAGATGAAGAAAAGGAAGAAAAAGAAGAAGAAGAAAAATATGAAGCAGGAGAAAAAGGAAAAAAGAAGACGAAAAAGAGGCAAAAGAGATGAAAATGAAGAGAAAGAGCAAGAAAAGAGCAAAAAAGAAGAAGAATAGAAAGAAAACGAAGAAGACGAAAAAAAGGAATGGAGAAAGAGGAAGAGCAGAAGAAGATGAAGAAGAAGACGAAAAAGAAGATGAAGAAGAAGAAGAGAAAAAAGAAGATGAAGAAGAAGAGGATATACGGGAAAAGTAAGAGAAAGAAGAATAAGGAGAATAAGTGGAAAAAGATGAAGAAAGAATAAGAAGAATAGGATGAAGAAAAATAGAAGAAGATGAATAGGAATAGGAATAAGAAGCGAAAGAAGAAGAGGAAGAAGGAGAAGCAGACGAAGACGAAGAAGAAGACGAAAAAAAGGAAGGGAGAAAGAGGTAGAAGAAGAGAAAGAAGAAGGCGAAGAAGAAGACAAAGAAGAAGAAAAAAAGGAAGATGAGGAAGAGAAAAAGAAGATGAAGAAGTAGAAGAAGCAGAAAAAGAAGATGAAGAAAAAAAGGAGGAGAAAGATGAAGAGAAGAAGGAAGAAGAAGAAAAAAAAAGATAAGAAATAAGACAAAGAGAAAGAACAAGAGATGAAAGCAGAAAAAATAGAAAGAATAAGAGAAAGAAGAAGAAGAAGAAGAAGAAGAAGAAGAAGAAGAAGAGAAAGAAGAAGAAGAAAAGAAGAAAAGGAAGATAAGGAAGAGAAAAAGAAGATGAAGAAGCAGAAAAAGAAGATGAAGAAAAAAAGGAGGAGAAAGATGAAGAAAAGAAAGAACAAGAGATGAAAAAATAAAAAGAGAAAGAAGAAGAGAAAAGAGATGAGAAAGAAGAAGAAGAAGAGGAAGAAAAAGATGAGGAAGAGGAAAACAAAAAGAGAAGAAATAAGAAGAAGAAGAGGACAAAGAAGAAGATGAAGAAAAGAAAAAAGAAGAAAAAGAATATGAAGAAGGAGAAGAAGAAGAAGAAGCGAAAGACAAGGAAGAAGATGCAAAAGAAAGTGAAGATGAGAAAGTTGAAGAAGATGAAGAAGAGGAAGAGGAAGAGAAGAAGTAAGAAGTAGAAGAGGACACAGACGAAGATGAAGAAATGGAAGCAGAAGACGAAGAAAAAAATATAAAGAGTGTAGAAAAAGGAAAAAAGGAGATGAAGAAGAAGCAAAGGAGATGAAAAAGAAGAGAAAGAGAAAGAGAGAGAAGAAGAAGAAGAAAATGAAGACGAAGACGAAAAAAAAGAAGAAGAAAAAGAAAATGAAAACGAAGAAAAAGAAGAAGAATAAGAAGGTAAAGACGAAGAAAAAAAGAAGAGGAGAAATAAAAACAGAAAGACGATGTGGAAGAAGAAGAAGAAGAAGAGGAAGAGGAGGAAGAAGAAGAAGAGGGAGAGAAAGAGGAATATGAAGAAAAGGAAGAAGAAGAAGAAGAGGAAGAAAAAAAAATGAAGACGAAGAAAAAGAAGAAGAGAAGAGAAATGAGAAAAGAAATAAGGTGGGGAAAAAGAGGAACAGGAGGAAGAAGAACAAGTAAGGAAACTCTAGTCGGAGGTGCTCGACTAGGAAATACCCAGAACCCCGTCTATCGGCGGCTTTAAATGCCAAAGTTTGTATACAATTTTAAATTAAATTAAAAAATTAAAAAAAAAAAGATTAAGTAACTTGCATAAAAAAAGTTTTGACGTCAGCTTAGAGAATCGAACCCGAGACTTTATGTCGGCGATCATCGCTTCTACCAACACAGCCATTACAGTTCATAAGAGTGAGAGAGCGAATTCCTAAGTAAAGTTATTGAGCTACTGAGCTACTGCTACTGAGCTGCTGAATTTCTGCTTAAAATTCATACCCAATTTGTCTTTGTAGTTGTTGTTATGAATTCTTCGAATTTTCTAGAGCTTCTGCTGCTGTTGCCATGCGCGTGTGTACGTAAACGTTTGGTAAACGTTTCGTTTAATAACATAATGCATTTCATCTATTCATATGTATGTATGTACATATGTATATTATATTGACTTTATTTAAGTTATATCAATGCTACTCTTATTTTATATATATGTAAATATATACAGTATGTACATGTGTACATACATATGTATGTATATTGCAAGCAACGCATACATACACACGCACACGCATACGCTCTGCTAACTGCGCAGTTTACTCAGCGACTTCGCTGCGCCAATATGTGCGTGTTATGGAAAATTAAATGTTTAATAACTTTTTTTGTAGATCGACTTTCTTAATCAAACTTGCGCAGCGTAATTATATCATTCATATGCGTGTATGTGCAAAAGCACAAGTCTCTAGTATTTGAAATAAGTGGTTTGAAAATTTGGGCGAAGGAGGCGTGGCATCCAAAATTTAACAAAAATCAAAATTGTATAAAAGTCCCATTAAGCTAAATACAAGATTTGGAGTCTCTAACTATAAAGATGTAGAAGATATAATTTTAAAACTGAAAATCGATTTCGTTTTTAATCGATAAAAAAAGAACGAGAAGAGTTATGGAATTTCTTAAACAAACTCGACCTGCGCGTAATATACACGAATCTATAAAAAAAAGTTCAAGTCTCTAGCTATTATAGGTTCTGAGATCCACGCGTTCAAACATACGGACAGACGGACAGACGGACAGGGCTCAATCGACTCGGCTTGTCGTCCTGATCAAGAATATATATACTTTATGAGGTCTGCCACGCCTCCTTCTGCCTATTACATACATTTGGGCTGCAACAAAACCAATAAACCCTGATTACCCATTTTTATTGGGTTCAGGGTATAAAAATAATAAGAGGAAAGGAAGACGAATATGTAGAAGAGAAGAAAGAACAAGAAGAAGAAAAAAGATCAAAAGAAGAGAAAGAGCACGATATGAAAAAAGAAAAACAGAAAGAAGAAGAGAAAGAAGAAGAAGGAGGGGAATAAAAAGATAAAGAAGAGGAAGAGCAAAAAGAAATGAAAAAGAAGAAGAAGAAGAGGACAAAGAAGAAGATGAAGAAAAGAAAGGAGAAGAGAAAGAATATGAAGAAGGAGAAGAAGAAGAAGCGAAAGAGAAGGAAGAAGATGCAAAAAAAGTGAAGAAGAGAAAGTTGAACAAGAAGAAGAGGATGAGAAGAAAGAAGAAGAAGAAGGTGACAAAGAAGAAGATGAAGAAAAGGCAGAAGAAGAAAAAGAATATGAAGAAGGCGACGAAGAAGAAGAAAATAGTGAAGAAAAAAAAAAGAAGAAGAAAAAAGAAAAGGAAGAAAAAGAGATAAAAGAAGAAGAAGAAGAAAGAGAAGATGAAGACGAAAAAGAAGAAGAAGAGAAATAAGAAAAAAAAATGGAGAAGAAGAGAAACAGGAAGAAGAAGAAAAAGAAGCAGAGGAAGAGTAGAAGAGGGAGAAGCAGAAGAAGAGAAAGAAGAAACGAAAGATAAGGGAGAGAAAAAGAAGACGAAGAAGTAAAAGAAGCAGAAAAAGAAGATAAAGAAAATAAAGAGGGGAAAGATGAAGAGAAGAAAGAACAAGAAGAAGAAATGAAGATAAAAAAAAGAAAAAAACAAGATATGAAAAAAGAAAAACAGAAAGAAGAAGAGAAAGAAGATGAGAAAGAAAAAGAGGAAGAGGAATTAAAAGATGAAGAAGAGGAAGAGCAAAAAGAGAAGGAAGAATAAGAAGAAAAAGAGGACAAAGAAGAAGATGAAGAAAAGGCAGAAAAAAAAAAGGATATGAAAAAGGAGAAGATGGAAAAGAAAGTGAAGATGAGAAAGTTGAAGAAGAAGAAGAAGAGGAAGAGAAGAAATAGGAAGAAGAAGAGGACAAGGACGAAGATGAAGAAATGGAAGAAGAAGAAAAAAATATGAAGAAGTAGAAAAAGAAGCAAAAGAGATGAAAAGAAGAAGAGATGAAAAAGAAGAGCAAGAGAAGGAGCAAAAAAAAGAAAAGGAAGAAGGAGAAGCAGAAGAAGAACACGAAGAAGAAGAGGAAGAAGAAGAGAGAGAAGAAGAAGAAGAAAAAAACGAAGAGGAGAAATAAAAAGAAAAAGAAGATGAGGAAGAAGAAGAAGAAGAAGAGAAAGAGGAGGAAGAAGAAGAAGAGGGAGAGGAAACGAAATATAAGGAAGAGGAAAAGAACATGAAGAAGTAGAAGAAGCAGAAAAAGAAGATGTAGGAAAAAAGAAGGAGAAAGATGAAGAGAAGAAAGAACAAGAAGAAAAAATGAAGATAAAAAAAAGAGAGAACAGGAGATGAAAACAGAAAACAGAAGAAGAAAAGATGAAGAAGAGGAAGAACAAAAAGAGAAGAACTAAAAATAAGAAGAAGAGGACAAGGAAGAAGATGAAGAAAAGGAAGTAAAAGAAAAAGCATATGAAGAAGGAGCAGAGGAAGCGAAAGAGAAGAAAGAAGATAAAAAAGAAAGTGAAGATGAGAAAGTTGAAGAAGAAGAGGATGAGGAAGAGAAGAAATAAGAAGAAAAGGACACAGACGAAGATGACAAAATGGAAGCAGAAGGAGAACAAAAAAAAAATATGAAGAGTGTAGAAAAAGGAAAAAAGGAGATGAAGAAGAAGCAAAGGAGATGAAAAAGAAGAGAAAGATGAGGAGAGAGAAGAAGACAAAGAAAATGAAGACGAAGACGAAAAAAAAGAAAAAGAAGAAGAAGGAAAAAAAGATGAAGAGGAAGAAAAAGAAGAAGAAGAGAAATAAGAAAAGAAATAAGATGAGGATGGAGAAGACGAGGAACAGGAGGAAGAAGAATAAGAAGAAGAGAAAGAAGAAACGAAAGATGAGGAAGAGAAAAAGAAGACGAAGAAGTAAAAGAAGCAGAAAAAGAAGATAAAGAAAATAAAGAGGAGAAAGATGAAGAGAAGAAGGAAGAAGAACAAGAAAAAGAGATGAGAAAGAAGGGAATGAGAAAGAACAAGAGATGAAAGCAGAAAAATAGAAAGAATAGGAGAAAGAAGAAGAAAAAGAAGAAGAAGAAAAAAGAAGAAGAAAAGAAGAAAAGGAAGAAGAGAAAGAGAAAAAGAAAATGAAGAAGTAGAAGAAGCAGAAAAAGTAAATAAAGGAAAAAAGAAGGAGAAAGATGAAGAGAAGAAAAAACAAGAAGAAAAAATGAAGATAAAAAGAAAAGAAAGAACAAGAGATGAAAAAAGAAAAAGAGAAAGAAGATGAGCAAGAAGTAGAAGAAGAGGAATAAAAAGATGAAGAAGAGGAAGAACAAAAAGAGCAGAAATAAGAAGGAGAAGAAGAGGACAACGAAGAAGATAAAGAAAAAGAAGAAGAAGAAAAAGAATATTAAGAAGGAGAAGAAGGAGCGAAAGAAAAGGAAGAAGATGTGAAAGAAAGTGAAGATGAGAAAGTTGAAGAAGATGAGAAAAAAGAGGAAGAAAAGGAATAAAAATATGAAGAAGAAGAGCAAAAAGAGAAGGAAAAAGAAGAAGAAGAAGAGGACAAAGAAGAAGATGAAAAAAAGGCAGAAGAAGAAAAAGAATATGAAGAAGGAGAAGAAGAAGAAGAAGCGAAAGAGAAGGAAGAAGATGGAAAAGAAAGTGAAGATGAGAAAGTTGAAAGAGGGAGAAAAAGAGGAAGAGAAGAAATAAGAAGAAGAGGACACAGACGAAGATGAAGGAATGGAAGAAGAAGAAGAAAAAAAATATGAAAAAGTAGAAAAAGGAAAATGGGAGATAAAGAAGAAGCAAAAGAGATGAAAAAGAAGAGAAAGAGCAAGAAAAAAAAGAAGGGGAAGAAGAAGAGGAAGAACTCCTTCTTCCAAGAAAAAAAAGAAGACGAAGAAGAAGAGGAAGAAGAAGAGAGAGAAGAAGAAGAAGAAAATGAAGACGAAGAAAAAGAGAAGAGGAGAAATGAGAAGAGAAAGAAGATGAGGAAGAAGAAGAAGAAGAAGAAGAGAAAGAGGAGGAAGAAGAAGAGGGTGAGTAAGAGGAAAAGGAAGAGGAATATGAAGAAAAGGAAGAAGAAGAAGAAGAGGAAGAGGAAGAAGGGGATAAATGCGAAGAAGGAGAAGAGGAACCAGAAAAGGAAGGAAAAAAACAAAACGAAGAAAAAGAAGGGGAGGAAGAAAATAAAGCGAAGAAGAAAAATAAGAGGAATAATAATAAGAAGATGATGAAGAAAAAAAATAGAAAGGAGAAGAAAAAAAGAAAAAGAAGAAGTCATAAAAGAATAAAATAATGAAGATGAAGAGGAAGAAAAAGAAGATGAAGACGAAGAAAAAGAAGAAGAAGAGAAATAAGAAAAGAAATAAGATAAGAAATAAGATAAGGAAGAAGAAGAAGAGGAAGACAAAGAGGAAGAGAAAAAGAATATGAAGAAGTACAAGAAGCAGAAAAAGAAGATAAAAAAGAAGAGGAGGAGGAAAATGAAGAGAAGAAAGAACAAGAAGAAGAAAAAAAGATAAAAATAAGAGAAAGAGAAAGAACAAGAGATGAAAGAAGAAAAAGAGAAAGAAGAAGAGAAAGAAATGAGAAAGAAGAAGAGGAATAAGAAGATGAAGAAGAGGAAGAACAAAGAAAGAAGCAATAAGAATAGGACAAAGAAGACGAAGAAATGGAAGAAGAAGAGAACAAGAACGACGAAAGAACGAAAAGAAAGTGAAGAAAAAGAGGAGAAAGAAGAAGAAGAAGAAGAGGAAGAGAAACAAGAAAAGAAGAAGAGGACAAAGAAGAAGATGAAGAAAAGGAAGAAGAAGAAGAAGAAAAAAATATGAAGAAGGAGAAAAAGGAAAAAACAAGATGAAGAAGAAGTAAAAGGAATGAAAAAGAGGAGAAAGAGCAAGAAAGATGAAGAAGACAAAAAAGACGAAGAAGACAAAAAAAGGGAGGGCAAAAGAAGAACAAGAAGAAGAAGAAGAAGACAAAGATGAATTTAAAGAAGAAGAAAAAGAAGAAAAAGAAACAAAGGAAGATAAGAAAGAGAAAAAGAAGATAAAGAAGCAGAAGCAGAAAAAGAAGATGAAGAAGAAGAGGAGGAGAAAGATGAAGAGAAGAAAGAACAAGAAAAAGAAAAAAGATAAAAAGAATTGAAAGACAAAGAAGAAGAAATGAAAGAAGAAAAAGAGATCTTTCTCTTAAGAAGATGAAGAAGAGGAAGAACAAAAAGAGAAGAAAAAAGAAGAGGACAAAGGAGAAGATGAAGAAATGGAAGAAGAAGCAGAGAACGAGTAGGAAGAAGAACGAAAAGAAAGTGAAGAAAAAGAAGAGAAAGAAGAAGAAGAAGAGGAAGAGACGAAAGAAGAAGAAGAAGAAGAAGAAGAAAAATATGTGAAGAAGGAGAAAAAGGAAAAACAGAAGACGACGAAGAAGCAAAACAGATGAAAACTAAGAGAAAGAGCGAGAGAAAGAGCAAGAAAGAAGAAGAAGAGAACTAAGAAGAGAAAGACGAAGAAGACGAAAAAAAGAAATGGAGAAAGAGGAAGGAAGAAGGAAGAACAAGAAGTAGTAGAAGAAGAAGAAGATGAAGGAGAAGATGCATTAAAAGAAGAAGAAAAAGAAGATGAAGAAGAAGAGAAAAAAGAAGATGAAGAAGAAGAGGATATAGGGGAAAAAGAAAAAAAATAAGAGGAAAAAGATGAAGAAACGGAAGATGCAAAGGAAGAGGAATAAGAAGCGAAATAAGAAAAGGAAATAGGAGAAGCAGAAGAAGAAGAGGAAAAAGAAGAGAGAGAAGAAGAAAAAGAAAAATAAGACGAAGACGACGAAGAAGATGAGTAAGAAAAGGAAAAGAAAGAGAAAGAGGAAAAGGAAGAGGAATATGCAAAATAGGAAGAAGAAGGAGAAGAGAAAGCAGAAGAAGATAAATGCGCAGAAAAAGAAGATGAACCAGAAGAAGAAGAAGAAGAAGAAGAACAAATAGAAGAAAAAGCAGAAGAGGAAGAAAAAAGACTAAGAAGAAAAATAAGAAGAATAATAATAAGAAGACAATGATGAAGAAGGAAAAAGAAAGAAGAAGAAAAAATAAAAAGAAGAGGAATTGATAAAAGAAGGAGAAGAAGAAGAAGAAAAGGAAGATGAAGAGGAAGAAAAAGAAGATGAAAACGAAGAAAAAGAAGGAGAAAAGAAATAAGAAAAGAAATAAGATAAGAAATAAGATAAGGAAGAAGAAGAAGAGGAAGAGGAGGAAGAACAAAAAGAAGAAGAGAAAGAGCAAGAGGAAGAGGAAGAGGAATGTTTAGAAGAGAGAGAAGAAGAAGAAGAGGAAGAATAAAAAGAAGACGAAGAAGAAGACGAGAAAGAAGTAACGAAAGATGAGGAAGAGAAATAGAAGATGAAGAAGTAGAAGAAGCAGAAAAAGAAGATGAAGAAAAAAAGGAGGAGAAAGATGAAGAGAAGAAAGAACAAGAAGAAGAAAAATAGAAAGAAGAAGAGAAAGAAATGAGAAAGAAGAAGTGGAATAAGAAGCTGAAGAAGAGGAAGAACAAAAAGAAAAGAAAAAGAAGAAGAAGAAGAGGACAAAGAAGAAGATGAAGAAATGGAAGAAGAAGAAAAAAATATGAAGAAGTAGAAAAAGGAAAAAAGGAGATGAAAAAGAAGCAAAAGAGATGAAAAAGAAGAGAAAGAGCAAGAGAAGGAGCAAAAAAAAAAAGAAAAGGAAGAAGGAGAAGCAGAAGAAGAAGACGAAGAAGAAGAGGAAGAAGAAGAGAGAGAAGAATATAAGAAATAAGATAAGGAAGAAGAAGAAGAGGAAGAGGAGGAAGAACAAAAAGAAGAAGAGAAAGAGCAAGAGGAAGAGTAAGAGGAATGTGTAGAAGAGAGAGAAGAAGAAGAAGAGGAAGAATAAAAAGAAGACGAAGAAGAAGACGAGAAAGAAGTAACGAAAGATGAGGAAGAGAAATAGAAGATGAAGAAGTAGAAGAAGCAGAAAAAGAAGAATAAGAAAAAATGAGGAGAAAGATGAAGAGAAGAAAGAACAAGAAGAAGAAAAATAGAAAGAAGAAGAGAAAGAAATGAGAAAGAAGAAGAGGAATAAGAAGCTGAAGAAGAGGAAGAACAAAAAGAAAAGAAAAAGAAAAAGAAGAAGAAGAAGAAGAGGACAAAGAAGAAGATGAAGAAAAGAAAGGAGAAGAGAAAGAATATGAAGAAGGAGAAGAAGAAGAAGTGAAAGAGAAGGAAGAAGGTCCAAAAAAAGTGAAGAAGAGAAAGTTGAAGAAGAAGAAGAGGATGAGAAGAAAGAAGAAGAAGAAGGTGACAAAGAAGAAGATGAAGAAAAGGAAGAAGAAGAGAAGAAAAAAATATGAACTAGGAGAAAAATTTAAAAAAGAAGATGAAGAGGCAAAAGAGATGAAAAAGAAGAGAAAGAGCAAGCGAAAGAGCACGAAAGAAGAAGAAAAGAAAGAAGAAGAGAAAGAAAACGAAGAAGAAGAAGAAGAAGGAGAAGAAGAAGAAAAGAAGATAAGGAAGAAGAGGAAGAGAAAAAGAAGATGAACAAGTAGAAGAAGCAGAAAAAGAATATGAAGAAGTAGGGAAGGAGAAAGATGAAGAGAAGAAAGAACAAGAAGAAGAAAAAAGATAAAAATAAGAGAAAGAGAAAGAACAAGAGATGAAAGAAGAAAAAGAGAAAGAAGAAGAGAAAGAAATGAGAAAGAAGAAGAGGAATAAGAAGATGAAGAAGAGGAAGAACAAAGAAAGAAGCAATAAGAATAGGACAAAGAAGACGAAGAAATGGAAGAAGAAGAGAACAAGAACGACGAAAGAACGAAAAGAAAGTGAAGAAAAAGAGGAGAAAGAAGAAGAAGAAGAAGAGGAAGAGAAACAAGAAAAGAATAAGAGGACAAAGAAGAAGATGAAGAAAAGGAAGAAGAAGAAGAAGAAAAAAATATGAAGAAGGAGAAAAAGGAAAAAACAAGATGAAGAAGAAGTAAAAGGAATGAAAAAGAGGAGAAAGAGCAAGAAAGATGAAGAAGAGAAAGAAGACGAAGAAGACAAAAAAAGGGAGGGCAAAAGAAGAACAAGAAGAAGAAGAAGAAGACAAAGATGAATTTAAAGAAGAAGAAAAAGAAGAAAAAGAAACAAAGGAAGATAAGAAAGAGAAAAAAGAAGATAAAGAAGCAGAAGCAGAAAAAGAAGATGAAGAAGAAGAGGAGGAGAAAGATGAAGAGAAGAAAGAACAAGAAAAAGAAAAAAGATAAAAAGAATTGAAAGACAAAGAAGAAGAAATGAAAGAAGAAAAAGAGATCTTTCTCTTAAGAAGATGAAGAAGAGGAAGAACAAAAAGAGAAGAAAAAAGAAGAGGACAAAGGAGAAGATGAAGAAATGGAAGAAGAAGCAGAGAACGAGTAGGAAGAAGAACGAAAAGAAAGTGAAGAAAAAGAAGAGAAAGAAGAAGAAGAAGAGGAAGAGACGAAAGAAGAAGAAGAAGAAGAAGAAGAAAAATATGTGAAGAAGGAGAAAAAGGAAAAACAGAAGACGACGAAGAAGCAAAACAGATGAAAACTAAGAGAAAGAGCGAGAGAAAGAGCAAGAAAAAAGAAGAAGAGAACTAAGAAGAGAAAGACGAAGAAGACGAAAAAAAGAAATGGAGAAAGAGGAAGGAAGAAGGAAGAACAAGAAGTAGTAGAAGAAGAAGAAGATGAAGGAGAAGATGCATTAAAAGAAGAAGAAAAAGAAGATGAAGAAGAAGAGAAAAAAGAAGATGAAGAAGAAAAGGATATAGGGGAAAAAGAAGAAAAATAAGAGGAAAAAGATGAAGAAACGGAAGATGCAAAGGAAGAGGAATAAGAAGCGAAATAAGAAAAGGAAATAGGAGAAGCAGAAGAAGAAGAGGAAAAAGAAGAGAGAGAAGAAGAAAAAGAAAAATAAGACGAAGACGACGAAGAAGATGAGTAAGTAAAGGAAAAGAGAGAGAAAGAGGAAAAGGAAGAGGAATATGCAAAATAGGAAGAAGAAGGAGAAGAGAAAGAAGAAGAAGATAAATGCGCAGAAAAAGAAGATGAACCAGAAGAAGAAGAAGAAGAAGAAGAAGAACAAATAGAAGAAAAAGCAGAAGAGGAAGAAAAAAGACTAAGAAGAAAAATAAGAAGAATAATAATAAGAAGACAATGATGAAGAAGGAAAAAGAAAGAAGAAGAAAAAATAAAAAGAAGAGGAATTGATAAAAGAAGGAGAAGAAGAAGAAGAAAAGGAAGATGAAGAGGAAGAAAAAGAAGATGAAAACGAAGAAAAAGAAGGAGAAAAGAAATAAGAAAAGAAATAAGATAAGAAATAAGATAAGGAAGAAGAAGAAGAGGAAGAGGAGGAAGAACAAAAAGAAGAAGAGAAAGAGCAAGAGGAAGAGGAAGAGGAATGTTTAGAAGAGAGAGAAGAAGAAGAAGAGGAAGAATAAAAAGAAGACGAAGAAGAAGACGAGAAAGAAGTAACGAAAGATGAGGAAGAGAAATAGAAGATGAAGAAGTAGAAGAAGCAGAAAAAGAAGATGAAGAAAAAAGGAGGAGAAAGATGAAGAGAAGAAAGAACAAGAAGAAGAAAAATAGAAAGAAGAAGAGAAAGAAATGAGAAAGAAGAAGAGGAATAAGAAGCTGAAGAAGAGGAAGAACAAAAAGAAAAGAAAAAGACGAAGAAGAAGAGGACAAAGAAGAAGATGAAGAAATGGAAGAAGAAGAAAAAAATATGAAGAAGTAGAAAAAGGAAAAAAGGAGATGAAAAAGAAGCAAAAGAGATGAAAAAGAAGAGAAAGAGCAAGAGAAGGAGCAAAAAAAAAAGAAAAGGAAGAAGGAAAAGCAGAAGAAGAAGACGAAGAAGAAGAGGAAGAAGAAGAGAGAGAAGAAGAAGAAGAAAAAAACGAAGAGGAGAAATAAGAAGAAAAAGAAGATGAGGAAGAAGAAGAGAAAGAGGAGGAAGAAGAAGAAGAGGGAGAGGAAACGAAAGATAAGGAAGAGGAAAAGAACATGAAGAAGTAGAAGAAGCAGAAAAAGAAGATGTAGGAAAAAATAAGGAGAAAGATGAAGAGAAGAAAGAACAAGAAGAAAAAATGAAGATAAAAAAAGAGAGAACAGGAGATGAAAACAGAAAACAGAAGAAGAAAAGATGAAGAAGAGGAAGAACAAAAAGAGAAGAACTAAAAATAAGAAGAAGAGGACAAGGAAGAAGATGAAGAAAAGGAAGTAAAAGAAAAAGAATATGAAGAAGGAGCAGAGGAAGCGAAAGAGAAGAAAGAAGATAAAAAAGAAAGTGAAGATGAGAAAGTTGAAGAAGAAGAGGATGAGAAAGAGAAGAAATAAGAAGAAAAGGACACAGACGAAGATGACAAAATGGAAGCAGAAGGAGAAGAAAAAGATATGAAGAGTGTAGAAAAAGGAAAAAGGAGATGAAGAAGAAGCAAAGGAGATGAAAAAGAAGAGAAAGATGAGGAGAGAGAAGAAGACAAAGAAAATGAAGACGAAGACGAAGAAAAAGAAAAAGAAGAAGAAGAAAAAAGATGAAGAGGAAGAAAAAGAAGAAGAAGAGAAATAAGAAAAGAAATAAGATGAGGAAGGAGAAGACGAGGAACAGGAGGAAGAAGAATAAGAAGAAGAGAAAGAAGAAAGATGAGGAAGAGAAAAAGAAGACGAAGAAGTAAAAGAAGCAGAAAAAGAAGATAAAGAAAATAAAGAGGAGAAAGATGAAGAGAAGAAGGAAGAAGAACAAGAAAAAGAGATGAGAAAGAAGAGAATGAGAAAGAACAAGAGATGAAAGCAGAAAAATAGAAAGAATAGGAGAAAGAAGAAGAAAAAGAAGAAGAAGAAAAAAGAAGAAGAAAAGAAGAAAAGGAAGAAGAGAAAGAGAAAAAGAAAATGAAGAAGTAGAAGAAGCAGAAAAAGTAGATAAAGGAAAAAAGAAGGAGAAAGATGAAGAGAAGAAAAAACAAGAAGAAAAAATGAAGATAAAAAGAAAAGAAAGAACAAGAGATGAAAAAAGAAAAAGAGAAAGAAGATGAGCAAGAAGTAGAAGAAGAGGAATAAAAAGATGAAGAAGAGGAAGAACAAAAAGAGCAGAAATAAAAAGGAGAAGAAGAGGACAAAGAAGAAGATAAAGAAAAAGAAGAAGAAGAAAAAGAATAAAAGGAAGAAGATGTGAACGAAAGTGAAGATGAGAAAGTTGAAGAAGATGAGAAAAAAGAGGAAGAAATGGAATAAAAATATGAAGAAGAGCAAAAAGAGAAGGAAAAAGAAGAAGAAGAAGAGGACAAAGAAGAAGATGAAAAAAAGGCAGAAAAAGAAAAAGAATATGAAGAAGGAGAAGAAGAAGAAGAATCGAAAGAGAAGGAAGAAGATGGAAAAGAAAGTGAAGATGAGAAAGTTGAAAGAGGGAGAAAAAGAGGAAGAGAAGAAATAAGAAGAAGAGGACACAGACGAAGATGAAGGAATGGAAGAAGAAGAAGAAAAAAATATGAAAAAGTAGAAAAAGGAAAAAGGGAGATAAAGAAGAAGCAAAAGAGATGAAAAAGAAGAGAAAGAGCAAGAAAAAAAAGAAGGGGAAGAAGAAGAGGAAGAACTCCTTCTTCCAAAAAAAAAAAGAAGACGAAGAAGAAGAGGAAGAAGAAGAGAGAGAAGAAGAAGAAGAAAATGAAGACGAAGAAAAAACGAAGAGGAGAAATGAGAAGAGAAAGAAGAAGAAGGAAGAAGAAGAAGAAGAAGAAGAGAAAGAGGAGGATCAAGAAGAGGGAGAGGAAGAGGAATATGAAGAAAAGGAAGAAGAAGAGGAAGAGGAAGAAGAAGATAAATGCGAAGAAGGAGAAGAGGAACCAGAAGAGGAAGGAAAAAAACAAAACGAAGAAAAAGAAGGGAAGGAAGAAAATAAAGCGACGAAGAAAAATAAGAGGAATAATAATAAGAAGATGATGAAGAAAAAAAATAGAAAGGAGAAGAAAAAAAGAAAAAGAAGAAGTCATAAAAGAATAAATTAATGAAGATGAAGAGGAAGAAAAAGAAGATGAAGACGAAGAAAAAGAAGAAGAAGAGAAATAAGAAAAGAAATAAGATAAGGAAGAAGAAGAAGAGGAAGACAAAGAGGAAGAGAAAAAGAATATGAAGAAGTACAAGAAGCAGAAAAAGAAGATAAAAAAGAAGAGGAGGAGAAAAATGAAGAGAAGAAAGAACAAGAAGAAGAAAAAAAGATAAAAAGAGGAGAAAGAAAAAGAACAAGAGATGAAAGAAGAAAAAAAAAGAATAAGAGAAAAAAGAAAAGGAATAAAAAGATGAGGAAGAGGAAGAACAACAACAGAAGAAATTAGAATAAGAAGAAAATGACAAGCAAATAAGATGAAAAAGAAGTTAAAGAGCAAGAAAGAAGAAGAAGAGAAAGAAGAAGAGAAATAAGAAGAAGAAGAAGACGAAGAAGTCGAAAAAGAGGAAGGGAGAAAGAGGAAGAACAAAAAGAAGAAAACGAAGGAGAAGATAAATTAAGGGAAGAAGAAGAAGAAGAAAAAGAAGATGAAGAAGAAGAAGATGAGGAAGGGGAGGAAGAAGAAGAAAAAGAAAAAAATGAAGAAAAGAAATAGAGAAAGAGGAATAACAAGAAGAAGATGAAGGAGAAGATGAATTAAAGGAAGAAGAAAAAAAAGAAAATCAATATGAAGAAAAGGAACAAGAGCAAGAATAAGAAGAGGAAGAAACAGAAGAAGAAGAAGAGGACAAAGAAGATGATGAAGAGAAGGAAAAGAAGAAGAAGAAGAAAAGGAAGCTGAAGAAGGGGCAGAAGAAGAAGAAGAAGCAGCAGGTGAAGACGAAGAAGAAAAAGAAGACAAAGAAATGGACGAAGAAGAAGAAGAGAACGAAAAGGAAGAAGAACAAAAAGAAAGTGAACGAAAAGAAGAGAAAGAAGAAGAAGATAAAGATAAAAAAGAAGAAGAAGAAGGAGAGGGCAAAGATAAAGAAGATGATAAGGAACAAGAAAAAGAAGAAAAAAATATGAAGACGGAGAAAAAGGAAAAAAAGAAGATGAAGAAGAAGAGAAGGAGAAAGATGAAGTAGAAATACCAAGAAGAAAAAAAAAAGATAAAACGATGAGAAAGAGAAAGAGTAAGAGATGAAAAAAGAAAAATAGAAAGAAGAAGAGAAAGAAATGAGAAAGAAGAAGAGGAATAAGAAGCTGAAGAAGAGGAAGAACAAAAAGAAAAGAAAAAGAAGAAGAAGAAGAGGACAAAGAAGAAGATGAAGAAAAGAAAGTAGAAGAGAAAGAATATGAAGAAGGAGAAGAAGAAGAAGTGAAAGAGAAGGAAGAAGATGCAAAAAAAGTGAAGAAGAGAAAGTTGAAGAAGAAGAAGAGGATGAGAAGAAAGAAGAAGAAGAAGGTGACAAAGAAGAAGATGAAGAAAAGGAAGAAGAAGAGAAGAAAAAAATATGAACTAGGAGAAAAATTTTAAAAAGAAGATGAAGAGGCAAAAGAGATGAAAAAGAAGAGAAAGAGCAAGCGAAAGAGCACGAAAGAAGAAGAAAAGAAAGAAGAAGAGAAAGAAAACGAAGAAGAAGAAGAAGAAGGAGAAGAAGAAGAAAAGAAGATAAGGAAGAAGAGGAAGAGAAAAAGAAGATGAACAAGTAGAAGAAGCAGAAAAAGAATATGAAGAAGTAGGGAAGGAGAAAGATGAAGAGAAGAAAGAACAAGAAGAAGAAAAAAGATAAAAATAAGAGAAAGAGAAAGAACAAGAGATGAAAGAAGAAAAAGAGAAAGAAGAAGAGAAAGAAATGAGAAAGAAGAAGAGGAATAAGAAGATGAAGAAGAGGAAGAACAAAGAAAGAAGCAATAAGAATAGGACAAAGAAGACGAAGAAATGGAAGAAGAAGAGAACAAGAACGACGAAAGAACGAAAAGAAAGTGAAGAAAAAGAGGAGAAAGAAGAAGAAGAAGAAGAGGAAGAGAAACAAGAAAAGAATAAGAGGACAAAGAAGAAGATGAAGAAAAGGAAGAAGAAGAAGAAGAAAAAATATGAAGAAGGAGAAAAAGGAAAAAACAAGATGAAGAAGAAGTAAAAGGAATGAAAAAGAGGAGAAAGAGCAAGAAAGATGAAGAAGAGAAAGAAGACGAAGAAGACAAAAAAAGGGAGGGCAAAAGAAGAACAAGAAGAAGAAGAAGAAGACAAAGATGAATTTAAAGAAGAAGAAAAAGAAGAAAAAGAAACAAAGGAAGATAAGAAAGAGAAAAAGAAGATAAAGAAGCAGAAGCAGAAAAAGAAGATGAAGAAGAAGAGGAGGAGAAAGATGAAGAGAAGAAAGAACAAGAAAAAGAAAAAAAGATAAAAAGAATTGAAAGACAAAGAAGAAGAAATGAAAGAAGAAAAAGAGATCTTTCTCTTAAGAAGATGAAGAAGAGGAAGAACAAAAAGAGAAGAAAAAAGAAGAGGACAAAGGAGAAGATGAAGAAATGGAAGAAGAAGCAGAGAACGAGTAGGAAGAAGAACGAAAAGAAAGTGAAGAAAAAGAAGAGAAAGAAGAAGAAGAAGAGGAAGAGACGAAAGAAGAAGAAGAAGAAGAAAAATATGTGAAGAAGGAGAAAAAGGAAAAACAGAAGACGACGAAGAAGCAAAACATATGAAAACTAAGAGAAAGAGCGAGAGAAAGAGCAAGAAAGAAGAAGAAGAGAACTAAAAAGAGAAAGACGAAGAAGACGAAAAAAAGAAATGGAGAAAGAGGAAGGAAGAAGGAAGAACAAGAAGTAGTAGAAGAAGAAGAAGATGAAGGAGAAGATGCATTAAAAGAAGAAGAAAAAGAAGATGAAGAAGAAGAGAAAAAAGAAGATGAAGAAGAAAAGGATATAGGGGAAAAAGAAGAAAAATAAGAGGAAAAAGATGAAGAAACGGAAGATGCAAAGGAAGAGGAATAAGAAGCGAAATAAGAAAAGGAAATAGGAGAAGCAGAAGAAGAAGAGGAAAAAGAAGAGAGAGAAGAAGAAAAAGAAACATAAGACGAAGACGACGAAGAAGATGAGTAAGAAAAGGAAAAGAAAGAGAAAGAGGAAAAGGAAGAGGAATATGCAAAATAGGAAGAAGAAGGAGAAGAGAAAGAAGAAGAAGATAAATGCGCAGAAAAAGAAGATGAACCAGAAGAGGAAGAAGAAGAACAAATAGAAGAAAAAGCAGAAGAGGAAGAAAAAAGACTAAGAAGAAAAATAAGAAGAATAATAATAAGAAGACAATGATGAAGAAGGAAAAAGAAAGAAGAAGAAAAAAATAAAAAGAAGAGGAATTGATAAAAGAAGGAGAAGAAGAAGAAGAAAAGGAAGATGAAGAGGAAGAAAAAGAAGATGAAAACGAAGAAAAAAGAAGGAGAAAAGAAATAAGAAAAGAAATAAGATAAGAAATAAGATAAGGAAGAAGAAGAAGAGGAAGAGGAGGAAGAACAAAAAGAAGAAGAGAAAGAGCAAGAGGAAGAGGAAGAGGAATGTGTAAAAGAGAGAGAAGAAGAAGAAGAGGAAGAATAAAAAGAAGACGAAGAAGAAGACGAGAAAGAAGTAACGAAAGATGAGGAAGAGAAATAGAAGATGAAGAACTAGAAGAAGCAGAAAAAGAAGATGAAGAAAAAAGGAGCAGAAAGATGAAGAGAAGAAAGAACAAGAAGAAGAAAAATAGAAAGAAGAAGAGAAAGAAATGAGAAAGAAGAAGAGGAATAAGAAGCTGAAGAAGAGGAAGAACAAAAAGAAAAGAAAAAGAAGAAGAAGAAGAAGAGGACAAAGAAGAAGATGAAGAAAAGAAAGGAGAAGAGAAAGAATATGAAGAAGGAAAAGAAGAAGAAGTGAAAGAGAAGGAAGAAGGTCCAAAAAAAGTGAAGAAGAGAAAGTTGAAGAAGAAGAAGAGGATGAGAAGAAAGAAGAAGAAGAAGGTGACAAAGAAGAAGATGAAGAAAAGGAAGAAGAAGAGAAGAAAAAAATATGAACTAGGAGAAAAATTTTAAAAAGAAGATGAAGAGGCAAAAGAGATGAAAAAGAAGAGAAAGAGCAAGCGAAAGAGCACGAAAGAAGAAGAAAAGAAAGAAGAAGAGAAAGAAAACGAAGAAGAAGAAGAAGAAGGAGAAGAAGAAGAAAAGAAGATAAGGAAGAAGAGGAAGAGAAAAAGAAGATGAACAAGTAGAAGAAGCACAAAAAGAATATGAAGAAGTAGGGAAGGAGAAAGATGAAGAGAAGAAAGAACAAGAAGAAGAAAAAAGATAAAAATAAGAGAAAGAGAAAGAACAAGAGATGAAAGAAGAAAAAGAGAAAGAAGAAGAGAAAGAAATGAGAAAGAAGAAGAGGAATAAGAAGATGAAGAAGAGGAAGAACAAAGAAAGAAGCAATAAGAATAGGACAAAGAAGACGAAGAAATGGAAGAAGAAGAGAACAAGAACGACGAAAGAACGAAAAGAAAGTGAAGAAAAAGAGGAGAAAGAAGAAGAAGAAGAGGAAGACAAACAAGAAAAGAAGAAGAGGACAAAGAAGAAGATGAAGAAAAGGAAGAAGAAGAAGAAGAAAAAAATATGAAGAAGGAGAAAAAGGAAAAAACAAGATGAAGAAGAAGTAAAAAGAATGAAAAAGAGGAGAAAGAGCAAGAAAGATGAAGAAGAGAAAGAAGACGAAGAAGACAAAAAAAGGGAGGGCAAAAGAAGAACAAGAAGAAGAAGAAGACAAAGATGAATTTAAAGAAGAAGAAAAAGAAACAAAGGAAGATAAGAAAGAGAAAAAGAAGATAAAGAAGCAGAAGCAGAAAAAGAAGATGAAGAAGAAGAGGAGGAGAAAGATGAAGAGAAGAAAGAACAAGAAAAAGAAAAAAAGATAAAAAGAATTGAAAGACAAAGAAGAAGAAATGAAAGAAGAAAAAGAGATCTTTCTCTTAAGAAGATGAAGAAGAGGAAGAACAAAAAGAGAAGAAACAAGTAAGGAAACTCTAGTCGGAGGTGCCCGACTAGGAAATACCTCTGAACCCCGCCTATCGGCGGATTTAAATGCACTTCAAAGTTTATAAATAATTTTAAATTAAATTAAAAAATTAAAAAAAAAAAATATTAAGTAACTTGCATAAAAAAATTTACGTCAGCTTAGAGAATCGAACCCGAGACTTTATGTCAACGATCATCGCTTCTATCAACACAGCCGTTGCAATACATAATAGTGAGATAGCGAATTCCTAAGTACAGTTATTGAGCTACTGAGCTGCTGCTACTGAGCTGCTGAACTTCTGCTTAAAATTCATCCCCAATTTGTCTTTGTTGTTGTTGTTATGAATTCTTCGAATTTTCTAGAGCTTCTGCTGCTGTTGCCACGCGCGTGTGTACGTAAACGTTTCGTTTAATAACATAATGCATTTCATCTATTCATATGTATATTATATTGACTTTATTTAAGTTATATCAATGTTACTCTTATTTTATATACATGTATACATACATATATACATATATGTAAATATATACAGTATGTACTTGTGTACATACATATGTATGTATATTGCAAGCAACGCATACATACACACGCACACGCATACGCTCTGCTAACTGCGCAGTTTACTCAGCGACTTCGCTGCGCCAATATGTGCGTGTTATGAGAAACTAAATGCTTAATAACTTTTTTTGTAGATCGACTTTCTTAATCAAACTTGCGCAGCGTAATTATATCATTCATATGCGTGTATGTGCAAAAGCACAAGTCTCTAGTATTTGAAATAGGTGTTTTGAAAATTTGGGCGAAGGGGGCGTGGCATCCAAAATTTAACAAAAATCAAAATTGTATAAAAGTCCCATTAAGCTAAATACAAGATTTGGAGTCTCTAACTATAAAGATGTAGAAGATATAATTTTAAAACTGAAAATCGATTTAATCGATAAAAAAAGAACGAGAAGAGTTATCGAATTTCTAAAACAAACTCGACCTGCGCGTGATATACACGAATCTATAAAAAAAAAGTTCAAGTCTCTAGCTATTATAGGTTCTGAGATCCACGCGTTCAAACATACGGACAGACGGACAGACAGACAGACGGACAGGGCTCAATCGACTCGGCTTGTCGTCCTGATCAAGAATATATATACTTTATGGGGTCTGCCACGCCTCCTTCTGCCTGTTACATACATTTGGGCTGCAACAAAACCATTATACCCTGATTACCCATTTTTAATGGGTTCAGGGTATAAAAAGAAGAGGACAAAGGAGAAGATGAAGAAATGGAAGAAGAAGCAGAGAACGAGTAGGAAGAAGAACGAAAAGAAAGTGAAGAAAAAGAAGAGAAAGAAGAAGAAGAAGAGGAAGAGACGAAAGAAGAAGAAGAAGAAGAAAAATATGTGAAGAAGGAGAAAAAGGAAAAACAGAAGACGACGAAGAAGCAAAACAGATGAAAACTAAGAGAAAGAGCGAGAGAAAGAGCAAGAAAGAAGAAGAAGAGAACTAAGCAAAGAAAGACGAAGAAGACGAAAAAAAGAAATGGAGAAAGAGGAAGGAAGAAGGAAGAACAAGAAGTAGTAGAAGAAGAAGAAGATGAAGGAGAAGATGCATTAAAAGAAGAAGAAAAAGAAGATGAAGAAGAAGAGAAAAAAGAAGATGAAGAAGAAAAGGATATAGGGGAAAAAGAAGAAAAATAAGAGGAAAAAGATGAAGAAACGGAAGATGCAAAGGAAGAGGAATAAGAAGCGAAATAAGAAAAGGAAATAGGAGAAGCAGAAGAAGAAGAGGAAAAAGAAAAGAGAGAAGAAGAAAAAGAAAAATAAGACGAAGACGACGAAGAAGATGAGTATGAAAAGGAAAAGAAAGAGAAAGAGGAAAAGGAAGAGGAATATGCAAAATAGGAAGAAGAAGGAGAAGAGAAAGAAGAAGAAGATAAATGCGCAGAAAAAGAAGATGAACCAGAAGAGGAAGAAGAAGAACAAATAGAAGAAAAAGCAAAAGAGGAAGAAAAAAGACTAAGAAGAAAAATAAGAAGAATAATAATAAGAAGACAATGATGAAGAAGGAAAAAGAAAGAAGAAGAAAAAAATAAAAAGAAGAGGAATTGATAAAAGAAGGAGAAGAAGAAGAAGAAAAGGAAGATGAAGAGGAAGAAAAAGAAGATGAAAACGAAGAAAAAGAAGGAGAAAAGAAATAAGAAAAGAAATAAGATAAGAAATAAGATAAGGAAGAAGAAGAAGAGGAAGAGGAGGAAGAACAAAAAGAAGAAGAGAAAGAGCAAGAGGAAGAGGAAGAGGAATGTGTAGAAGAGAGAGAAGAAGAAGAAGAGGAAGAATAAAAAGAAGACGAAGAAGAAGACGAGAAAGAAGTAACGAAAGATGAGGAAGAGAAATAGAAGATGAAGAAGTAGAAGAAGCAGAAAAAGAAGATGAAGAAAAAAGGAGGAGAAAGATGAAGAGAAGAAAGAACAAGAAGAAGAAAAATAGAAAGAAGAAGAGAAAGAAATGAGAAAGAAGAAGAGGAATAAGAAGCTGAAGAAGAGGAAGAACAAAAAGAAAAGAAAAAGAAGAAGAAGAAGAGGACAAAGAAGAAGATGAAGAAATGGAAGAAGAAGAAAAAATATGAAGAAGTAGAAAAAGGAAAAAAGGAGATGAAAAAGAAGCAAAAGAGATGAAAAAGAAGAGAAAGAGCAAGAGAAGGAGCAAAAAAAAAAAGAAAAGGAAGAAGGAGAAGCAGAAGAAGAAGACGAAGAAGAAGAGGAAGAAGAAGAGAGAAAAGAAGAAGAAGAAAAAAACGAAGAGGAGAAATAAGAAGAAAAAGAAGATGAGGAAGAAGAAGAAGAAGAAGAGAAAGAGGAGGAAGAAGAAGAAGAGGGAGAGGAAACGAAAGATAAGGAAGAGGAAAAGAACATGAAGAAGTAGAAGAAGCAGAAAAAGAAGATGTAGGAAAAAAGAAGGAGAAAGATGAAGAGAAGAAAGAACAAGAAGAAAAAATGAAGATAAAAAAAAGAGAGAACAGGAGATGAAAACAGAAAACAGAAGAAGAAAAGATGAAGAAGAGGAAGAACAAAAAGAGAAGAACTAAAAATAAGAAGAAGAGGACAAGGAAGAAGATGAAGAAAAGGAAGTAAAAGAAAAAGAATATGAAGAAGGAGCAGAGGAAGCGAAAGAGAAGAAAGAAGATAAACAAGTAAGGAAACTCTAGTCGGAGGTGCCCGACTAGGAAATACCCTGAACCCCGCCTATCGTCGGCTTTAAATGCACTTCAAAGTTTATATATAATTTTAAATTAAATTAAAAAATTTAAAAAAAACAAAAAAGATTAAGTAACTTGCATAAAAAAAGTTTTGACGTCAGCTTAGAGAATCGAACCCGAGACTTTATGTCGGCGATCAACGTTTCTATCAACACAGCCGTTGCAATACATAAGAGTGAGATAGCGAATTCCTAAGTACAGTTATTGAGCTACTGAGCTGCTGCTACTGAGCTGCTGAACTTCTGCTTAAAATTCATCCCCAATTTGTCTTTGTTGTTGTTGTTATGAATTCTTCGAATTTTCTAGAGCTTCTGCTGCTGTTGCCACGCGCGTGTGTACGTAAACGTTTCGTTTAATAACATAATGCATTTCATCTATTCATATGTATGTATGTACATATGTATATTATATTGACTTTATTTAAGTTATATCAATGTTACTCTTATTTTATATACATGTATACATACATATATACATATATACATATATGTAAATATATACAGTATGTACTTGTGTACATACATATGTATGTATGTATATTGCAAGCAACGCATACATACACACGCACACGCATACGCTCTGCTAACTGCGCAGTTTACTCAGCGACTTCGCTGCGCCAATATGTGCGTGTTATGGAAAATTAAATGTTTAATAACTTTTTTTGTAGATCGACTTTCTTAATCAAACTTGCGCAGCGTAATTATATCATTCATATGCGTGTGTGTGCAAAAGCACAAGTCTGTAGTATTTGAAATAAGTGGTTTGAAAATTTGGGCGAAAAATTTAACAAAAATAAAAAATTGTATAAAAGTCCCATTAAGCTAAATACAAGATTTGGAGTCTCTAACTATAAAGATGTAGAAGATATAATTTTAAAACTGAAAATCGATTTCGTTTTTAATCGATAAAAAAAGAACGAGAAGAGTTATCGAATTTCTAAAACAAACTCGACCTGCGCGTGATATACACGAATCTATAAAAAAAAAGTTCAAGTCTCTATCTATTATAGGTTCTGAGATCCACGCGTTCAAATATACGGACAGACGGACAGACGGACAGACAGACAGACGGACAGGGCTCAATCGACTCGGCTTGTCGTCCTGATCAAGAATATATATACTTTATGGGGTCTGCCACGCCTCCTTCTGCCTGTTACATACATTTGGGCTGCAACAAAACCATTATACCCTGATTACCCATTTTTAATGGGTTCAGGGTATAAAAAGAAAGTGAAGATGAGAAAGTTGAAGAAGAAGAGGATGAGGAAGAGAAGAAATAAGAAGAAAAGGACACAGACGAAGATGACAAAATGGAAGCAGAAAGAGAAGAAAAAAATATGAAGAGTGTAGAAAAAGGAAAAAAGGAGATGAAGAAGAAGCAAAGGAGATGAAAAAGAAGAGAAAGATGAGGAGAGAGAAGAAGACAAAGAAAAATGAAGACGAAGACGAAGAAAAAGAAAAAAGAAGAAGAAGAAAAAAAAGATGAAGAGGAAGAAAAAGAAGAAGAAGAGAAATAAGAAAAGAAATAAGATGAGGAAGGAGAAGACGAGGAACAGGAGGAAGAAGAATAAGAAGAAGAGAAAGAAGAAACGAAAGATGAGGAAGAGAAATAGAAGATGAAGAAGTAGAAGAAGCAGAAAAAGAAGATGAAGAAAAAAAGGAGGAGAAAGATGAAGAGAAGAAAGAACAAGAAGAAGAAAAATAGAAAGAAGAAGAGAAAGAAATGAGAAAGAAGAAGAGGAATAAGAAGCTGAAGAAGAGGAAGAACAAAAAGAAAATTAAAAGAAGAAGAAGAGGAGGACAAAGAAGAAGATGAAGAAATGGAAGAAGAAGAAAAAAAATATGAAGAAGTAGAAAAAGGAAAAAAAGGAGATGAAAAAGAAGCAAAAGAGATGAAAAAGAAGAGAAAGAGCAAGAGAAGGAGCAAAAAAAAAAGAAAAGGAAGAAGGAGAAGCAGAAGAAGAAGACGAAGAAGAAGAGGAAGAAGAAGAGAGAAAAGAAGAAGAAGAAAAAAACGAAGAGGAGAAATAAGAAGAAAAAGAAGATGAGGAAGAAGAAGAAGAAGAAGAGAAAGAGGAGGAAGAAGAAGAAGAGGGAGAGGAAACGAAAGATAAGGAAGAGGAAAAGAACATGAAGAAGTAGAAGAAGCAGAAAAAGAAGATGTAGGAAAAAAGAAGGAGAAAGATGAAGAGAAGAAAGAACAAGAAGAAAAAATGAAGATAAAAAAAAGAGAGAACAGGAGATGAAAACAGAAAACAGAAGAAGAAAAAGATGAAGAAGAGGAAGAACAAAAAGAGAAGAACTAAAAATAAGAAGAAGAGGACAAGGAAGAAGATGAAGAAAAGGAAGTAAAAGAAAAAGAATATGAAGAAGGAGCAGAGGAAGCGAAAGAGAAGAAAGAAGATAAACAAGTAAGGAAACTCTAGTCGGAGGTGCCCGACTAGAAATACCCTGAACCCCGCCTATCGTCGGCTTTAAATGCACTTCAAAGTTTATATATAATTTTAAATTAAATTAAAAAATTTAAAAAAAACAAAAAAGATTAAGTAACTTGCATAAAAAAAGTTTTGACGTCAGCTTAGAGAATCGAACCCGAGACTTTATGTCGGCGATCAACGTTTCTATCAACACAGCCGTTGCAAAACATAAGAGTGAGATAGCGAATTCCTAAGTACAGTTATTGAGCTACTGAGCTGCTGCTACTGAGCTGCTGAACTTCTGCTTAAAATTCATCCCCAATTTGTCTTTGTTGTTGTTGTTATGAATTCTTCGAATTTTCTAGAGCTTCTGCTGCTGTTGCCACGCGCGTGTGTACGTAAACGTTTCGTTTAATAACATAATGCATTTCATCTATTCATATGTATGTATGTACATATGTATATTATATTGACTTTATTTAAGTTATATCAATGTTACTCTTATTTTATATACATGTATACATACATATATACATATATACATATATGTAAATATATACAGTATGTACTTGTGTACATACATATGTATGTATGTATATTGCAAGCAACGCATACATACACACGCACACGCATACGCTCTGCTAACTGCGCAGTTTACTCAGCGACTTCGCTGCGCCAATATGTGCGTGTTATGGAAAATTAAATGTTTAATAACTTTTTTTGTAGATCGACTTTCTTAATCAAACTTGCGCAGCGTAATTATATCATTCATATGCGTGTGTGTGCAAAAGCACAAGTCTGTAGTATTTGAAATAAGTGGTTTGAAAATTTGGGCGAATCAAATTTAACAAAAATAAAAATTGTATAAAAGTCCCATTAAGCTAAATACAAGATTTGGAGTCTCTAACTATAAAGATGTAGAAGATATAATTTTAAAACTGAAAATCGATTTCGTTTTTAATCGATAAAAAAAGAACGAGAAGAGTTATCGAATTTCTAAAACAAACTCGACCTGCGCGTGATATACACGAATCTATAAAAAAAAAGTTCAAGTCTCTAGCTATTATAGGTTCTGAGATCCACGCGTTCAAATATACGGACAGACGGACAGACGGACAGACAGACAGACGGACAGGGCTCAATCGACTCGGCTTGTCGTCCTGATCAAGAATATATATACTTTATGGGGTCTGCCACGCCTCCTTCTGCCTGTTACATACATTTGGGCTGCAACAAAACCATTATACCCTGATTACCCATTTTTAATGGGTTCAGGGTATAAAAAGAAAGTGAAGATGAGAAAGTTGAAGAAGAAGAGGATGAGGAAGAGAAGAAATAAGAAGAAAAGGACACAGACGAAGATGACAAAATGGAAGCAGAAAGAGAAGAAAAAAAATATGAAGAGTGTAGAAAAAGGAAAAAAGGAGATGAAGAAGAAGCAAAGGAGATGAAAAAGAAGAGAAAGATGAGGAGAGAGAAGAAGACAAAGAAAATGAAGACGAAGACGAAGAAAAAGAAAAAGAAGAAGAAGAAAAAAAAGATGAAGAGGAAGAAAAAGAAGAAGAAGAGAAATAAGAAAAGAAATAAGATGAGGAAGGAGAAGACGAGGAACAGGAGGAAGAAGAATAAGAAGAAGAGAAAGAAGAAACGAAAGATGAGGAAGAGAAAAAAAAGACGAAGAAGTAAAAGAAGCAGAAAAAGAAGATAAAGAAAATAAAGAGGAGAAAGATGAAGAGAAGAAGGAAGAAGAACAAGAAAAAGAGATGAGAAAGAAGAGAATGAGAAAGAACAAGAGATGAAAGCAGAAAAATAGAAAGAATAGGAGAAAGAAGAAGAAAAAGAAGAAGAAGAAAAAAAGAAGAAGAAAAGAAGAAAAGGAAGAAGAGAAAGAGAAAAAGAAAATGAAGAAGTAGAAGAAGCAGAAAAAGTAGATAAAGGAAAAAAGAAGGAGAAAGATGAAGAGAAGAAAAAACAAGAAGAAAAAATGAAGATAAAAAGAAAAGAAAGAACAAGAGATGAAAATAGAAAAAGAGAAAGAAGATGAGCAAGAAGTAGAAGAAGAGGAATAAAAAAGATGAAGAAGAGGAAGAACAAAAAGAGCAGAAATAAGAAGGAGAAGAAGAGGACAAAGAAGAAGATAAAGAAAAAGAAGAAGAAGAAAAAGAATATTAAGAAGGAGAAGAAGGAGCGAAAGAAAAGGAAGAAGATGTGAAAGAAAGTGAAGATGAGAAAGTTGAAGAAGATGAGAAAAAAGAGGAAGAAAAGGAATAAAAAGATGAAGAAGAAGAGCAAAAAGAGAAGGAAAAAGAAGAAGAAGAAGAGGACAAAGAAGAAGATGAAAAAAAGGCAGAAGAAGAAAAAGAATATGAAGAAGGAGAAGAAGAAGAAGAAGCGAAAGAGAAGGAAGAAGATGGAAAAGAAAGTGAAGATGAGAAAGTTGAAAGAGGGAGAAAAAGAGGAAGAAAGAAGAAGAAGAGAACTAAGAAGAGAAAGACGAAGAAGACGAAAAAAAGAAATGGAGAAAGAGGAAGGAAGAAGGAAGAACAAGAAGTAGTAGAAGAAGAAGAAGATGAAGGAGAAGATGCATTAAAAGAAGAAGAAAAAGAAGATGAAGAAGAAGAGAAAAAAGAAGATGAAGAAGAAAAGGATATAGGGGAAAAAGAAGAAAAATAAGAGGAAAAAGATGAAGAAACGGAAGATGCAAAGGAAGAGGAATAAGAAGCGAAATAAGAAAAGGAAATAGGAGAAGCAGAAGAAGAAGAGGAAAAAGAAGAGAGAGAAGAAGAAAAAGAAACATAAGACGAAGACGACGAAGAAGATGAGTAAGAAAAGGAAAAGAAAGAGAAAGAGGAAAAGGAAGAGGAATATGCAAAATAGGAAGAAGAAGGAGAAGAGAAAGAAGAAGAAGATAAATGCGCAGAAAAAGAAGATGAACCAGAAGAGGAAGAAGAAGAACAAATAGAAGAAAAAGCAGAAGAGGAAGAAAAAAGACTAAGAAGAAAAATAAGAAGAATAATAATAAGAAGACAATGATGAAGAAGGAAAAAGAAAGAAGAAGAAAAAAGTAAAAAAGAAGAGGAATTGATAAAAGAAGGAGAAGAAGAAGAAGAAAAGGAAGATGAAGAGGAAGAAAAAGAAGATGAAAACGAAGAAAAAAGAAGGAGAAAAGAAATAAGAAAAGAAATAAGATAAGCAATAAGATAAGGAAGAAAAAGAAGAGGAAGAGGAGGAAGAACAAAAAGAAGAAGAGAAAGAGCAAGAGGAAGAGGAAGATGAATGTAGAAGAGAGAGAAGAAGAAGAAGAGGAAGAATAAAAAAGAAGACGAAGAAGAAGACGAGAAAGAAGTAACGAAAGATGAGGAAGAGAAATAGAAGATGAAGAAAAAAGGAGGAGAAAGATGAAGAGAAGAAAGAACAAGAAGAAGAAAAAGAAAAAAAAAAAAAAAAAAGAAAAAAAAAAAAAAAAAGAAAAAAAAAAAGAAAAAAAAAAAAAAAAAAAAAAAAAAAAAAGAAAAAAAAAAAAAAAAAAAAAGATAAAAATAAGAGAAAGAGAAAGAACAAGAGATGAAAGAAGAAAAAGAGAAAGAAGAAGAGAAAGAAATGAGAAAGAAGAAGAGGAATAAGAAGATGAAGAAGAGGAAGAACAAAGAAAGAAGCAATAAGAATAGGACAAAGAAGACGAAGAAATGGAAGAAGAAGAGAACAAGAACGACGAAAGAACGAAAAGAAAGTGAAGAAAAAGAGGAGAAAGAAGAAGTAGCAGAAGGGGAAGAGAAACAAGAAAAGAAGAAGAGGACAAAGAAGAAGATGAAGAAAAGGAAGAAGAAGAAGAAGAAAAAAATATGAAGAAGGAGAAAAAGGAAAAAACAAGATGAAGAAGAAGTAAAAGGAATGAAAAAGAGGAGAAAGAGCAAGAAAGATGAAGAAGAGAAAGAAGACGAAGAAGACAAAAAAAGGGAGGGCAAAAGAAGAACAAGAAGAAGAAGAAGAAGACAAAGATGAATTTAAAGAAGAAGAAAAAGAAGAAAAAGAAACAAAGGAAGATAAGAAAGAGAAAAAGAAGATAAAGAAGCAGAAGCAGAAAAAGAAGATGAAGAAGAAGAGGAGGAGAAAGATGAAGAGAAGAAAGAACAAGAAAAAGAAAAAAAGATAAAAAGAATTGAAAGACAAAGAAGAAGAAATGAAAGAAGAAAAAGAGATCTTTCTCTTAAGAAGATGAAGAAGAGGAAGAACAAAAAGAGAAGAAAAAAGAAGAGGACAAAGGAGAAGATGAAGAAATGGAAGAAGAAGCAGAGAACGAGTAGGAAGAAGAACGAAAAGAAAGTGAAGAAAAAGAAGAGAAAGAAGAAGAAGAAGAGGAAGAAGACGAAAAAGCAGAAGAGGAAGAGCAAGAGGAAGAGCAAGAGGAAGAGCAAGAGGAATATGTAGAAGAGGGAGAAAAAGTAGAAGAGGAAGAACAAAAAGAAGACGAAGAAGAAGAAGAGAAAGAAGAAACGAAAGATGAGGAAGAGAAAAAGAAGATGAAGAAGTAGAAGAAGCAGAAAAAGGAGATGATGAAGAAGAGGAGGAGAAAGATGAAGAGAAGAAAGAAGAAGCAGAAGAAAAAATGTAAAAAGAAGAGAAAGAACAAGAGGTGAAAAAAGAAAAAAAAAAAGAAGAAGAGAAAGAAGAAGAGAAAGAAGACGAAGAAGAGGAAGACGAAACAAGGAAGGGAGAAAGTAGATGAACAAGAAGAAGAAGAAGAACACGAAGGAGAAGAAGAAGAGAAAAAAGAAGAAGAAGAAGAGGATATAGTGGAAAAGGAAAAGGAAGAAGAATAAGAGGAAAAATATGAAGAAACGAAGGATGAAAACGAGGAGGAATAAGAAGCGAAAGAAGAAGAGGAAGACGGAGAAGCAGAAGAAGAAGACGAAGAAGAAAAGGAAGGAAAAGAGAAAAAAGGAGAAGAAGAAAAAGAATATGAAGACGAATAAAAAAAGAAGAGGAGAAATAAGAAGAGAAAGAAGATAAGGAAGAAGAAGAAAAAGAGGAAGAGGAGAAAGAAGAAGAAGAGGAAGATGAATATGAAGAAAATTAAAAAGAAGAATAATAAGAAGAAGATGATGATGAAGAAGAAAAAAGAAAGAAGAAGAAAAAAAAGCCGAAGAAGAAGAAGGAGAAAAAAGGTGAAGACGAAGAAAAAGAAGATGAAGACGAAGAAAAAGAAGAAGAAGAGAAATAAGAAAAGAAATAAGATGAGGAAGAAATGAAAAGAAAGAGGGGGAAAGAGAAGAAGAAGAAGAAGAAGAGCAAGAGGAAGAGGAGGAGGAATGTGTAGAAGAGAGAGAAGAAGAAGAAGAGGAAGAATTAAAAGAAGACGAAGAAGAAGACGAGAAAGAAGTAACGAAAGATGAGGAAGAGAAATAGAAGATGAAGAAGTAGAAGAAGCAGAGAAAGAAGATGAAGAAAAAAAGGAGGAGAAAGATGAAGAGAAGAAAGAACAAGAAGAAGAAAAAACGATGAGAAAGAATAGAATGAGAAAGAACAAGAGATGAAAGAAGCAAAAGAGAAAGAATAAGAAAAAGAAGAAGAAAAAGAAGAAGAGAAAGAAGAAGGAGAAGAGGAGGAGAAAGATGAAGAGAAGAAAGAACAAGAAGAAAAAAAGATAAAAATAAGAGAAAGAGAAAGAACAAGAGATGAAAGAAAAAAAAGAGAAAGAAGAAGAGAAACAAGAAGAAGAGAAAGAAGAAGAAGAGGAAAAGGAGGAAGAAGAAGAAGAGAAAGAAGAAAAGAAAGAAGAAGAGAAAGAAGACGAAGAAGAAGAAGACGAAAAAGGAAGGGAGAAAGTGGAAGAACAAGAAGAAGAAGAAGAAGAAATAGACGAATGAGAAGAAGAAGAGAAAAAAGAAGGAGAAGAAGAAGAGGATATAGTGGAAAATTAAAAGGAAGAAGAATAAGAGGAAAAATATGAAGAAACGAAAGATGAAAACGAGGAGGAATAAGAAGCGAAAGAAGAAGACGAAGAAGGAGAAGCAGAAGAAGACGAAGAAGAAAAGGAAGGAGAAGAGAAAAAAGAAGAAGAAGAAAAAGAAGATGAAGACGAAGAAAAAGAAGATGAAGACGAAGAAAAAAAGGTGAGGAAGAAGAAGATGAAGAAAAAAAAGAAGAGGAGGAAGAAGAAGAAGAGGAAGAGGAAGAGAAAAAAAAAAAAAAAAAAAAAAAAGAAGAAGAAAAAGAAGAGGAAGAAAAAGCACATAAATGCGAAGAAGGAGAAGAGAAACCAGAAGAGGAACCAGAAGAGGAAGCAGAAGAACAAAAAGAAGAAAAAGAAGAAGAGGGAAAACAATAAACGAAGAAGAAAAATAAGAAGAATAATAATAAGAAGAAGATGATGAAGAAGAAAAAATGAAAGAAGAAGAAAAAAGAAGAAGAGTTAAAAGAAGCACAAGAAGAAGAAGGAGAAAAAGAAGATGATGACGAAGAAAAAGAAGATGAAGACAAAGAAAAAGAAGAAGAAGAGAAATAAGAAAAGATATAAGATGAGGAAGAAGAAGAAGAAGAAGAAGGAAGAAGACGAAAAAGCAGAAGAGGAAGAGCAAGAGGAAGAGCAAGAGGAAGAGCAAGAGGAAGAGCAAGAGGAATATGTAGAAGAGGGAGAAAAAGTAGAAGAGGAAGAACAAAAAGAAGACGAAGAAGAAGAAGAGAAAAAAGAAACGAAAGATGATGAAGAGAAAAAGAAGATGAAGAAGTAGAAGAAGCAGAAAAAGGAGATGAAGAAGAAGAGGAGGATAAAGATGAAGAGAAGAAAGAAGAAGCAGAAGAAAAAATGTAAAAAGAAAATGTAAAAATGTAAAGAGAAAGAGAAAGAACAAGAGATGAAAAAAGAAAGAAGAAGAGAAAGAGGAAGAGAAAGAAGACGAAGAAGAGGAAGACGAAAAAAGGAAGGGAGAAAGTAGAAGAACAAGAAGAAGAAGAAGAACACGAAGGAGAAGAAGAAGAGAAAAAAGAAGAAGAAGAAGAGGATATAGTGGAAAAGGAAAAGGAAGAAGAATAAGAGGAAAAATATGAAGAAACGAAGGATGAAAAGGAAGAGGAATAAGAAGCAAAAGAAGAAACGAAAGAAGAAGAGGAAGAAGGCGAAGCAGAAGAAGACGAAGAAGAAAAAGAAGGAGAAGAGAAAAAAGAAGAAGAAGAAAAAGAAGATGAAAACGGAGAAAAATGAAGAGGAGAAATAAGAAGAGGAAGAAAATGAGGAAGAAGTAGAAGAAGCAGAAAAAGAAGATGAAGAGGAAGAGGAGGAGAAATATGAAGAGAAAAGAGAACAAGAAGAAGAAAAATAGATAAAAAGATGGGAAAGAGAAAGAAGAAGAAGAAGAAGAGAGAAAAAAAGAAGATAAAGACGAAAAAAAAAGAATTGGAGCAATGAGAAGAGTAAGAAGATGAGGAAGAAGAAGAAGAAGAAGAGGAAGAGCAGAAAGAAGAAGAAGAGGAAGAGGAAGAGAAGAAATAAAAAGAAGAAGAGGACACAGACGAAGATGAAGAAATGGAAGCAGAAGAAGAAGAAGCAAAAAATATGAAGAGTGTAGAAAAAGGAAAAAAGGAGACGAAGAAGAAGGAAAAGAGATTAAAAAGAAAGAAAGGGCAAGAAAAAAACGAAGAGAAAGAAGAAGAGGAAGAAGGAGAAGCAGAAGAAGAAGACGAAGAAGAAGAAAATGAAGACGAAGAAAAAGAAGAAGAAGACGAAGAAAAAAATAAGAGGAGAAATAAGAAGAGAAATAAGATGAGGAAGGAGAAGAAGAGGAACAGGAGGAAGAAGAAGAGAAAGAAGAAACGAAATATGGGGAAGAGAAAAAGAAGATGAAGAAGTAGAAGAAGCAGAAAAAGGAGATGAAGAAAAAAAGGAGAAGAAGGATAAAAAAAAAGGAAAAGGAAAGAGAAAAAAGATGAGAAAGAAGAGAAAGAGATGAAAGAAGAAAAGGAGAAAGAATAAGAGAAAGAAGATGAAGAAGAGGAAGAACAAAAAGAGAAGAAATAAGAAGAGGACATAGATGATGAAGAAATGAAAGAAGAAGAAGAGGAAGAGAAGAAAGAAGAATAAGAAGACAAAGAAGAAGTCGAAGAAAAGGAAGAAGAAAAAATATGAAGAAGGAGAAAATGGAAAAAAAGAAGATGAAAAAGAAGCAAAATAGATGAAAAAGAAGTGAAAGAGCAAGAAAGAAGAAGAGAAAGAAGACGAAGAAGACGAAAAAAATTAATGGAAAAAGAGGAAGAGCAAGAAGAAAAAGAAGAAGAAGACGAAGGAGAAGATGAATTAAAGGAAGAAAAAGAAGAAAAAAGAAGATGAAGAAGAAGAGAAAAAAGAAGATGAAGAAGAAGAGGATATACGGGAAAAGGAAAAGGAAAAGGAGAAGGAAAAGGAAAAGAAAGAAGAATAAGGAGAATAAGAGGAATAAGACGAAAAAGATGAAGAAACGGAAGATGAATAGGAAGAGGAATAAGAAGCAAAATAAGAAGAGGAAGAAGGAGAAGCAGAAGAAAAAGAAGACGAAGAAAAGGAAGAGAAAGAGAAAATTGAAGAAGAAGAAGAAGAGGAAGATGAAGAGAAGAAATAAGAAGAAGAAGGGGACACAGACGAAGATGAAGAAATGGAAGCAGAAGAAGAAGAAGCAAAAAATTTGAAGAGTGTAGAAAAAGAAAGAAAGGAGATGAAGAAGAAGGAAAAGAGATGAAAAAAAGAGAAAGGGCAAGAAAAAACGAAGAGAAAGAAGAAGAGGAAGAAGGAGAAGCAGAAGAAGAAGACAAAGAAGAAGAGGAAGAAGGAGAGAGAAGAAGATGAAGAAGAAAATGAAGACGAAGAAAAAGAAGAAGAAAAAAAGAAGATGAAGACGAAGAAAATGAAGAAGAAAAAGAAGATGGAGACGAAGAAAAAAAAATAAGAGGAGAAATAAGAAGAGAAAGAAGATGAGGAAGAAGAAGAAGAAGAGGAAGAGGAAGAGGAGAAAGAAGAAGAAGAGGGAGAGGAATATGAAGAAATGGAAAAAGAAGAGGAAGAGAAAGAAGAAGAAGATAAATGCGAATAAGAAGAAGAGGAACCAGAAGAGGAAGCAAAAGAACAAAAAGAAGAAAAAGAAGAAGAGGAAAAAAAGACGAAGAAGATTAATAATAAGAAGAAAAAGATAATGAAGAAGTTGAAGAGAAAGTAGAAGAAAAAAAAGGAAGAAGAAGAGATAAGAGCAAGAAGAAGAAGAAGAAAAAGAAAATGAAGACGAAGAAAATAAAGAAGAAGAGAAATAAGAAAAGAAATAAGATGGAGAAGAAGAGGAACAGGAGGAAGAAGAAAAAGAAGAAGCGGAAGAGGAAGACGAATATGTAGAAGAGGGAGAAGAACAAGAAGAGAAAGAAAAAACGAAAAATGAGGAAGAGAAAAAGGACATGAAGAAGTAGAAGAAGCAGAAAAAGAAGAGAAAGAAGAAGAGGAGGAAGAAGAAGAAGAAGAGGAAGAGGAGGAAGAAGAAGAAGAAGAGGAAGAGGAAGAGGAGGAAGAAAAAGAAGAGGAAGAGGAAGAGGAATATGTAGAAGAGGGAGAAGAAGTAGAAGAGGAAGAAAAAGTAGAAGAGGAAGAACAAAAAGAAGACGAAGAAGAAGAAGAGAAAGAATAAACGAAAGATTAGGAAGAGAAAAAGAAAATGAAGAAGTAAAAGAAGCGGAAAAAGGAGATGAAGAAAATAAGGTGAGAAAGAAGAGAAAGAGAAAGAACAAGAGATGAAAGCAGAAAAATAGAAAGAATACGAGAAAGAAGAAGAAGAATAAAGAGATAAAGAAGAGGAAGAGCGAAAAGAGAAGGAAGAAGAAGAAGAAGAGGACAAAGAAGAAGATGAAGAAAAGGCAGAAAAAGAAAAAGAATATGAAGAAGGAGAAGAAGAAGAAGAAGCGAAAAAGAAGGAAGAAGAGGCAAAAGAAAGTGAAAATGAGAAAGTTGAAGAAGAAGAAGAAGAAGAAAGGAGGAGGAAGAGAAGAAATAAGAAGAAGAAGAGGACAAAGACAAAGATGAAAAAATTGAAGAAGAAGAAGAAGAAAAAAAATGTGAAGAAGTAGAAAAAGAAAAAAGGAGATGAAGAAGAAGAAGAAGCAAAACAGATGAAAAAGGAAGAAAGAGCAAGAAAAAAAGTAGAGAAAGAAGAAGAAGAAGGAGTAGAAGCAGAAGAAGAAGACGACGAAAAAGAGGAAGAAGAAGAGAGAGAAGAAGAAGACGAAAATGAAGACGAAGAAAAAAAGAAGAAGAGAAATAAGAAGAGAAAGAAGATGAGGAAGAAAGAGAAGAAGAAGAGGAAAAGGAGAAAGAAGAAGAAGAGGGAGAGGAAGAAGAAAAGGAAGAGGAATATGAAGAAAAGGAAGAAGAAGACGAAGAGGAAGAAGAAGAAGATAAATGCGAAGAAGGAGAAGAGGAACCAGAAGAGAAAGCAGACAACAAAAAGAAGAAAAAGAAGAAGAGGAAGAAAGAAGACGAAGAAGAATAACAATATAAAATAAGAAAATGATAAAGAAGAATAAGAGAAAAAAGAAGAAAAAATAAAAGGAAGAAGAATAGAAAAAGAAAGCAGACAACAAAAAGAAGAAAAAGAAGAAGAGGAAGAAAGAAGACGAAGAAGAATAACAATAATAATAAGAAAATGATAAAGAAGAATAAGAGAAAAAAGAAGAAAAAAATAAAAGGAAGAATTAAAAAAAGAATATGAAGACGAAGAAAAAGAAGAAGAAGAGAAATAAGAAAAGAAATAATATGAGGAAGGAGAAGAAGAGGAACAGAAGGAAGAAGAAAAAGAAGAAGAGGAAGAAGAAACGAAAAATGAGAAAGAGAAAAAGAAGATGAAGGAGTACGAGAAGCAGAAAAAGAAGATGAAGAATAAAAGGAGGAGAAAGATGAAGAGAAGAACGAAAAAAGAAGAAAAAAAGAAAAGGGATAGAACAAGAGATGAAAGAAGAAAAAGAGAAAAAAGAAGAGAAAGAAAAAGAGGAAGTGGAATAAAAAGATGAAGAAGAGGAAGAGCAAAAAGAGAAGAAATAAGAAGAAGAGGACAAAGAATAAGATGAAGAAAGAAGATGAGGAAGAAGTAGAAGAAAAAGAGGAAGAGGAGAAAGAAGAAGAAGAGGAAGAGGAATATGAAGAAAATGAAAAAGAAGCATAATAATAAGAAGAAGATGATGATGAAAAAGAAAAAAAAAAGCCGAAGAAGAAGAAGGAGAAAAAGAAGATAAAGACGAAGAAAATAAAGAAGAAGAGAAATAAGAAAAGACATAAGATGGAGAAGAAGAGGAACAGGAGGAAGAAGAAAAAGAAGAAGCGGAAGAGGAAGACGAATATGTAGAAGAGGGAGCAGAACAAGAAGAGAAAGAAAAAACGAAAAATGAGGAAGAGAAAAAGAACATGAAGAAGTAGAAGAAGCAGAAAAAGAAGAGAAAGAAGAAGAGGAGGAAGAAGAAGAAGAAGAGGAAGAGGAGGAAGAAAAAGAAGAAGAAGAGAAATAAGAAAAGAAATAAGATGAGGAAGGAGAAGAAGAGGAACAGGAGGAAGAAGAAAAAGAAGAAGAGGAAGAAGAAACGAAAGATGAGAAAGAGAAAAAGAAGATGAAGAAGTACGAGAAGCAGAAAAAGAAGATGGAGAAAAGAAGGAGGAGAAAGATGAAGAGAAGAACGAAAAAAGAAGAAAAAAAGAACAGAGATAGAACAAGAGATGAAAGAAGAAAAAGAGAAAGAAGAAGAGAAAGAAGAAGAGGAAGAGGAATAAAAAGATGAAGAAGAGGAAGAGCAAAAAGATAAGAAATAAGAAGAAGAGGACAAAGAAGAAGATGAGGAAGAAGTAGAAGAAAAAGAGGAAGAGGAGAAAGAAGAAGAAGAGGAAGAGGAATATGAAGAAAATGAAGAAGAAGAATAATAATAAGAAGAAGATGATGATGAAAAAGAAAAAAAAAAGCCGAAAAAGAAGAAGGAAAAAAAGAAGATGAAGACGAAGAAAATAAAGAAGAAGAGAAATAAGAAAAGAAATAAGATGGAGAAGATGAGGAACAGGAGGAAGAAGAAAAAGAAGATGCGGAAGAGGAAGACGAATATGTAGAAGAGGGAGAAGAACAAGAAGAGAAAGAAAAAACGAAAAATGAGGAAGAGAAAAAGAACATGAAGAAGTAGAAGAAGCAGAAAAAGAAGAGAAAGAAGAAGGGGAGGAATAAGAAGAAGAAGAGGAAGAGGAGGAAGAAAAAAGAGAAGAGGAAGAGCAAGAGGAAGAGAATGAGGAATATGTAGAAGAGGGAGAAGAAGTAGAAGAGGAAGAACAAAAAGAAGACGAAGAAGAAGAAGAGAAAGAAGAAACGAAAGATGAGGAAGAGAAAAAGAAGATGAAGAAGTAGAAGAAGCAGAAAAAGAAGATGAAGAAAAACAGGAGGAGAAAGATGAAGAGAAGAAGGAAGAAGAAGAAGAAAAAAAGATGAGAAAGAAAGAAGAAAGAACAAGAGATGAAAGATGAAAAAGAGAAAGAATAAGAGAAAGAAGAAGAAGGAGAAGAAGAAAAAGATAAAGAAGAGAAAGAGCAAAAAGAGAAGGAAGAAGAAGAGGACAAAGAAGAAGATGAAGAAAAGAAAGGAGAAGAGAAAGAATATGAAGAAGGAGAAGAAGCGAAAGAGAAGCAAGAAGATGCAAAAAAAGTGAAGAAAAGAAAGTTGAAGAAGAAGAAGATGATGACAAGAAAGAAGAAGAAGAAGGTGACAAAGAAGAAGATGAAGAAAAGGAAGAAGAAGAGAAAAAAATATGAACTAGGAGAAAAATTTAAAAAAGAAGATGAAGAAGAAGCAAAAGAGATGAAAAAGAAGAGAAAGAGCAAGCGAAAGAGCACGAAAGTAGAAGAAAAGAAAGAAGAAGAGAAAGAAAACGAAGAAGAAGAAGAAGAAGAAGAAAAGAAGAAGAGGAAAAACAGGAAGAGAGGAAGAGAAAAAGAAGATGAACAAGTAGAAGAAGCAGAAATATATGAAGAAGTAGGGAAGGAGAAAGATGAAGAGAAGAAAGAACAAGAAAAAGAAAAAAGTTAAAAATAAGAGAAAGAGAAAGAACAAGAGATGAAAGAAGAAAAAGAGAAAGAAGAAGAGAAAGAAATGAGAATGAAGAAGAGGAATAAGAAGATGAAGAAGAGGAAGAAAAAAGAGAGAAGCAATAAGAATAGGACAAAGAAGATGAAGAAATGGAATAAGAAGAGAACGAGAAAGACGAAAGAACGAAAAGAAAGTGAAGAAAAAGAAGAGAAAGAAGAAGAAGAAGAAGAGGAAGAGAAAAAAGAAAAGAAGAAGAGGACAAAGAAGAAGATGAAGAAAAGGAAGAAGAAATAGAAGAAAATATATGAAGAAGGAGAAAAAGGAAAAAACAAGATGAAGTAGAAGTAAAAGGAATCAAAAAGAGGAGAAAGAGCAAGAGAAAGAGCAAGAAAGATGAAGATGAGAAAGAAGACGAAGAAGACAAAAAAAGGGAGGGCAAAAGAAGAACAAGAAGAAGAAGAAGACAAAGATTAATTTAAAGAAGAAGAAAAAGAAGAAAAAGAAACAAAGGAAGATGAGAAAGAGAAAAAGAAGATAAAGAAGACAGAAGCAGAAAAAGATGAAGAAGAAGAGGAGGAGAAAGATGAAGAGAAGAAAGAACAAGAAAAAGAAAAAAGATGAAAAGAATTGAAAGACAAAGAAGAAGAAATGAAAGAAGAAAAGGAGATCTTTCTCTTAAGAAGATGAAGAAGAGGAAGAACAAAAAGAGAAGAAAAAAGAAGAGGACAAAGGAGAAGATGAAGAAATGGAAGAAGAAGCAGAGAACGAGTAGGAAGAAGAACGAAAAGAAAGTGAAGAAAAAGAAGAGAAAGAAGAAGAAGAAAAGAAAAAGAAAAAAGAAGAAGAAGGAGAAGAAGAAGAAGAAGCAGAAAAAGAAGAGAAAGAAGAAAAATATGTGAAGAAGGAGAAAAAGGAAAAACAGAGCACGAAGAAGAAGCAAAACAGATGAAAAATAAGAGAAAGAGCGAGAGAAAGAGCAAGAAAGAAGAAGAAGAGAACTAAGAAGAGAAAGACGAAGAAGACGAAAAAAAGAAATGGAGAAAGAGGAAGGAAGAACAAGAAGTAGTAGAAGAAGAAGAAGATGAAGGAAAAGATGCATTAAAAGAAGAAGAAAAAGAAGATGAAGAAAAAGAGAAAAAAGAAGATGAAGAAGAAAAGGATATAGGGGAAAAAGAAGAAAAATAAGAGTAAAAAGATGAAGAAACGGAAGATGAAAAGGAAGAGGAATAAGAAGCGAAATAAGAGAAGCAGAAGAAGAAGAGGAAAAAGAAGAGAGAGAAGAAGAAAAAGAAAAATAAGACGAAGACGACGAAGAAGATGAGTAAAAAACAAGAGAAGAGAGAGAAGAAGAAAAAGAAAAATAAGACGAAGACGACGAAGAAGATGAGTAAGAAAAGGAAGAGAAAGAGGAAGAGGAAATGGAAGAGGAATATGCAAAATAGGAAGAAGAAGGAGAAGAGAAAGAAGAAGATAAATGCACAGAAGGAGAAGATGAACCAGAAGAGGAAGAAGAAGAACAAATAGAAGAAAAAGCAGAAGAGGAAGAAAAAAAGACTAAGAAGAAAAATAAGAAGAATAATAATAAGAAGACAATGATGAAGAAGGAAAAAGAAAGAAGAAGAAAAAAATAAAAAGAAGAGGAATTGATAAAAGAAGGAGAAGAAGAAGAATAAAGGGAAGATGAAGAGGAAGAAAAAGAAGATGAAAACGAAGAAAAAGAAGGAGAAAAGAAATAAGAAAAGAAATAAGACAAGAAATATGATAAGGAAGAAGAAGAAGAGGAAGAGGAGGAAGAAGAAAAAGAAGAAGAGAAAGAGCAAGAGGAAGAGGAAGAGGAATGTGTAGAAGAGGGAGAAGAAGAAGAAGAGGAAGAATAAAAAGAAGACGAAGAAGAAGACGAGAAAGAAGTAACGAAAGATGAGGAAGAGAAATAGAAGATGAAGAAGTAGAAGAAGCAGAAAAAGAAGATGAAGAAAAAAGGGGGAGAAAGATGAAGAGAAGAAAGAACAAGAAGAAGAAAAAAAGATGAGAAAGAATAGAATGAGAAAGAACAAGAGACGAAAGAAGCAAAAGAGAAAGAATAAGAGAAAGAAGAAGAGAAAAAAGAAGAGAAAGAAGAAGAAGAAGAGGAGGAGAAAGATGAAGAGAAGAAAGAACAAGAAGAAAAAAAGATAAAAATAAGAGAAAGAGAAAGAACAAGAGATGAAAGAAGAAAAAGAGAAAGAAGAAGAGAAACAAGAAGAAGAGGAAGAAGAAGAAGAGGAAGGGGAGGAAGAAGAAGAAGAGAAAGAAGAAAAGAAAGAAGAAGAGAAAGAAGACGAAGAAGAAGAAGACGAAAAAGGAAGAGAGAAAGTGGAAGAACAAGAAGAAGAAGAAGAAGAAATAGACGAATGAGAAGAAGAAGACAAAAAAGAAGGTGAAGAAGATGAGGATATAGTGGAAAATTAAAAGGAAGAAGAATAAGAGGAAAAATATGAAGAAACGAAAGATGAAAAGGAAGAGGAATAAGAAGCGAAAGAAGACGAGGAAAAAGGAGAAGCAGAAGAAGAAGACAAAGAAGAAGAGGAAAGTGAAGAAAATGAAGAAGAAAAAGAAAATGAAGACGAAGAAAAAGAAGAAGAAAAAGAAGATGAAGACGAAGAAAAAAAGGTGAGGAAGAAGAAGATGAAGAAAAAGAAGAGGAGGAAGAAGAAGAAGAGGAAGAGGAAGAGGAAGAGGAAAAGGAATATAAAAAAAGGAAGAAGAAAAAGAAGAGGAAGAAGAAGAAGAAGAGGAAGAAAAAGCAGATAAATGCGAAGAAGGAGAAGAGAAACCAGAAGAGGAACCAGAAGAGGAAGCAGAAGAACAAAAAGAAGAAAAAGAAGAAGAGGGAAAACAAAAAACGAAGAAAAAAAATCAGAAGAATAATAATAATAAGAAGATGATGAAGAAGAAAAAATGAAAGAAGAAGAAAAAAGAAGAAGAGTTAAAAGAAGCACTAGAAGAAGAAGGAGAAAAAGAAGATGATGACGAAGAAAAAGAAGATGAAGACGAAGAAAAAGAAGAAGAAGAGAAATAAGAAAAGAAAAAAGAAAGATATAAGATGAGGAAGAAGAAGAAGAAGAAGAAGAGGAGGAAGACGAAAAAGCAGAAAAGGAAGAGCAAGAGGAAGAGCAAGAGGAAGAGCAAGAAGAAGAGCAAGAGGAAGAGCAAGAGGAAGAGCAAGAGGAAGAGCAAGAGGAAGAGGAAGAGGAATATGTAGAAGAGGGAGAAAAGGGAGAAGAGGAAGAACAAAAAGAAGACGAAGAAGAAGAAGAGAAAGAAGAAACGAAAGATGAGGAAGAGAAAAAGATGATGAAGAAGTAGAAGAAGCAGAAAAAGGAGATGAAGAAGAAGAGGAGGAGAAAGATGAAGAGAAGAAAGAAGAAGCAGAAGAAAATATGTAAAAAGAAGAGAAAGAGAAAGAACAAGAGATGAAAAAAGAAAAAAAGAAAGAAGAAGAGAAAGAAGAAGAGAAAGAAGACGAAGAAGAGGAAGACGAAAAAAACAAGGGAGAAAGTAGAAGAACAAGAAGAAGAAGAAGAGGACGAAGGAGAAGAAAAAGAGAAAAAAGAAGAAGAAGAGGATATAGTGGAAAAGGAAAAAAAATAAGAGGAAAAATATGAAGAAACGAAGGATGAAAACGTGGAGGAATAAGAAGCGAAAGAAGAAGAGGAAGAAGGAGAAGCAGAAGAAGAAGACGAAGAAGAAAAGGAAGGAAAAGATAAAAAAGGAGAAGAAGAAAAAGAAGATGAAGACAAATAAAAAAAGAAGAAGAGAAATAAGAAGAGAAAGAAGAAGAGGAGGAAGAAGAAGAAGAAGAGGAAGAGGAAGAGGAGGAAGAAGAAGAAGAGAAAGAAGAAAAGAAAGAAGAAGAGAAAGAAGACGAAGAAGAAGAAGGCGAAAAAGGAAGAGAGAAAGTGGAAGAACAAGAAGAAGAAGAAGAAGAAATAGACGAATGAGAAGAGGAAGACAAAAAAGAAGGTGAAGAAGAAGAGGATATAGTGGAAAATTAAAAGGAAGAAGAATAAGAGGAAAAATATGAAGAAACGAAAGATGAAAAGGAAGAGGAATAAGAAGCGAAAGAAGACGAGGAAAAAGGAGAAGCAGAAGAGGAAGACAAAGAAGAAGAGGAAAGTGAAGAAAATGAAGAAGAAAAAGAAGATGAAGACGAAGAAAAAGAAGAAGAAAAAGAAGATGAAGACGAAGAAAAAAAGGTGAGGAAGAAGAAGATGAAGAAAAAGAAGAGGAGGAAGAAGAAGAAGAGGAAGAGGAAGAGGAAGAGGAAAAGGAATATAAAAAAAGGAAGAAGAAAAAGAAGAGGAAGAAGAAGAAGAAGAGGAAGAAAAAGCAGATAAATGCGAAGAAGGAGAAGAGAAACCAGAAGAGGAACCAGAAGAGGAAGCAGAAGAACAAAAAGAAGAAAAAGAAGAAGAGGGAAAACAAAAAACGAAGAAAAAAAATCAGAAGAATAATAATAATAAGAAGATGATGAAGAAGAAAAAATGAAAGAAGAAGAAAAAAGAAGAAGAGTTAAAAGAAGCACTAGAAGAAGAAGGAGAAAAAGAAGATGATGACGAAGAAAAAGAAGATGAAGACGAAGAAAAAGAAGAAGAAGAGAAATAAGAAAAGAAAAAAGAAAGATATAAGATGAGGAAGAAGAAGAAGAAGAAGAAGAGGAGGAAGACGAAAAAGCAGAAAAGGAAGAGCAAGAGGAAGAGCAAGAGGAAGAGCAAGAGGAAGAGCAAGAGGAAGAGCAAGAGGAAGAGCAAGAGGAAGAGGAAGAGGAATATGTAGAAGAGGGAGAAAAGGGAGAAGAGGAAGAACAAAAAGAAGACGAAGAAGAAGAAGAGAAAGAAGAAACGAAAGATGAGGAAGAGAAAAAGAAGATGAAGAAGTAGAAGAAGCAGAAAAAGGAGATGAAGAAGAAGAGGAGGAGAAAGATGAAGAGAAGAAAGAAGAAGCAGAAGAAAATATGTAAAAAGAAGAGAAAGATAAAGAACAAGAGATGAAAAAAGAAAAAAAGAAAGAAGAAGAGAAAGAAGACGAAGAAGAGGAAGACGAAAAAAACAAGGGAGAAAGTAGAAGAACAAGAAGAAGAAGAAGAGGACGAAGGAGAAGAAAAAGAGAAAAAAGAAGAAGAAGAGGATATAGTGGAAAAGGAAGAAAAATAAGAGGAAAAATATGAAGAAACGAAGGATGAAAACGAGGAGGAATAAGAAGCGAAAGAAGAAGAGGAAGAAGGAGAAGCAGAAGAAGAAGACGAAGAAGAAAAGGAAGGAAAAGATAAAAAAGGAGAAGAAGAAAAAGAAGATGAAGACAAATAAAAAAAGAAGAAGAGAAATAAGAAGAGAAAGAAGAAGAGGAGGAAGAAGAAGAAGAAGAGGAAGAGGAGGAACAAAAAGAAGAGGAAGAGGAATGTGAAGAAAATTAAAAAGAAGAATAATAATAAGAAGAAGATGATGAAGAAGAAAAAAAGAAAGAAGAAGAAAAAAAAGCCGAAGAAGAAGAAGGAGAAAAAAAAGATGAACACGAAGAAAAAGAAGAGGAAGACGAAGAAAAAGAAGAAGAAGAGAAATAAGAAAAGAAAATAGATGAGAAAGAAGATGAAAAGAAAGAGGGGGAAAGAGAAAAAGAAGAAGAAGAAGAGCAAGAGGAAGAAGAAGAAGAGAAAGAAGAAAAGAAAGAAGAAGAGAAAGAAGACGAAGAAGAAGAAGACGAAAAATGGAAGGGAGAAAGAGGAAGAACAAGAAAAAGAAGAAGAAGAAGACGAAGGAGAAGAAGAAGAGAAAAAAGAAGAAGAAGAAGAGGATATAGTGGAAAAGAAAAAGGAAGAAGAATAAGAGGAAAATATGAAGAAAGGAAAAATAAAAAAGAAAGAGAAATAAGAAGCGAAAGAAGAAGGAGAAGCAGAAGAAGAAGACGAAGAAGAAAATGAAGGAGAAGAGAAAAAAAAGAAGAAGAAAAAGAAGATGAAGACGAAGAAAAAAAGAAGAGGAGAAATAAGAAGAGAAAGAAGATGTGGAAGAAGAGGAAGAACAAGAGGAAGAGGAAGAGGAATATGTAGAAGAGGGAGAAGAAAAAGAATAGGAAGAACAAGAGGAAAAGGATGAGGAATATGTAGAAGAGGGAAAAGAAGAAGAAGAGGAAGAGCAAAAAGAAGACGAAGAAGAAGAAGAGAAAGAAGAAACGAAAGGTGAGGAAGAGAAAAAGAAGATGAAGAAGTAGAAGAAGCAGACAAAGAAGATGAAGATGAAGAGGAGGAGAAATATGAAGAGAAGAGAGAACAAGAAGCAGAAAAAAAAATAAAAAGATGGGAAAGAGAAAGAACAAGAGATGAAAGAAGAAAAAGAGAAAGAAGAAAATTAAGAAGAAGAGAAAGAAGACGAAAAGAAGAAGACGAAAAAAGGAATTGAGAAAGAGAAAGAACAAGAAGAAGAAGACGAAGGAGAAGAACAAGAAGAAGAAGAGGATATAGTGGAAAAGGAAATAGAATAAGAGGAAAAATATGAAGAAACGAAAGATGAAAAGGAAGAGGAATAAGAAGCGAAAGAAGAAGAGGAAGAAGGCGAAGCAGAAGAAGACGAAGAAGAAAAGGAAGGAGAAGAGAAAAAAGAAGAAGAAGAAAAAGAAGATGAAGACGAAGAAAAAAGAAGAGGAGAAATAAGAAGAGAAAGAAGATGAGGAAGAAGTAGAAGAAAAAGAGGAAGAGGAAAAAGAAGAAGAAGAGGAATAGGAATATGAAGAAAATGAAAAAGAATAATAATAATAAGAAGAAGATGATGATGAAAAAGAAGAAAAGAAAGAAGAGGAAAAAAAAGCCGAATAAGAAGAAAGAGAAAAAGAAGATGAAGACGAAGAAAAAGAAGATGAAGACGAAGAAAAGGAAGAAGAAGAGAAATAAGAAAAGAAATAAGATGAGGAAGAAGGTGAAAAGGAAGAGGGAGAAGAAGAAGAATAAGAAGAAGAAGAAGAAGGGGAAGAGCAAGAGGAAGAGGAAGAGGAATATGTTGAAGAGGGAGAAGAAGTAGAAGAGAAAGAACAAAAAGAAGACGAAGAAGAAGAGAAGAAAGAAGAAACGAAAGATGAGGAAGAGAAAAAGAAGATTAAGATGTGAAGAAGCAGAAAAAGGAGATTAAAAAGATGAGGAGGAGAAATATGAAGAGAAGAAAGAACAAAAAGAAGAAAAAGAGATATAAATAAGAGAAAGAGAAAGAACAAGAGATGAAAGACGAAAAAAGAAAAAAGGTGAAGAAGAGGAAGAACAAAAAAGAAAGAAGATGAAGAAGAGGAAGAACAAAAAGAGAAGAAATAAGAAGACGATACAAATTAATATGAAGAAATCGAAGAAGGAGAAGAGAACGAGAACGAGAAGGAAGAAGAACAAAAAGAAAGTGAAGAAATAGAAGAGAAAGAAGAAGAGGAAGAGAAGAAAGAAGAAGAGAACAAAGACGAAGAAGAAAAAGATATGAAGAAGGAGAAAAAGGAAAAAAAGAAGATAAAGGAGAAGCAAAATATATGAAAAAGAAAAGAAAAAGCAAGAGAAAGAGCAAGAAAGAAGAAGAAGAGAAAGAAGACGAAGAAGAAGATAAAAAAGGAAGGGAGAAAGAGAAAGACAAAGAAGAAGAAGAAGACGAAGGAGAAGATGAATTAAAGGAAGAAGAAGAAGAAAAAGAAAATAAAGAAGAAGAAAAAAGAAGAACAAGAAGAAGATGATATAGGGGAAAAGGAAAAGGGAGAAGAATAAGGAGAATAAGAGGAAAAAGATAAAAGAACGGAAGATGAAAAGGAAGAGGAATAAGAAGCGAAAGAAGAAGAGAAAGAAGAAGAAGCAGAAGAAGAAGAAGAAGGGGATGAAGAAGAGAGAGAAGAAGAAGAAGGAAAAGCAGACAAAGACAAAGATAAAGAAGGAGAAAAAGAAGATGAAGACGAAGCAAAAGAAGAAAAATAAGAAGAAGAGAAATAAGATGAGGAATATGAAGAAAAGGAAGAAGAAGAAGAAGAGAAAGAAGAAGGAGATAAATGCGAAGAAGGAGAAGAGGAACCAGAAGAGGAAGCAGAAGAAGAAAAAGAAGAAGAGGAAGAAAAAAAGACGAAGAAGAAAAATAGGAAGAATAATAATAAGAAGAAGATGATGATGAATAAGAAAAAGAAAAAGAAGAAGAAAAAGAAAAAAGAACAAAAGAAAAAGAGACAAAAGAAGAAGAAGAAGAGGAAGAAGAAATAGAAGATGAAGACGAAGAAAAAGAAAAAGAAGAGAAATAAGAAAAGAAATAAGATGAGGAAGAAGAAGAAGAACAGGAGAAAGAAGAAGAAGAAGAAGAGAAAGAAGAAAGAAAAGATGAGGAAGAGAAGAAGAAGATGAAGAAAAAACGGTAGAGAAAGATGAAGAGAAGAAGGAAGAAGACGGAAAAAAAGATGAGAAAGAAAAGAAAGAGGAAGAACAAGAGATGAAAGCAGAAAAATAGACAGAATAAGAGAAAGAAGAACAGGAAGAAGAAGAAAATAAGAAATGGAAGATGACGAAGAGAAAAATAAGATGAAGAAGTAGAAGAAGCAGAAAAAGAAGATGAAGGAAAAAAGGAGGAGAAAAAAAAAGAGAAGAAAAAAGAAGAAGAAGAAAAAAAGATGAGAGAAGATGAGAAGAAGAAGAAGAAAGAAAGATGAGTAAAGGGAAAAAACAAGAGATGAAAGAAGAAAAAGAGAAAGAAGATGAAGAAGAAGAAGAACAAAAAGAGAAGAAATAAGAAGAGAACAAAAAATAAGATGAAGAACAGTATCACTTCAACCTCTCAAGAGATAAGACGTGCTGCATCAAAAATAAAAACAAAAGCAAAACCCCGCTACGCAAACGCAAAGCTTATCAGCAAACGCGCGACTAACAAAAATCAACCGCAAAAGCAAACACACACCATAAACAGTTACACCGGGCAATAGCCCAAAAACAACAACCATGAACGAACCACCCGATAGAAGCAAAACCTACAAAACACAACTAAACGAGCCAAAATACATTGTACTAAAACGGAACGACAACGAATCATTCGAAAAAGTGCCACCGTTTATCATAAAAAAAACCATAGACTATGCATGCGGAGGAGAAGTTGAAACATGTAAAAAAAACAAGAGACGGGGTCCGTGCTTATTAAAACTAAAAACAAACTGCAAGCACTGAAACTAATTGCACTAAAAAAAATGAATAATCTCGATATCACTGCAACAGAACACAAGATTTTAAACACAACCAAAGGCGTAATATATTGCAATGAACTACGAAACATAGGTGAAAGCGAAATACTGGAAGAATTAAAACCACAGAACGTAATCGAGGTGCGCAAAATTCTAAAAAAACAAACAAACAACACAAACCAAGAACAAACCTCACTTGTCGAAACTGGTCTCATAACAATTACATTTTCAATTCACAAACTACCCTAATTAATAAAAATTGGCTACGAAACCGTCCGTGTACGACCATATATCCCACTCCCGCTGCAGTGCAAAAATTGTCTCCGCTTTGGACACCCTATCGCTATCTGCAAGAGCTCCGAAATATGCAAAAACTGCTCAGAAGCAAAACATACAAATGAAGGGGAACTCTGCAAAAATACGCAAAACTGCCTAAACTGCAAAAATAACCCCCAAATTGACCACCAACATAGCCCACTCGACCGTAAATGCCCCACCTTCCTCAAACAACAAGAGCTAACTGCAATAAAAACCACCGAAAAAGTTGATAACAAAACCGCACTTGATATATATCACAACAGGCACAATCAACAGTTGAGAAACAGCTATGCTAAAACTCTTGCACAACCAACGCCAAACACATCAACACCAACACAAAATTCAACCAATACACAATGCTCACATGAACAAATCATTACTACGCAGCAAGCAGCAAGCACTCCATCTACGATCTCCCCCTGGAGAAAGTATTCACAGATATAAAAAAAAGGTATCAACCTAACTCCACTGTAACAGAAGATATGGAAAGAGACGGTAACCCTCCCCACACGGTAAACAAATCATATCTATCACAGTCAACTGAAGATCTAAAACTAAGAATATTTACCAAAGATAAATCTAGCCCACTAGCAACTAACTTTAAGCCCTCTAAACCAAAAACAAAATCAAAACCCACAAACAAAAACCTTCATAAAAACAATAGTGATAGCGAATCTATCTAAAACAAAACAAGTAAATAGAAACAAACTTTATACCAAACTCATACTCTATACTTTAACCTTTAACTCAAAACAAACCCAAATACTCAACTCAAGACCCCAAATCATAAAAATATAGCAATGCTTAAAATAATACAATGAAACATGAAAGGATACAGAAACAACTATAACGAACTGCTAATTATAATCAAAAAATACTCACCACACATAGTATATCTTTATCTTTATCCCCACCCCTGTTCCAATAAACTTTCAAATTTACACCAATACAGCTTCCAACCGATTTGGCGATGTAGCCATATTGGTCCACAAATCCATAGAACATAAGACACTAGATCAACCTACACACATAGAAACGCTAGGAATCGAAATTATGTCTAATAGGAAAATTAACATTATTTCTGTATATATCCATCCCACCAAAACATTTTCACCTAATGATTTAACCGAACACTTTATACCACGCACTAACAGCACCAACCAAATTATCCTAGGCGATTTCAACAGCAAACATCACATCTGGGGATCAGCCCAAGATAACCGGAGAGGACGTACCCTATCAAAGTTCCTCCAAAACGCCAATCTCACTATACTTAATGACGGATCACCAACACACTTCTCCACTCACAACACCTTCACACATATTGACATCTCAGTATGCTCCCCTCAATTAACTCCCTTCACCAATTGGAAAATAATCAATGACCTTCATGGCAGCGATCATTTTCCAATTTTATTATCCTTGTTCCCACAGCCCCAATCACACAACTTCTCCCGTCCCCTCTTCAAAATAAAAGAAGCCAACTGGCCATTATTCATCAAACTAACTAACGACCTAAACGAACTTATACCTAGAACCTCTAACATTAATAAAGAAGCTGCAATAATTAATAAAATAATCCTACAATCCGCTCACCATAGTATACCACAACCAACCCTCACACCCACAACAAAAACACCCCCTAGTGGAATGAAACATTGACCAAACTTAGGTCCAACAAATTTATAACTTGGCGAAATTTCAAACGCAATAGCACCACTGACAACCTTCTCAACTACAAAAGAGCTAACGCCCTCTTCCGGAGAGAGCTTAACATATCCAAATCTAATGCTACCACAGACTTCACATCCAAAATAGAACCCAACACCCCCTCCGACAAAATCCGACGGCTCTGCGGGCTTAACCCTACCAAAGCCATTCATTGCATTACAGATACAACCAACAACTCACTATCAACAGACACAATAGCCAGGCGCCTTTGGTGGTTGGTATCGAAAAACAACTACATCCATCCCAACCAAACAGGCTTCAAATACGGCAAATCCGTCACAGACGGTCTGCTCTTTGCAGACCACCTGATAACGAAGTCGCTAAGAAGCAAAAAGCACGCCTCTATCATTGCCCTTGATTTCTCAAGAGCCTTCGACAGACCAATTAAACCGCTGGAAAGTTGGACCAAAAATCATACAGTTTATACGGAATTTCATGGCAAACCGGAAAATTGTAGTTAAAATAAAAAATGTCAAAAGTAATCCCTATCCTCTTCAAAACGGCATTCCCCAGGGATCGCCAATATCCGCCATTCTTTTCCTAATCGTCTACAACAGACTCTCCCACTTAATCAGCGTACAAAAAGAAATCCATTTCACCGCCTACGCCGACGACTTTTACCTTAGCATCCTTCTTAGCAAACAAAAAAATCAATCCTGCAACCTCGACCAACTCTTTTCCAACATATGTGAGTGGTGTTCATATTCAGGAGCATCACTATCAGTAGAAAAGTCTCAACACCTTCATGTTTGCCGCAAGCAAAACTGCATCTGCAGCATATCATGCAACAACACCCCTATTCCCTCAGTCACCAAAATGAAAATGTTAGGACTCACCATTAACAATAAATATAGATGGGACGCGCACATCAAACAAATTCTGCCAGCCTTAAACAACAAACTTAACATCATTAAATGCCTAGGAAGCTCTAAGCTAAACTGCAATACATACACTATATTAAATGTAACAAAATCTATAGTAATTCCGAAAATTGACTACGCACTGCTCATCTACGGGTGTGCTCCCAAATCAATCCTCAATAAACTCAAAACTTTATTTAATGCCGCAATCCGCATATCACTTGGGGCACTACGCTCAACACCTATCGCTAACCTACTTTTCGAAGCAAACATATCTACAATAGAGCAAAAAAGAGACCTGATCACAGCTAAAGCCTACAAAACACTCCTACATAGCTCAAACTCACCGCTCCACAGATACACTAAACAGAAGGACAGCCAAAAAAGGAACAAATTGACGTCAACAATAGAAAAAACCATAGCATTATGTAAAGAAACCAACGTTCCCTACCTTCCCCTCCCAAGCAAAACCACCACACCCCTATGGCTATTCCCGCTCTCTGTCATCAATATCACACTACATAGACAGAGTAAATCCAACACACCACCAAGCACATTCAGACAACAATTTCTTGAAATCAAAGAGAAATACAACAACCATAAATTCATATACACAGACGGCTCTCTACAAAACAACACAGCCACTTTTACGATTACGACCGAAAACGAAATCCTGAAAAGATGCATCCTCCCCCATTATTCATCCATCCTATCAGCTGAAACCATAGCCATTCTCGATGCAATAAATCTGATCAAAAACAGACTTGGAAAGTGTATAATTTGCTCCGACTCCCTCGCATCCATAAAATCCATTCGCAATATTAACAACAATAGCCTTTATCCCACAACTATTAGAACCCTGCTTACCCAATCTGACTCAAAAATAAAACTTCTTTGGATCCCTAGCCACTGCGGCATTAAAGGGAACGAGTTAGCCGACAGTGCAGCCAAAGACGCATTTTATATGCCCCTTCACTATACCCCTAACTTTACCACTACAGACATAAGCAAACTCCTCAAAAACGAACTCTCAAAAAAACTTAAATTGAACATAGAGCTCTGCAACCGATGGTACCAGAGATTAAATACAAACCTATCCAACACGTCAAACTAGTCTTAGCCTTAGAAATTTTATTTGATCACTGCGTGTGATGCTTTTTTGGTCTATATTTTTTAGGTAAAAAATATAGACCAAAAAAGCATCACACGCAGTGATCAAATAAAATTTCTAAGGCTAAGACTAGGCCACACAAGAATCACACAACAGCACTATAACAACCCTAAGAACACCCTTCCTTGCCCCAACTGTCACACAACCGCAAACATCAATATAATACACATTCTCTGCGACTGCCCCGCAACCTCTAACCTGCATACCCAAATCTTCCAAAACACCTGCCCCTTATCAATCCTAGCAAACCCAACCGAGATTAACATCCGCAAGATAATTGAGTTTCTTAAAAAATCTAAAACATACCACCTACTATGAAAAAGATTAAATAAAAAAAAAATGAAATGTAAACATAGAAATAATGCTATTATAAAATAAAATCTGTATATACTAATTTAAAAATAATCTATAATCACAATAAACACCACCCAGCCGAAGGCCCCTGCTGCCAGTGCTTAGCTTTAAGTTAGAGTTAATTTTACATTAATTGTAACTTCTTAATAAATAAAAAAAAGATGAAGAAATCGAAGAAGAAGAAAAGGCGGAGAAGGAAGAAGAACAAAAAAGTGAAGAAAAAGAAGAGAAAGAAGAAAAAAAAGAAGAATAAGAAGAGGAAGAGAAGAAAGAAGAAGAAGAAGAAGAAGAGGACAAAGAAGAAGAAAAAAATATGAAAAAGGAGAAAAACGAAAAAAGAAAAAGCAGCAAAAGGGATGAAAAAAAGGAGAAAGAGCAAGAGAAAGACCAAGAAAGAAGAAGAAGAGAAGGCAGAAGAGAAAGAAGACGAAAAAAAGGAAAGGAGAAAGAGGATGAAGAAGAAGAAGACGAAGGAGAAAATGAATTAAAAGACGAATGAGAAGAAGAAGAAAAAGAAGATGAAGGAGAATAAGAGGATATAGGGGAAAAGGGAAAGGAAAAGGAAAAGGAAAAGGAAAAAGAATAAGGAAAATAAGAGGAAAAAGATGAAGAAATGGAAGATGAAAAGGAACAGGAATACGAAGCGAAAGAAGAAGCGGGAGAAGGAGAAGCAGAAGGAGAAAAAGAAAAAGAAGACGAAGACGAAGAAAAAGAAGAAGAAAAAAGGATGAAGACGAAGAAAAATACAGGAGGAGAAATAAGAAGAGAAGGAAGATAAGGAAGACGAAGAGGAAGAGGAAGAGGAAGAGGAAGAGGAAGAGGAAGAGGAAGAGGAAGAGGAAGAGGAAGAGGAAGAGGAAGAGGAAGAGGAAGAGGAAGAGGAAGAGGAAGAGGAAGAGGAAGAGGAAGAGGAAGAAGGAAAAGAATGAGAAAGAGAAGAGAAAAGAAAAAGAAGAGAAAAAGAAAAAGATAAATGCAAAGAAGGAGAAGAGGAATCAGAAGAAAAAGCAGAAGAACAAAAAAAAAATAAATGGCAGAAAAAAAGACGAAGAAGAAAAATAAGAAGAATAATAATAAGAAGAAGAAGATGACGAAGAAGAAAAAGAGAACGAAGCAGAAGAGGAAGGGATAAAAGAAGGAAAAGAAGAAAACGAAGATGAAGAGGAAGAAAAAGAAGATGAAAACAAAGAAAAAGAAGAAGAAGAGAAATAAAAAAAGAAATAAGAGGAGGAAGAAGAAGAAGAAGCGAAAGAGCAGGAGGAAGAGGAATATGTAGAAGAGGGAGAAGAAGAAGAAGAGCAAGAACAAATAGAAGACGAAGAAGAAGACGAGAAAGAAGAAACGAAAGATGCGGAAGCGAAATAGAAGATGAAAAAGTAGAAGAAGTAGAAAAAGAATATGAAGAAGTAGGGAAGGAGAAAGATGAAGAGAAGAAAGAAGAAGAAGAAATAAAAAGATAAAAAAAGAGAAAGAACAAAAGGTGAAAAAAAAAAGAGAAAGAAGAAGAGAGAGAATAAGAAGAAAAGGAAGATGAGGAAAAGAAAAAGTAGATGAAGAAGTAGAAGAAGGAAAAAAAGAAGAAAAAAGGAGGAGAAAGATGAAGAGAAAAAAAAACAAGAAGAAGATAAAAAGATAAAAAGAAGAGCAAGAGAAAGAAGGAGAGAACGATGAAGACGAAGAAGAAGAAGACAAAGAAGAAGAAGAAAAGGAAGATGAGGAAGAAAAAAATAAGTTGAAGAAGTAGAAGAACAAGCAGAAAAAGAAGATGCAGAAGACGAGGTGGAGAAAGATGGAGAGAAGAAAGAACAAGAAGAAGAAAAAAAGATAAAAAGAAGAGAAAGGAAAGAACAAGAGGCGAAAAAAGAAAAAGAGAAAGAAAAACAGAAAGAAGAAGACACAGAAGAAGAAGAAGAGGAACACGAAGAAGAGAAAGAAGAAGAGGAAGAAAATGAGAAAGAAGAAGAGGAATAAGAAGATGAAGAGCAGGAAAACAAAAAGAGAAGCAATAAGAAGAAGAAGAGGGCAAAGAGGAAGATGAAGAAATGGAAGAAGAAGAAAAA
>JAWNOX010000121.1:0-103108 GCA_035045555.1 Drosophila fulvimacula | reverse complement strand
GTGCACTATCCTTTCAAAATTGGTGTAAAGCTAATCAGTTGCATCTAAATTGTTCTAAGTGTATGACAATGACTTTCTGTCGTACCACTCCATTTTTTGCTGATTACACAATCAACAATGTGTCTTTGCAACGTATTTCTACAATCAAAGATCTCGGTGTGCTCTTTGACTTAGATTCAATACTCATATTCTAACCATCGTTAATGAAGCCAAAAGTGTACTTATTAACGTCCTATTTTAGAATATTGTTCTATTATATGGTCGCCACAGCAGAAATTGTATCAGGACCGTATTAAATCGGTTCAGAAGCAATTTCTTCTTTTTGCCTTGCGCAATCTAAACTGGGATGGTAACCTTCGTCTACCGTCTTATCATAGTAGGCTTCTTATTTTGAATCTTCCATCGTTAATCAATCGTAGAATAGTCTTGGGTATTACTTTTCTACATAAGTTAATTAACGGTAGTATTGATTACCTATATGTAACTGTAACTATTCCTCGTGCAGTGCGTTTCGTGTTCTATGTACTAAGTACAATACTTATTTTCATGTATTTAGTTCTGAACTCTCTCTTTCCTTAATAAAATCTTCTCTTTTAGCATATTTCAGAGAAATCACACACACACCACATTTGTGAGAATGCACCTATGCAATTCTCCTTACTTGTGTAGTGATTTCTCTTATCGTATTTTACTTTTTAAGATTTTTATTTTTTCTTATATTTTTATAACCTTTTTTTAACTTTTTCTATCTTGCTTAGTTTCAATGATATCACTAACCATATCTGGCTGTGATTTGGGGCATAGCTCGTCGGTCCGGCAAATAAAACACCCCCAACGGGTTGGTGATATCATTGCTATATATTGTTAGTATTAGGCTTTTTCTTTTTCCTGTTCTGTTTATAATTTTAATTTTTTAATTATATAAGTTGACTCACGAATGTAGTCAATTTTCTTTATATAAATAAATAAATAAATAAATAAATAAATAACAAAAAGAAGACGAAGAAAAAGAGGAAGAGGAAGAAGAAAAATACGAAGAAGAAGAGGAAGAAGAAGACGAGGCAGAAGAAGCAGAGAGAGAAGAGGACGATGAAGAAGAGGAACAAAAAGAGCACGAAGAAAAAGAGGAAGAGGAAGAAGAAGAAGAAGAAGAAAAAGACGAGAAAGAAGCAGAGGAAGAAGAAGAAGAGGAAGAAGAAGAAGGGGAAGAAGAAGAAGATGGGGAAGAGGAAGCGGAAGAAGAAGAAGAGGAAGAAGAACAAAAAGAAGACGAAGAAGAAGAAGAGAAATAAGATGACGGAAGAAGAATAAGAGGAAGAAAAAAAGAAGGGTAATAAGAAAGGAAGAAGAAGAAGAAGAAGACGATGAAGAAGAAGTTGAGAAAGTAGGTTTGTGTTGTGTTTGAGGGAAAAAAAAGAAGTGGAAGAAGAAGAATTGGAAGAAGACGAAGAAGGGAAGAAGAAAAAGAGGGAGAAGAAGAGAAAGAAGAATAGGAACAAAAAGAAGACGAAGAAAAAGAGGAAGAGGAAGAAGAAGAGGAAGAAGACGTGGAAGAAGAAGAGGAAGAAGAAGAAGAAAAAGAGGAAGTAGGTTTGTGTTTTTATACGCATTCACAACGTGAATTAATGAAGAAGAAGAGAAAGAAAAAGAAGATGAAAAAAACCTAAAAGAGGAAGGGAGAAAGAAGAAAACAAGAAGCAAAAGAAGATGAAGTCAAAGAAAAACAAGTATGGAAACTCTAGTCAGAGGTGCCCGACTAGGAAATACCCTGAACCCCGCCTATCGGCGGCTTTAAATACACTTCAAAGTTTATATATATAATTAAATATAAATAATAATACTATAATATATATATAAATAAATAAATATAATTTTAAATTAAATTAATAAAAAAAAAAACAAAAAAGATTAAGTAACTTGCATAAAAAAAGTTTTGACGTCAGCTTAGAGAATCGAACCCGAGACTTTATGTCGGCGATCATCGCTTCTATCAACACTGGCGTTGCAATACATAAGAGTGAGATAGCGAATTCCTAAGTACAGTTATTGAGCTACTGAGCTGCTGCTACTGAGCTGCTGAACTTCTGCTTAAAATTCATCCCCAATTTGTCTTTGTTGTTGTTGCTATGAATTCTTCGAATTTTCTAGATGCTTCTGCTGCTGTTGCCACGCGCGTGTGTACGGAAACGTTTGGTAAACGTTTCGTTTAATAACATAATGCATTTCATCTATTCATATGTACATTATATTGACATTATTTAAGTTATATCAATGTTACTCTTATTTTATATATATGTAAATATATACAGTATGTAAATATGTACATTTATGTATGTATATTGCAAGCAACGCATACATACACACGCACACGCATACGCTCTTCTAACTGCGCAGTTTACTCAGCGACTTCGCTGAGCCAATATGTGCGTGTTATGGAAAATTAAATGTTTAATAACTTTTTTTGTAGATCGACTTTCTTAATCAAACTTGCGTAGCGTAATTATATCATTAATATGCGTGTATGTGCAAAAGCACAAGTCTGTAGTATTTAAAATAAGTGGTTTGAAAATTTGTACAAAATTGTATAAAAGTCCCATTAAGCTAAATACAAGATTTGGAGTCTCTAACTATAAAGATGTAGAAGATATAATTTTAAAACTGAAAATCGATTTCGTTTTTAATCGATAAAAAAGAACGAGAAGAGTTATCGAATTTCTAAAACAAACTCGACCTGCACGTGATATACACGAATCTATAAAAAAAAAGTTCAAGTCTCTAGCTATAATAGGTTCTGACTCAAGTCTCTAGCTATTATAGGTTCTTACAGACGGACAGACGGACAGACAGGCAGACGGACTTAATCGATTCGGCTTGTCGTCCTGATCAAGAATATATATACTTTATGGGGTCTGCCACACCTCCTTCTGCCTGTTACATACATTTGGGCTGCAACTAAACCATTATACCCTGATTACCCATTTTTAATGGGTTCAGGGTATAAAAAGAAGAAGAGAAAGAAGATGAAAGAAAAAAAGAAGGGGAAGAAGACGAGGAAGAAGAAGAAGAGGAAGAAGAGCAAAAAGAAGACGAAGAAGAATGAGGAAGAAAAGAAAACGAAGAAGAAGAGGAACAAAAAGAAGACGAAGAAAAAGAGGAAGAGGAAGAAGACGAGGAAGAAAATGCGGAAGAAGAAGAAGAAAAAGAGAGAGTTTGTATTTTTATAGTCATTCACAATGTGAATGAAGAAGAAGATGAAGACGAAGAAAAAAAAGAAAGAAAAAAAGAAGAGGAAGAAGAATAAGAAAAAAAGAAGAAAAGAAATAAGATGACGGAAAAAAAGAAGAGGAAGAGAAGTAGAAGAAGAAGAAGATGGATTAGAAAAGGAGGAAGAAGAAGAGAAAGAAGAAGACGACGAAGAAGAAAAAGAGGAAGAAGAAGAGAAAGAAGAAGAGAAAGAAGAAGAGAAAGAAGAAGCAGAAGGAGAAGACGAGGAAGAAGAAGACGAACAAAAGACTAAGAAAAAGTGGAAGAGGAAGAAGAAAAATACGAAGAAAAAGAGGAAGAAGAAGACGAGGCAGAAGAAGCAGGGGGAGAAGAGGAGGAAGAAGAAGAGTAACAAAAAGAAAACGAAGAAAAAGAGGACGAGGAAGAAGAAGAAGAGGAAGAAGAAGAGGAAGAAGAAGACGAGGAAGAAGAAGACGAGAAAGAAGAAGACGAGGAAGAAGAAGACGAGGCAGAAGAAGCATAGGGAGAAGAGGAGGAAGAAGAAGAGGAACAAAAAGAAGAAGAAGAAGAAGAAGAAGAAGAAGAAGAAGGGGAAGAAGACAAGGAAGAAAAAGCAGAGGAAGAAGAACAAAAAAAAGACGAAGAAAAAGAGGAAGAAGAAAACGTGGACGAAAAAGAGAAGAGGAAGAAGAGGAAGAAAAAGAGGAAGAAAAAGGGAAAGAAAAGAGAAAGAAGAAGAAGAGGAAGAAGAAGATGAAGAAAAAAAGGAAGAAGAAGAGGAAGAAGAAGACGAGAAAGATGAATAGGAGGAAGAAGAAGAGGGAGAAGAAGATGAGGAAGAAGAACAAAGAGAAGACGAAGAAGAAGAAGAGAAATAAGATGACGGAAGAAGAATAAGAGGAAGAAAAAAAGAAGGGTAATAATAAGGGAAGAAGAAGAAGAGGGAGACGAAGAGGAAGAAGACGAGGAAGTAGAAGACGAGAAAGTAGGTTTGTATTGTGTTTGAGGGAAAAAAAAGAAGAGGAAGAAGAATAAGTGGAAGAAGAAGAAGAAGGGAAGAAGAAGAAGAGGGAGAAGAAGAGAAAGAAGAATAGGAACAAAAAGAAGACGAAGAAAAAGAGGAAGAGGAAGAAGAAGAGGAAGAAGACGAGGAAGATGAAGAGGAAGAAGACGAGAAAGAAGAAAGCAAGAAGAAGAAGAAAAAGAGGAAGTAGGTTTGTGTTTTATACTCATTCACAACGTTAATGAAGAACAAAAAGAGAAAGAAGAAGAAGATGAAAAAACCTAAAAGAGGAAGGGAGAAAGAGGAAAACATGAAGCAAAAGAAGATGAAGTCAAAGAAAAAAAAGATGAAGAGAAAGAAGATGAAAAATAAAAAGAAGGGGAAGAAGACGAGGAAGAAGAGCAAAAAGGAGACGAAGAAGAATGAGGAAGAAAAGCAAACGAAGAAGAAGAGGAACAAAAAGAAGACGAAGAAAACGAGGAAGAGGAAGAAGACGAGAAAGAAGATGCGGAAGAAGAAGAAAAAAAAGAGGAAGTTTACAGTCAAAGAGCACACCGAGATCTTTGATTGTAGAATCATTTATTATTCCTCCGTATAAAAAAGGAGGAAGATCTGATATTTCAAATTACAGAGGCATTGCCAAGCTTTCTGCTATTCCGAAGTTATTTGAAAAAATTATAACTTCTAATTTACAGCACTTTTGTAAATCCATTATTTCACCATCGCAGCATGGTTTTGTTCAGAATCGATCAACCTCTACGAACTTATTAGAATTTTCATCCCTAGTCAATGAAAGCTTTTTATAGAAAATGCAAACAGATGTTATATAGACTGATTTCAGTAAGGCATTTGACTCTGTTCAGCAAGACATCTTGCTTCAAAAGCTTGACCAATTGGGATTTTCTCCTAAGCTTCTGTTTTGGATTGCTTCCTATTTAAAGGGTAGAACCCAAATAGTTCTGTTGAGAACATCTATTTCGAAGGTCATATTTGTCTCTTCGGGTGTTCCTCAGGGTAATCACTTGGGCCCTTTATTTTTCTCCCTATTTATAAATGACCTTCCCAGCTGTATTTCTTACTCTAGGATATTTATGTATGGAGATGATGTAAAACTCTGTCTCTCATACAAGAACTCAATAGATCATCTACGCATACAGGATGATCTAATATCCTTTCAAAATTGGTGTAAAGCTAATCAGTTGCATCTAAATTGTTCTAAGTGTATGACAATGACTTTCTGTCGTACCACTCCATTTTTTGCTGATTACACAATCAACAATGTGTCTTTGCAACGTATTTCTACAATCAAAGATCTCGGTGTGCTCTTTGACTTAGATTCAATACTCATATTCTAACCATCGTTAATGAAGCCAAAAGTGTACTTATTAACGTCCTATTTTAGAATATTGTTCTATTATATGGTCGCCACAGCAGAAATTGTATCAGGACCGTATTAAATCGGTTCAGAAGCAATTTCTTCTTTTTGCCTTGCGCAATCTAAACTGGGATGGTAACCTTCGTCTACCGTCTTATCATAGTAGGCTTCTTATTTTGAATCTTCCATCGTTAATCAATCGTAGAATAGTCTTGGGTATTACTTTTCTACATAAGTTAATTAACGGTAGTATTGATTACCTATATGTAACTGTAACTATTCCTCGTGCAGTGCGTTTCGTGTTCTATGTACTAAGTACAATACTTATTTTCATGTATTTAGTTCTGAACTCTCTCTTTCCTTAATAAAATCTTCTCTTTTAGCATATTTCAGAGAAATCACACACACACCACATTTGTGAGAATGCACCTATGCAATTCTCCTTACTTGTGTAGTGATTTCTCTTATCGTATTTTACTTTTTAAGATTTTTATTTTTTCTTATATTTTTATAACCTTTTTTTAACTTTTTCTATCTTGCTTAGTTTCAATGATATCACTAACCATATCTGGCTGTGATTTGGGGCATAGCTCGTCGGTCCGGCAAATAAAACACCCCCAACGGGTTGGTGATATCATTGCTATATATTGTTAGTATTAGGCTTTTTCTTTTTCCTGTTCTGTTTATAATTTTAATTTTGTAATTATATAAGTTGACTAACGAATGTAGTCAATTTTCTTTATATAAATAAATAAATAAATAAATAAATAAATAACAAAAAGAAGACGAAGAAAAAGAGGAAGAGGAAGAAGAAAAATACGAAGAAGAAGAGGAAGAAGAAGACGAGGCAGAAGAAGCAGAGAGAGAAGAGGACGATGAAGAAGAGGAACAAAAAGAGTACGAAGAAAAAGAGGAAGAGGAAGAAGAAGAAGAAGAAGAAGAAGAAGAAGAAGAAAAAGACGAGAAAGAAGCAGAGGAAGAAGAAGAAGAGGAAGAAGAAGAAGGGGAAGAAGAAGAAGATGGGGAAGAGGAAGCGGAAGAAGAAGAAGAGGAAGAAGAACAAAAAGAAGACGAAGAAGAAGAAGAGAAATAAGATGACGGAAGAAGAATAAGAGGAAGAAAAAAAGAAGGGTAATAAGAAAGGAAGAAGAAGAAGAAGAAGACGATGAAGAAGAAGTTGAGAAAGTAGGTTTGTGTTGTGTTTGAGGGAAAAAAAAGAAGTGGAAGAAGAAGAATTGGAAGAAGACGAAGAAGGGAAGAAGAAAAAGAGGGAGAAGAAGAGAAAGAAGAATAGGAACAAAAAGAAGACGAAGAAAAAGAGGAAGAGGAAGAAGAAGAGGAAGAAGACGTGGAAGAAGAAGAGGAAGAAGAAGAAGAAAAAGAGGAAGTAGGTTTGTGTTTTTATACGCATTCACAACGTGAATTAATGAAGAAGAAGAGAAAGAAAAAGAAGATGAAAAAAACCTAAAAGAGGAAGGGAGAAAGAAGAAAACAAGAAGCAAAAGAAGATGAAGTCAAAGAAAAACAAGTATGGAAACTCTAGTCAGAGGTGCCCGACTAGGAAATACCCTGAACCCCGCCTATCGGCGGCTTTAAATACACTTCAAAGTTTATATATATAATGAAATATAAATAATAATACTATAATATATATATAAATAAATAAATATAATTTTAAATTAAATTAATAAAAAAAAAAACAAAAAAGATTAAGTAACTTGCATAAAAAAAGTTTTGACGTCAGCTTAGAGAATCGAACCCGAGACTTTATGTCGGCGATCATCGCTTCTATCAACACTGGCGTTGCAATACATAAGAGTGAGATAGCGAATTCCTAAGTACAGTTATTGAGCTACTGAGCTGCTGCTACTGAGCTGCTGAACTTCTGCTTAAAATTCATCCCCAATTTGTCTTTGTTGTTGTTGCTATGAATTCTTCGAATTTTCTAGATGCTTCTGCTGCTGTTGCCACGCGCGTGTGTACGGAAACGTTTGGTAAACGTTTCGTTTAATAACATAATGCATTTCATCTATTCATATGTACATTATATTGACATTATTTAAGTTATATCAATGTTACTCTTATTTTATATATATGTAAATATATACAGTATGTAAATATGTACATTTATGTATGTATATTGCAAGCAACGCATACATACACACGCACACGCATACGCTCTTCTAACTGCGCAGTTTACTCAGCGACTTCGCTGAGCCAATATGTGCGTGTTATGGAAAATTAAATGTTTAATAACTTTTTTTGTAGATCGACTTTCTTAATCAAACTTGCGTAGCGTAATTATATCATTAATATGCGTGTATGTGCAAAAGCACAAGTCTGTAGTATTTAAAATAAGTGGTTTGAAAATTTGTACAAAATTGTATAAAAGTCCCATTAAGCTAAATACAAGATTTGGAGTCTCTAACTATAAAGATGTAGAAGATATAATTTTAAAACTGAAAATCGATTTCGTTTTTAATCGATAAAAAAGAACGAGAAGAGTTATCGAATTTCTAAAACAAACTCGACCTGCACGTGATATACACGAATCTATAAAAAAAAAGTTCAAGTCTCTAGCTATAATAGGTTCTGACTCAAGTCTCTAGCTATTATAGGTTCTTACAGACGGACAGACGGACAGACAGGCAGACGGACTTAATCGATTCGGCTTGTCGTCCTGATCAAGAATATATATACTTTATGGGGTCTGCCACACCTCCTTCTGCCTGTTACATACATTTGGGCTGCAACTAAACCATTATACCCTGATTACCCATTTTTAATGGGTTCAGGGTATAAAAAGAAGAAGAGAAAGAAGATGAAAGAAAAAAAGAAGGGGAAGAAGACGAGGAAGAAGAAGAAGAGGAAGAAGAGCAAAAAGAAGACGAAGAAGAATGAGGAAGAAAAGAAAACGAAGAAGAAGAGGAACAAAAAGAAGACGAAGAAAAAGAGGAAGAGGAAGAAGACGAGGAAGAAAATGCGGAAGAAGAAGAAGAAAAAGAGAGAGTTTGTATTTTTATAGTCATTCACAATGTGAATGAAGAAGAAGATGAAGACGAAGAAAAAAAAGAAAGAAAAAAAGAAGAGGAAGAAGAATAAGAAAAAAAGAAGAAAAGAAATAAGATGACGGAAAAAAAGAAGAGGAAGAGAAGTAGAAGAAGAAGAAGATGGATTAGAAAAGGAGGAAGAAGAAGAGAAAGAAGAAGACGACGAAGAAGAAAAAGAGGAAGAAGAAGAGAAAGAAGAAGAGAAAGAAGAAGAGAAAGAAGAAGCAGAAGGAGAAGACGAGGAAGAAGAAGACGAACAAAAGACTAAGAAAAAGTGGAAGAGGAAGAAGAAAAATACGAAGAAAAAGAGGAAGAAGAAGACGAGGCAGAAGAAGCAGGGGGAGAAGAGGAGGAAGAAGAAGAGTAACAAAAAGAAAACGAAGAAAAAGAGGACGAGGAAGAAGAAGAAGAGGAAGAAGAAGAGGAAGAAGAAGACGAGGAAGAAGAAGACGAGAAAGAAGAAGACGAGGAAGAAGAAGACGAGGCAGAAGAAGCATAGGGAGAAGAGGAGGAAGAAGAAGAGGAACAAAAAGAAGAAGAAGAAGAAGAAGAAGAAGAAGAAGAAGGGGAAGAAGACAAGGAAGAAAAAGCAGAGGAAGAAGAACAAAAAAAAGACGAAGAAAAAGAGGAAGAAGAAAACGTGGACGAAAAAGAGAAGAGGAAGAAGAGGAAGAAAAAAGAGGAAGAAAAAGGGAAAGAAAAGAGAAAGAAGAAGAAGAGGAAGAAGAAGATGAAGAAAAAAAGGAAGAAGAAGAGGAAGAAGAAGACGAGAAAGATGAATAGGAGGAAGAAGAAGAGGGAGAAGAAGATGAGGAAGAAGAACAAAGAGAAGACGAAGAAGAAGAAGAGAAATAAGATGACGGAAGAAGAATAAGAGGAAGAAAAAAAGAAGGGTAATAATAAGGGAAGAAGAAGAAGAGGGAGACGAAGAGGAAGAAGACGAGGAAGTAGAAGACGAGAAAGTAGGTTTGTATTGTGTTTGAGGGAAAAAAAAGAAGAGGAAGAAGAATAAGTGGAAGAAGAAGAAGAAGGGAAGAAGAAGAAGAGGGAGAAGAAGAGAAAGAAGAATAGGAACAAAAAGAAGACGAAGAAAAAGAGGAAGAGGAAGAAGAAGAGGAAGAAGACGAGGAAGATGAAGAGGAAGAAGACGAGAAAGAAGAAAGCAAGAAGCAGAAGAAAAAGAGGAAGTAGGTTTGTGTTTTATACTCATTCACAACGTTAATGAAGAACAAAAAGAGAAAGAAGAAGAAGATGAAAAAACCTAAAAGAGGAAGGGAGAAAGAGGAAAACATGAAGCAAAAGAAGATGAAGTCAAAGAAAAAAAAGATGAAGAGAAAGAAGATGAAAAATAAAAAGAAGGGGAAGAAGACGAGGAAGAAGAGCAAAAAGGAGACGAAGAAGAATGAGGAAGAAAAGCAAACGAAGAAGAAGAGGAACAAAAAGAAGACGAAGAAAACGAGGAAGAGGAAGAAGACGAGAAAGAAGATGCGGAAGAAGAAGAAAAAAAAGAGGAAGTAGGTTTGTATTTTCATAGTCATTCACAATGTGAATGAAGAAGAAGATGAAGACGAAGAGAAAGTAGATGAAAGAAAAAAAGAAGAGGAAGAAGAATAAGTAAAAAAGAAGAAAAGAAATAAGATGACGGAAAAAAAGAAGAGGAAGAGAAGTGGAAGAAGAAAAAGATGGAGAAGAAAAGGAGGAAAAAGAAGAGAAAGAAGAAGACAAAGAGGAAGAAGAAGAGAAAAAAGAAGAGAAAGCAGAAGAGGAAGAAGAAGAGGAAGAAGAAGAGAAAGAAGAATAAGAGGAAGAAAAAAAGAAGGGTAATAAGAAGGGAAAAAGAAGAAGAAGGAGAAAAAGAGAAAGAAATCGAGGAAGAAGAAGACATGGCAGAAGAAGCAGAGGGAGAAGAGGAGGAAGAAGAAGAGGAACAATAAGAAGAGGAAGAAGAAGAAGAAGAAGAAGAAGAAGAGAAAGAAGCAGAGGAAGAAGAAGAAGGGAAAGAAGACGAGGAAGAAAAAGAAGAGAAAGAAGAAGAGGATGAAGAAGAAGGGGAAGAAGAAGCAGAAGGAGAAGACGAGGAAGAAGAAGAGGAACAAAAAGAAGACTAATAAAAAGAGGAAGAGGAAGATGAAAAATACGAAGAAAAAGAAGAAGAAGAAGAGGAGGCAGAAGAAGCAAGGGGAGAAGAGGAGGAAGAAGAAGAGGAATAAAAAGAAGACTAGAAAAAGAGGACGAGGAAGAAGAATAAGAGAAAGCAGAAGAGGAAGAAGAAGAGGAAAAGGCAGTTTGCTCGTGATCCCAAAAGATTTTATTCATTTGTAAATTTGAAACGTAAATCTTCTGGGTTTCCATCCTCGTTTCTATCCTCGTTTTTCCTAGGTTGTGACAGTACTTGCAATGATCAAGATACCTCAGATCTATTTGCAAAGTTCTTCCAATCCACTTATTCAACTGCCATTTCTGAAACCAATTCTTTTCCAATTTTAAATTCGGAAATTAATGGAAATGCTATTATGGTTTCTAATATTTCTCCTGTCTCTCTTTTATCCGCTATGCGTACGTTGAAATCGTCGTTCTCTCCGGGGCGGATAGTATTCCTAGTTGTGTGATTAAAGAATGCAGTGCTTCTTTGTGGTCACCTTTATTAAAACTGTTTCATTTGTCTCTTGATACCTCGGTATTTCCTTCAATTTGGAAAGAATCATTTATTATTCCTCTGTATAAAAAAGGGGGAAGATCTGATATTTCAAATTACAGAGGCATTGCCAAGCTTTCTGCTATTCCGAAGTTATTTGAAAAAATTATAACTTCTCAATTTACAGCACTTTTGTAAATCCATTATTTCACCATCGCAGCATGGTTTTGTTCAGAATTGATCAACCTCTACGAACTTATTAGAATTTTCATCCCTAGTCAATGAAAGCTTTTTATAGAAAATGCAAACAGATGTTATATACACTGATTTCAGTAAGGCATTTGACTCTGTTCAGCATGACATCTTGCTTCAAAAGCTTGACCAATTGGGATTTTCTCCTAAACTTCTGTTTTGGATTGCTTCCTATTTAAAGGGTAGAACCCAAATAGTTCTGTTGAGAACATCTATTTCGAAGGTCATATTTGTCTCTTCGGGTGTTCCTCAGGGTAGTCACTTGGGCCCTCTACTTTTCTCCCTATTTATAAATGACCTTCCCAGCTGTATTTCTTACTCTAGGATATTTATGTATGCAGATGATGTAAAACTCTGTCTCTCATACAAGAACTCAATAGATCATCTACGCATACAGGATGATCTAATATCCTTTCAAAATTGGTGTAAAGCTAATCAGTTGCATCTAAATTGTTCTAAGTGTATGACAATGACTTTCTGTCGTACCACTCCATTTTTTGCTGATTACACAATCAACAATGTGTCCTTGCAACGTATTTCTACAATCAAAGATCTCGGTGTGCTCTTTGACTTAGATTCAATACTCATATTCTAACCATCGTTAATGAAGCCAAAAGTGTACTTATTAACGTCCTATTTTAGAATATTGTTCTATTATATGGTCGCCACAGCAGAAATTGTATCAGGACCGTATTGAATCGGTTCAGAAGCAATTTCTTCTTTTTGCCTTGCGCAATCTAAACTGGGATGGTAACCTTCGTCTACCGTCTTATCATAGTAGGCTTCTTATTTTGAATCTTCCATCGTTAATCAATCGTAGAATAGTCTTGGGTATTACTTTTCTACATAAGTTAATTAACGGTAGTATTGATTACCTATATGTAACTGTAACTATTCCTTGTACAGTGCGTTTCGTGTTCTATGTACTAAGTACAATACTTATTTTCATGTATTTAGTTCTGAACTCTCTCTTTCCTTAATAAAATCTTCTCTTTTAGCATATTTCAGAGAAATCACACACACACCACAGTTGTGAGAATGCACCTATGCAATTCTCCTTACGTGTGTAGTGATTTTTCTTATCGTATTTTACTTTTTAAGATTTTTATTTTTTCTTATATTTTTATAACCTTTTTTTAACTTCTTCTATCTTGCTTAGTTTCAATGATATCACTAACCATATCTGGCTGTGATTTGGGGCATAGCTCGTCGGTCCGGCAAATAAAACATCCCCATCGGGTTGGTGATATCATTGCTATATATTGTTAGTATTAGGCTTTTTCTTTTTCCTGTTCTGTTTATAATTTTAATTTTTTAATTATATAAGTTGACTCACGAATGTAGTCAATTTTCTTTATATAAATAAATAAATAAATAAATAAATAACAAAAAGAAGACGAAGAAGAAGAAGAAGAGATATAAGATGACGGAAGAAGAATAAGCGGAAGAAAAAAAGAAGGGTAATAAGAAGGGAAGAAGAAGAAGAAGAAGAAGAAGACGATGAAGACGAAGTTGAGAAAGTAGGTTTGTGTTGTGTTTGAGGGAAAAAAAGAAGGGGAAGAAGAAGAATTGGAAGATGAAGAAGAAGGGAAGAAGAAGAAGAGGGAGAAGAAGAGAAAGAAGAAGAGGAAGAAGAAGAAGAAAAAGAGGAAGTAGGTTTGTGTTTTTATACTCATTCACAACGTGAATTAAGAAGAAGAAGAGAAAGAAAAAGAAGATGAAAAAAACCTAAAAGAGGAAGGGAGAAAGAAGAAAACAAGAAGCAAAAGAAGATGAAGTCAAAGAAAAACAAGTAAGGAAACTCTAGTCGGAGGTGCCCGACTAGGAAATACCCTGAACCCCCATCGCTTCTATCAACACAGCCGTTGCAATACATAAGAGTGAGATAGCGAATTCCTAAGTACAGTTATTGAGCTACTGAGCTGCTGAACTTCTGCTTAAAATTCATCCCCAATTTGTCTTTGTTGTTGTTGCTATGAATTCTTCGAATTTTCTAGATGCTTCTGCTGCTGTTGCCACGCGCGTGTGTACGGAAACGTTTGGTAAACGTTTCATTTAATAACATAATGCATTTCATCTATTCATATGTACATTATATTGACATTATTTAAGTTATATTAATGTAACTCTTATTTTATATATATGTAAATATATACAGTATGTAAATATGTACATTTATGTATGTATATTGCAAGCAACGCATACATACACACGCACACGCATACGCTCTTCTAACTGCGCAGTTTACTCAGCGACTTCGCTGAGCCAATATGTGCGTGTTATGGAAAATTAAATGTTTAATAACTTTTTTTGTAGATCGACTTTCTTAATCAAACTTGCGCAGCGTAATTATATCATTAATATGCGTGTATGTGCAAAAGCACAAGTCTGTAGTATTTAAAATAAGTGGTTTGAAAATTTGTATAAAATTGTATAAAAGTCCCATTAAGCATACAAGATTTGGAGTCTCTAACTATAAAGATGTAGAAGATATAATTTTAAAACTGAAAATCGATTTCGTTTTTAATCGATAAAAAAAGAACGAGAAGAGTTATCGAATTTCTAAAACAAACTCGACCTGCGCGTGATATACACGAATCTATAAAAAAAAAGTTCAAGTCTCTAGCTATTATAGGTTCTGAGATCCACGCGTTCAAACATACGGACAGACGGACAGACAGGCAGACGGACTTAATCGACTCGGCTTGTCGTCCTGATCAAGAATATATATACTTTATGGGGTCTGCCACACCTCCTTCTGCTTGTTACATACATTTGGGCTGCAACTAAACCATTATACCCTGATTACCCATTTTTAATGGGTTCAGGGTATAAAAAGAAGAAGAGAAAGAAGATGAAAGAAAAAAAGAAGGGGAAGAAGACGAGGAAGAAGAAGAAGAGGAAGAAGAGCAAAAAGAAGACGAAGAAGAATGAGGAAGAAAAGAAAACGAAGAAGAAGAGGAACAAAAAGAAGACGAAGAAAAAGAGGAAGAGGAAGAAGACGAGGAAGAAAATGCGGAAGAAGAAGAAGAAAAAGAGAGAGTTTGTATTTTTATAGTCATTCACAATGTGAATGAAGAAGAAGATGAAGACGAAGAAAAAAAAGAAAGAAAAAAAGAAGAGGAAGAAGAATAAGAAAAAAAGAAGAAAAGAAATAAGATGACGGAAAAAAAGAAGATGAAGAGAAGTAGAAGAAGAAGAAGATGGATTAGAAAAGGAGGAAGAAGAAACGAAAGAAGAAGACGACGAAGAAGAAAAAGAGGAAGAAGAAGAGAAAGAAGAAGAGAAAGAAGAAGCAGAAGGAGAAGACGAGGAAGAAGAAGACGAACAAAAGACTAAGAAAAAGTGGAAGAATAAGAAGAAAAATATGAAGAAAAAGAGGAAGAAGAAGACGAGGCAGAAGAAGCAGAGGGAGAAGAGGAGGAAGAAGAAGAGTAACAAAAAGAAAACGAAGAAAAAGAGGACGAGGAAGAAGAAGAAGAGGAAGAAGAAGAGGAAGAAGAAGACGAGGAAGAAGAAGACGAGAAAGAAGAAGACGAGGAAGAAGAAGACGAGGCATATGCAAGAAGCATAGGGAGAAGAGGAGGAAGAAGGAGAGGAACAAAAAGAAGCGGAAGAAGAAGAAGAATGGGAAGAAGACAAGGAAGAAAAAGAAGAGGAAGAAGAACAAAAAAAAAATAGAAGAAAAAGAGGAAGAAGAAAAAGAGGAAGAAAAAGGGAAAGAAGAAGAGGAAGTAAAAAAAAGAAGAAAAAGGGAAAGAAAAGAGAAAGAAGAAGAAGAGGAAGAAGAAGATGAAGAAGAAAAGAAAGAAGAAAAGGAAGAAGAAGAGGAAGAAGAAGACTAGAAAGATGAATAGGAGGAAGAAGAAGAGGGAGAAGAAGATGGGGAAGAAGAACAAAGAGAAGACGAATAATAAGGGAAGAAGAAGAAGAGGGAGACGAAGAGGAAGAAGACGAGGAAGTAGAAGACGAGAAAGTAGGTTTGTATTGTGTTTGAGGGAAAAAAAAAAGAGGAAGAAGAATAAGTGGAAGAAGAAGAAGAAGGGAAGAAGAAGAAGAGGGATAAGAAGAGAAAGAAAAATAGGAACAAAAAGAAGACGAAGAAAAAGAGGAAGAGGAAGAAGAAGAAGAAAAAAAGAAGAAAAGAAATAAGATGACGGAAAAAAAGAAGAGGAAGAGAAAGAAGAAGACAAAGAGGAAGAAGAAGAGAAAGAAGAAGAGGATGAAGAAGAAGGGAAGAAGAAGCAGAAGGAGAAGACGAGGAAGAAGAAGAGGAACAAAAAGAAGACTAATAAAAAGAGGAAGAGGAAGAAGAAAAATACGAAGAAAAAGAAGAAGAAGAAGACGATGCAGAAGAAGCAAGGGGAGAAGAGGAGGAAGAAGAAGAGGAATAAAAAGAAGACTAGAAAAAGAGGACGAGGAAGAAGAAGAAGAGAAAGCAGAAGAGGAAGAAGAAGAGGAAAAGGCAGTTTGCTCGTGATCCCAAAAGATTTTATTCATTTGTAAATTTGAAACGTAAATCTACTGGGTTTCCATCCTCGTTTTTCCTAGGTTGTGACAGTACTTGCAATTATCAAGATACCTCAGATCTATTTGCAAAGTTCTTCCAATCCACTTATTCAACTGCCATTTCTGAAACCAATTCTTTTCCAATTTTAAATTCTGAAATTAATGGAAATGCTATTATGGTTTCTAATATTTCTCCTGTCTCTCTTTTATCCGCTATGCGTACGTTGAAATCGTCGTTCTCTCCGGGGCGGATGGTATTCCTAGTTGTGTGATTAAAGAATGCAGTGCTTCTTTGTGGTGACCTTTATTAAAACTGTTTAATTTGTCTCTTGATACCTCGGTATTTCCTTCAATTTGGAAAGAATCATTTATTATTCCTCTGTATAAAAAAGGAGGAAGATCTCATATTTCAAATTACAGAGGCATTGCCAAGCTTTCTGCTATTCCGAAGTTATTTGAAAAAATTATAACTTCTAATTTACAGCACTTTTGTAAATCCATTATTTCACCATCGCAGCATGGTTTTGTTCAGAATCGATCAACCTCTACGAACTTATTAGAATTTTCATCCCTAGTCAATGAAAGCTTTTTAAAGAAAATGCAAACAGATGTTATATACACTGATTTCAGTAAGGCATTTGACTCTGTTCAGCATGACATCTTGCTTCAAAAGCTTGACCAATTGGGATTTTCTCCTAAACTTCTATTTTGGATTGCTTCCTATTTAAAGGGTAGAACCCAAATAGTTCTGTTGAGAACATCTATTTCGAAGGTCATATTTGTCTCTTCGGGTGTTCCTCAGGGTAGTCACTTGGGCCCTCTACTTTTCTCCCTATTTATAAATGACCTTCCCAGCTGTATTTCTTACTCTAGGATATTTATGTATGCAGATGATGTAAAACTCTGTCTCTCATACAAGAACTCAATAGATCATCTACGCATACAGGATGATCTAATATCCTTTCAAAATTGGTTTAAAGCTAATCAGTTGCATCTAAATTGTTCTAAGTGTATGACAATGACTTTCTGTCGTACCACTCCATTTTTTGCTGATTACACAATCAACAGTGTGTCTTTGCAACGTATTTCTACAATCAAAGATCTCGGTGTGCTCTTTGACTTAGATTCAATACCCATATTCTAACCATCGTTAATGAAGCCAAAAGTGTACTTGGTTTTATTAAACGTCCTATTTTAGAATATTGTTCTATTATATGGTCGCCACAGCAGAAATTGTATCAGGACCGTATTGAATCGGTTCAGAAGCAATTTCTGCTTTTTGCCTTGCGCAATCTAAACTGGGATGGTAACCTTCGTCTACCGTCTTATCATAGTAGCCCTCTTATTTTGAATCTTCCATCGTTAATCAATCGTAGAATAGTCTTGGGTATTACTTTTCTACATAAGTTAATTAACGGTAGTATTGATTACCTATATGTAACTGTAACTATTCCTTGTACAGTGCGTTTCGTGTTCTATGTACTAAGTACAATACTTATTTTCATGTATTTAGTTCTGAACTCTCTCTTTCCTTAATAATCTCTTCTCTTTTAGCATATTTCAGAGAAATCACACACACACCACAGTTGTGAGAATGCACCTATGCAATTCTCCTTACGTGTGTAGTGATTTTTCTTATCGTATTTTACTTTTTAAGATTTTTATTTTTTCTTATATTTTTATAACCTCTTTTTAACTTCTTCTATCTTGCTTAGTTTCAATGATATCACTAACCATATCTGGCTGTGGTTTGGGGCATAGCTCGTCGGTCCGGCAAATAATACACCTCCATCGGGTTGGTGATATCATTGCTATATATTGTTAGTATTAGGCTTTTTCTTTTTCCTTACTGTTTATAATTTTAATTTTATAATTATATAAGTTGACTCACGAATGTTGTCGATTTCTTTATATAAATATATAACAATATATAAATAAATAAGGAAAAAAGAAAACGAAGAAGAAGAGGAACAAAAAGAAGACGAAGAAAAAGAGGAAGAGGAAGAAGACGAGGAAGAAGAAGAGGAAGAAGAAGAAGAGGAAGTAGGTTTGTGTTGTGTTTGAGGGAAAAAAAGAAGAGGAAGAAGAAGAAGAAAAAGAAGAAGAGGAAGAAGAAGAAGAAGAAGAGAAAGAAGAAGAGGAAGAAGAAGAAGATGAAGAAGAGGAAGAAGACGAGGAAGAAGAAGAAGAGGAAGAAGAACAAAAAGAAGACAAAGAAGAAGAGGAAGAAGAAAAAAAAAAAAAAGAAGAAGAGGAAGAAGAAAAAGAGGAAGAATAAGGGAAAGAAGAAGAGGAAGAAAAAAAGAGGAAGAAAAAGGGAAAGAAGAAGAGGAAGAAGATCTTCTTCTTCCCCTTCTGGGGAAAAAGACGGGAAAGAAGAAGAGGAAGAAGAAGAAGAAAAAGGAGAAGAACAAAAAGAAGACGAAGAAGAATGAGGAAAAAAGAAAACGAAGAAGAAGAGGAACAAAAAGAAGACGAAGAAAAAGAGGAAGAGGAAGAAGAAAAAGACGAAGAAGAAGAGAAAGAAGAAGAGGAAGAAGAAGACGAGGAAGAAAAAGAGGAAGAAGAAAAATAGAAAAAAGAAGAAGAGGAACAAAAAGAAGTTGAGAAAGTAGGGGGGGAGGAAAAAAAGAAGGAAGAAGAAGAAGGAAGAAGAAGAAGAAGGGAAGAAGAAGAAGAGGGAGAAGAAGAGAAAGAAGAAGAGGAAGAAAAAGAAGAGGAAGAAGAAGAAGATGAAGAAGAGGAAGAAGACGAGGAAGAAGAAGAAGAGGAAGAAGAACAAAAAGAAGACAAAGAAGAAGAGGAAGAAGAAAAAAAAAAAAGAAGAAGAGGAAGAAGAAAAAAAAAAAAAGAAGAAGAGGAAGAAGAAAAAGAGGAAGAATAAGGGAAAGAAGAAGAGGAAGAAAAAGAGGAAGAAAAAAGGAAAGAAGAAGAGGAAGAAGAGGAAAAAGAAGAGAAAGAAGAAGAGGAAGAAGAAGAAGAAGAGGAAGAAGAACAAAAAGAAGACGAAGAAGAATGAGGAAAAAAAGAAAACGAAGAAGAAGAGGAACAAAAAGAAGACGAAGAAAAAGAGGAAGAGGAAGAAGAAAAAGACGAAGAAGAAGAGGAAGAAGAAGACGAGGAAGAAAAAGAGGAAGAAGAAAAAAGAAAAAAGAAGAAGAGGAAGAAAAAGAAGAGAAAGAAGGGGAGGGAAAAAAAAGAATTGGAAGAAGAAGAATTGGAAGAAGACGAAGAAGGGAAGAGAAGAAGAGAAAGAAGAAGAGGAAGAAAAAGAAGACGAAGAAAAAGAGGAAGAAGAAGAAGAAGAAGAGGAAGAAGACGAGGAAGAAGAAGAGGAAGAAGAAGAAGAGGGAAGAAAAAGAGGAAAAAGAAAAAGAGGAAGAAGAAGAAGAAGAGGAAGAAGAACAAAAAGAAGACAAAAAAGAAGAGGAGAAAAAGAAGAGGAAGAAGAATAAGAGGAAGAAAAAAAGAAGAAAGAAGAAGGGAAGAAGAAAGAGAAGAAGAGGAAGAAGGAGGAAGAGGGAGGGAAAAAAAGAAGAGGAAGAAAAAGAAGAGGAAGAAGAAGAAGAAGGGAAGAAGAAGAAGAAGAAGAAGAGGAAGAAGAAGAGGAAGAAGACGAGGAAGAAGAAGAAGAGGAAGAAGAACAAAAAGAAGACAAAGAAGAAGAGGAAGAAGAAAAAAATAAAGAAAAAGAAGAAGAGGAAGAAGAAAAAGAGGAAGAATAAAGGAAAGAAGAAGAGGAAGAAAAAAAGAGGAAGAAAAAGGGAAAGAAGAAGAGAAAGAAGAAGACGGGGAAGAAGAAAAAGAGGAAGAAGAAGAGAAAGAAGAAGATGAAGAAGAAGAGGAAGAAGAAGACGAGGAAGAAGAAGAGGAAGAAGAGGAAGAAAAGAAGAGAAAGAAGAAGAAGAAAAAGGAAGACGAAGAAAAAAAGAAGAGGAAGAAGAAAAAGAAGAAGAAGAAGAGAAAGAAGAAGAGGAAGAAGAAGAAGAAGAAGAAGAAGAAGAAGAAGAAGAAGAGGAAGAAGAAGAAGATTAAGAAGAGGAAGAAGAACAAAAAGAAGACAAAAAAGAATAAGAGAAATAAGATGACGGAAGAAGAATAAGATGAAGAAAAAAAGAAGGGTAATAAGAAGGGAAGAAGAAAGAGAAGAAGAGGAAGAAGACGAGGAAGAGAGAAAAAAAGAAGAGGAAGAAGAAGAAGAAGAGGAAGAAGAAGAAGAGGGAAGAAGAAGAGGAAAAAGAAAAAGAGGAAGAAGAAGAAGAAGAGGAAGAAGAACAAAAAGAAGACGAAGAAGAATAAGGAAAAAAAGAAAACGAAGAAGAAGAGGAACAAAAAGACGAAGAAAAAGAGGAAGAGGAAGAAGAAAAAGACGAAGAAGAAGAGGAAGAAGAAGACGAGGAAGAAGAAGAGGAAGAAGAAGAGGACGAAGAACAAAAAGAAGACGAAGAAGAAGAAGAGAAAAAGAAGAGGAAGAAGAATAAGAGGAAGAAAAAAGAAGAAGAAGAAAGGAAAAAGAAGAAGAGGAAGAAAAAGAGGAAGAAGAAGAGGAAGAAGAAGACGAGGAAGAAGACGAGGAAGAAGAAGAGGAAGAAAAAGAAGAGGAAGAAAAGGGAAAGAAGAAGAGGAAGAAAAAAAGAGGAAGAAAAAGGGAAAGAAAATGAGGAAGAGGAAGAAGAAGAAGAGGAAGAAGACGAGAAAGAAGAAAAGAGGAAGAAGAAGAAGAGGAAGAAGACGAGGAAGAAGAAGAAGAGGAAGAAGAACAAAAGAAGACGAAGAAGAAGAGGAAAAAAAGAAAACGAAGAAGAAGAGGAACAAAAAGAAGACGAAGAAAAAGAGGAAGAGGAAGAAGAAAAAGACGAAGAAGAAGAGAAAGAAGAAGAGGAAGAAGAAGACGAGGAAGAAGAAGAGGAAGAAGAAGAAGAGGAAGAGGAAGAAGAAAAAGGAAGAAGAAGAAAAAAGAAGAGGAAGAAGAAGATGAAGAAGAAGAAGAGGAAGAAGAAGAAGAGGAAGAAGAAGAAGAAGAAGAAGAAGAAGAAGAAGAAGAGGAAGAAGAACAAAAAGAAGAAGAGGAAGAACACGAAGAAAAAGAGGAAGGGGAAGAAGAAGAAGAAGAAGAGAAAGAAACAGAGGAAGAAGAAGAAGATGAAGAAGAGGAAGAAGACGAGGAAGAAGAAGAAGAGGAAGAAGAACAAAAAGAAGACAAAGAAGAAGAGGAAGAAGAAAAAAATAAAGAAAAAGAAGAAGAGGAAGAAGAAAAAGAGGAAGAATAAGGGAAAGAAGAAGAGGAAGAAAAAAATAGGAAGAAAAAGGGAAAGAAGAAGAGGAAGAAGGAGAAAGAAAAAGACGAAGAAGAATAGGAAGAAGAAGAAGAAGAGGAAGAAGAACAAAGAGAAGACGAAGAAGAATGAGGGAAAAAAGAAAACGAAGAAGAAGAGGAACAAAAAGAAGACGAAGAAAAAGAGAAAGAGGAAGAAGACGAGGAAGAAGAAGATGAAGAAGAAGAAGAAGAAGGGAAGAAGAAGAAGAGGAGAAGAAAAGGAGGAAGAAGAAGAGAAAGAAGAAGACGAGGAAGAATGAGCAAAAAAAGAAACCGAAGAAGAGGAACAAAAAGAAGATGAAGAAGAATGAGAAAAAAGAAAACGAAGAAGAAGAGGAACAAAAAGAAGACGAAGAAAAAGAGAAAGAGGAAGAAGACGAGGAAGAAGAAGAGGAAGAAGAAGAAGAGGAAGAAGAGAAGGAAGAAGAAGAAAAAGAGAAAGAAGAAGATGAAGACGAAGAAAAAAAATAAGAAGAGAAAAGAGATGAAAGAAAAAAAGAAGAGGAAGAAGAAGCGGAAGAAGAATAAGGGGAAGAAAAAAAATAAGAAGAGAAAAGAGATGAAAGAAAAAAATGAGGAAGAAGAAGAGAAAGAAGAAGAGGAAGAAGAAGCAGAGGGAGAAGACGAGGAAGAAGAAGAAGAGGAAGAAGAAAAAGAAGAAAAAGAAAAAAGAAGACGAAGAAAAAAAAAGAGGAAGAAGAAAATGAAGAAGAAGAAGGAGAAGAGGAAGGACAGGAAGAAGAAGAAGAGGAAGAAGAAGAAGAGGAAGAAGAAGAAGAGGAAGAAAAAGAGGAAGAAGAAGAGGAAGAAGAAGAAGAGGAAGTGGGTTTGTGTTGTGTTTGAGGAAAAAAAGAAGAGGAAGAAGAAGAAGGGAAGAAGAAGAAAAGGGAGAAGAAAAAGAGGAAGAAGAAGAGAAAGAAGAAGACGAGGAAGAAGAAGACGAGGAAGAAGAAGAAAAGGAAAAAGAAAAAGAGGAAGAAAAAGAAAAAGAAGAAGAGGAAGAAGAAAAAGAGGAAAAAGAAAAGAAGAAGAGGAAGAAGAAGAAGACGAAGAAGAAAAAGAGGAAGAAGACGAGAAAGAAGAAGAGGAAGAAGAAAAGAGAAGAAAAAGAGAAAGAAGAAGAGGAAGAAGAACAAAAGAAGACGAGAAGAAGAGGAAAAAAGAAAACGAGAAGAGAAAAAAGAGAAGACGAGGAAGAAGAAGAAGACGAAGAGAGAAAAAAAGCAGAGAAGAAGAAGAGGAAAGAAGAAGGGAAGAATAAGAAGAGGGAAGAAAAGAGAAAGAAGAAGACGAGGAAGAAGAAGACGAGAAATAAGAAGAAGAGGAAGAAGAACGAGAAGAAAACGAAGAAGAAGAGGATAAAAAGAAGAAGAAGAAGAAGAAGAAGAGGAAAAAAAAGACGAAGAAAAAAAGAAGAGAAAGAAGAAAGGAAGAAGAATAAGAGGAAGAAAAAATGAAAAGAAATAAGAAGGGAAGAAGAAGAAGAGAATGAAGAAATTAGTGAAAAAAAGGAAAAAGAAGAAGAAGGGGAAAAAGAATAAGAGGGATAAGACGACAAGGAAGAAAAAGAGGAGGAAGAAGAAGAAGATGAAAAAGAAAAAGAAAAAAAGGAGACGAAGAAAAAAAGAAGAGAAAGAAGATAAAGGAAGAGGAATAAGAGGAAGCAAAAAAGAAAAGAAATAAGAAGGGAGAAGAAGAAGAGAAAGAAGAAGAAGCTAAAGAAGGAGTGGGTAAAAAAGAGGAAAAAGAAGATGAAGAAGGGGAAAAAGAAGAAGAGGAAGAAGAAAAAAAGAAGACGGAGAAGAATGAGGATAAAAAGAAAACGATGAAGAAGAATAACAAAAAGAGGGCGAGGAAGAAGACGAGGAAGAAGAAGAGGAAGAAGAAAAAGAGAAAGAAGAAGAAAAAGAGAAAGAAGAAGAAGAAGATGAAGAAGAGGAAGAAGAAGAGGAAGAAGAAGAAGGGGAAGAAGACGAGAATGAAGATGAAGAGGAAGAAGAACAAAAAGAAGACAAGAAAGAAGAAGAGGAACAAAAAGAAGACGGAGAAGAAGAGGAAGAGACAAAAGAAGAAGAAAAAGAGAAAGAAGAAGAAGAAGAAGAAGAAAAAGAGGAAAGGAGAAAGAAGAAAACAAGAAGAAAAAGAAGAAGAAGACGAAGAAAAAAAGAAGAAGAGAATGAAGATGAGGGAAAAAGAAGAGGAAGAAGAAGTGGAAGAAGAAGAAGAAGGGGAGAAGAAGAAGAAAGGGAAGAAAAGGAGGAAGAACAAGAGACAGAAGAATAAGAGGAAGAAGAATATGAAGAAGAAGAACAAAAAGAACACGAAGAAGAATGAGGAAAAAAAGAAACCGAAGAAGAGGAATAAAAAGAAGATGAAGAAGAATGCGGAAAAAGAAAACGAAGAAAAAGAGGAACAAAAGAAGACGAAGAAAAAGAGGAAGAGGAAGAAGAAGAAGAGATAAAGGAAGAGGAAGAAGAAGACGAGGAAGAAGAAGAGGAGGAAGAAGAAGAAAAGGAAGAAGAAAAAGAAAAAAGGAGACGAAGAAAAAAGAAGAAGGAAGAAGAAGAAGAGGAAGAAAAAAGAAAAGAAAAAGAAGGAAGAAAAAGAGGAAAAAAAAGAAGTAGAAGGGGAAAAGAAGAAGAGGAAGAAGAAAAAAAGAAGACGAAGAAGAATGAGGACAAAAAGAAAACGATGAAGAAGAATAACAAAAACAAGACGAGGAAGAAGAAGAGGAAAAAGAAGAGAAAGAAGAAGAGGAAGAAGAAGAAGAGGAAGAGGGAGGAAAAAAGAAGAGGAAGAAGAAGAAGAAGGGAAGAAGAAAAAGAGGAAAAAAAGAGAAAGAAGAAGACGAGGAAGAAGAAGACGAGGAGAAAGAAGAAGAGGAAGAAAAGAAAAGAAGACGAAGAAGAAGAGGAAAAAGAAAACGAAGAAGAAGAAGTACAAAAAGAAGACGAAAAAGAAGACGAGGAAGAAGAAGAGGAAAAAGAGGAGAAAAATGAAGATGGAGAAAAAGAAGCGAAAGAAGAAGAAGTAGAAGAAAAAGAAGGAAAGACGAAAAAGAGGGAAAAAAGAGAAAGAAGAAGACGAGGAAGAAGAAGACAAGGAGGAAGAAGAAGAGGAAGAATAACGAAAAGAAGACGAAGAAGAATGAGGATAATAAGGAAACGATGAAGAAGAATAACAAAAAGAAGACGAGGAAGAAGAAGAGGAAAATGAGGAGAAAGAAGAAGATGAAGAAGAAGAAGAGGAAGAGGGAAAAAGAAGAGAAAGAAGAAGAAGAAGAAGAGAGAAGAAAGAAGAAAAGAAGGAAGAAAAGAGAAAGAAGAAGACGAGGAAGAAGAAGAAAGGAAGAAGAAGAAGAGGAAGAGAAAAAAGAAAGCGAAGAAGAAGAGGAAAAAAGAAAACGAAGAAGAAGAAGAACAACAAGAAGACGAAGAAGAAGAGGGAAGAAGAAAAGGAAAAAGACGAGAAGAAGAAGAGAAAAAAAGAAGAGGAAGAGGAGGAAAAAAGAAGAGAAAGAAGAAGAAGTAGAAGATGAAGAAGGAAAGAAGAAAAAGAGGGAAGAAAAGAGAAAGAAGAAGACGAGGAGGAAGAAGAAGAGGAAGAAGAAAAAAAGAAGACGAAGAAGAATGAAGATAAAAAGAAAACGATGAAGAAGAAGAACAAAAAGAAGACGAAGAAAAAGAAGAAGACGAAAAGACAAAGAAGAAGAGGAAGAAGAAAAAGAGGAAAAAGAAGAGGAAGAAGAAGAAGAGGAAGAAGAAGAGGAAGAAGAAGAAGAGGAAGAAAAAGAGAAAGAAGAAGAAGAAAAAGAGGAAGAAAAAGAGAAAGAAGAAGAGGAAGATGAAGAACAGGAAGAAGAAGAAGGGGAAGAAGACGAGAAAGAAGATGAAGAGGAAGAAGAACAAAAAGAAGACAGGAAAGAAGAAGAGGAACAAAAAGAAAACGGAGAAAAAGAGGAAGAGGAAGCAGAACTGGAAGAAGACGAGGAAGAAGAAGAGGAAGAAGAAGAAGAGGAAGAGAAAGAAGAAGAAAAAAGAAAGAAGAAGAAGAGGAAGAAGACCTAAAAGAGGAGAGGAGAAAAAAGAAAACAAGAAGAAAAAGAAGATGAAGACGAAGAAAAAAAGAGGAAGAAGAAGAAGGCGAAGAAGAACAAAAAGAAGGCGAAGAAGAATGAGGAAAAAAAGAAAACGAAGAAGAAGAGAAACAAAAAGAGGGCGAAGAAAAAGAGAAAGACGAAGAAGAAGAAGAGAAAGAAGAGGAAGAAGAAGACGAGGAAGAAGAAGAAGAGAAGAAAAAGAAGAGGAAGAAAAAGAGGAAGAAGAAGAGGAAGAAAAAGAAGAGGAAGAAGAAGAAGAAGAAAAAAGAAGACGAAGAAAAAAAGAAGAGGAAGATGAAAAAGAGGAAGAAGAAGGTAAAGAAGATGAGGAAGAAGAAGAAGAAGATTCTTTTTGTTCTTCTGAGGATGAGGAAAAAAGAATACGAAGAAGAAGAGGAACAAAAAGAATACGAAGAAGAAGAGGAACAAAAAGAAGACGAAGAAAAAGAGAAAGAGGAAGAAGAAGAAGAGAAAGATGAGGAAGAAGAAGAGGAAGAAGAAGGGGAAGAAAAATAAGAGAGAAGAAGAAGAGGAAAAAGAAGACGAGGAAGAAGAAGGGGATGAAAAATGAAAGGAAGAAGAGGAAGAAGAAGAAAAAATAGGACGAAGAAAAAAAGAAGAGGAAAATGAAAAAGAGGAGAAGAAGATGAAGAAGAAAAAGGAAGACGAAGAAAAAAGAAGATAAAGAAGAACACGGAAGAAGAATAAGAGGAAGAAAAAAAGAAGGGAAAGAAGAGGAAGAGGAAGAAGACGAAGAGAAAGAAGAAAAAAGAAGACGAAGAAGAATGAGGATAAAAAGAAAACGAAGAAGAAGAGGGACAGCAAGAAGACGAAGAAAAAGAGGAAGAGGAAGAAGAAGAAGAAGAAGACGAGGAAAGAAGACGAAGAAGAGGAGGAAGAAGAAGAGGAAGTAGGCAAGGAAGAAGCAGAAAAGAGAAAGAAGAAAACAAGAAGAAAAAGAAGAAGAAGACAAAGAAAAAAAGAAGAGAAAGAAGATGAAAGAAAAAAAGAAGAGGAAGAAGAAGCGGAAGAAGAATAAGAGGAAGAAAAAAAGAAGAGAAATAAGATCAGGGAAAAAAGAAGATGAAGAAGTGGAAAAAGAAGAAGAAGGGAAGAAGAAGAAGATGGAGAAGAAAAGGAGGAAGAAGAAGAGAAAGAAGAAGACGAGGAAAAAAAAGAGGAAGAAGAACAAAAAGAACACGAAGAAGAAGAGGAACAAAAAGAAAGCAAAGAAAAAGAGAAAGAGGAAGAAGAAGAAGTAGAACGGGAAAGATGACGAGTAAGAAGAAGACGAGGAAGAAGAAGAAGAAAAAGAGGAACAAAAAGAATACGAAGAAGAAGAGGAACAAAAAGAAGACGAAGAAAAAGAGAAAGAGGAAGAAGAAGACGAGGAAGAAGAAGAAGAAGAAGAAGAGGAAGAAGAAGAAGAGGAAGAAGAAGAAGAGTAAGAAGAAAAAGAGGAAAAAGAAAAATAGGAAGAAAAAGAAAGAAGAGGAAGAAGCAGAAGAAAAAGAAGGGGAAGAAGACGAGGAAGAAAAAGAAGAGGAAGCAGAACAAAAAGAAGACGAAGAAGAAAAAGGAAGACGAAGAAAAAAATAAGAGAAAGAAGAACACGGAAGAAGAATAAAAGGAAGAAAAAAAGAAACCGAAGAAGAGGAACAAAAAGAAGATGAAGAAGAATGAGGAAAAGAAAACGAAGAAGAAGAGGAACAAAAAGAAGGCGAAGAAAAAGAGGAAAAAGAAGAAGAAGCAGAGATAGAAGAAGAGGAAGAAGAAGACGAGGAAGAAAAAGAGGAAGAAGAAGAAGAAGAGGAAGAAGAAAAAAAGAAGACGAAGAAAAAAAAGAAGAGAAAGAAGATAACGGAAGAAGAATAAGAGGAAGGAAAAAAGAAAAGAAATAAGAAGGGAGAAGAAGAAGAGAAAGAAAAAGAAGGAATGAAGAAGTGGGTAAAATAGAGAAAAAAGAAGAAGAAGTAGGGGAAGAAGCAGAAGAGGAAGAAGAAAAAAAAGAAGACGAAGAAGAATGAGGATAAAAAGAAAACGATGAAGAAGAATGACAAAAGGAAGACGAGGAAGAAGACGACGAAGAAAAAGAGGAAAAAGAGGAGAAAGAAGAAGATGGAGAAGGAGAAGAGGAAGTAGGTTTGTGTTGTGTTTGAGGAAAAAAGAAGAGAAAGAAGAAAAAGTGGAAGTAGAAGAAGAAGGGAAGAAGAAAAAGAGGGAAGAAAAGAGAAAGAAGAAGACGAGAAAGAAGAAGACGAGGAAGAAGAAGAAGAGGAAGAAGAAGAAAAGAAACGAAGAAGAAGAGGAAAAAAGAAAACGAAGAAGAAGAAGACAAAAAGAAGACGAGGACGAAGACGAGGAAGAAGATGAGGAAAAAGAGGAGAAAGAAGAAGATGGAGAAGAAGAAGAGGAAGAAGGAGAAAAAGAAGAGAAAGAAAAAGAAGTAGAAGAAGAAGAAGAGGAAGAAGAAAAAAAGAAGACGAAGAAAAATGAGGATAAAAAGAAAACAATGAAGAAGAAGAATAAAAAGAAGACGAAGAAAAAGAGGAAGAAGAAGCAGAGGGAGAAGACGAGGAAGAAGAAGAAGAGAAAGAAAAAGAGGAAGAAAAAGAGGTAAAAGACGAGGAAGAACAAAAAGAAGACGAAGAAAAAGAAGAGGAAGAAAAGAAGGAGAAAGAAGAAGATGAAGAAGACGAAAAAGAGGAAGGGAGAAAGAAGGAAACAAGAAGAAAGAAGAAGAAAAGAAGATGAAGACGAAGAAAAAAAGAAGAGAAAGAAGAAAAGAAAAAAAAAAGACGAAGAAAAAGAGGAAGAGGAAGAGAAGAGGAAGAAGACGAGGAAGAAAAAGAAGAAGAAGACGAAGAAAAAGAGGAAGAGGAAGAAGAAGAGGAAGAAAAAGAGAAAGAAGAAGAGGAAGAAGAAGAGAAAGAAGAACAAAAAGAAGACGAAGAAGAATGAAGAAAAAAAGAAAACGAAGAAGAAGAAGAACAAAAAGAAGACGAAGAAAAAGAGGAAGAAGAAAAAGAGAAAGAAGAAGAGGAAGAGAAGAAGAAGAAGAAAAAGAGAAAGAAGGAGAAGATGAAGAAGACGAAAAAGAGGAAGGGAGAAGGAAGAAAACAAGAAGATGAAGACGAAGAAACAAAAAAAAAGAAGAGAAAGAAGATGAAAGAAAAAAAGAAGAGGAAGAAGAATAAAAGGCAAAAAAAGAAGAAGAGAAATAATAAGGGGAAAAAAGAAGAGAAAGAAGAAGAGGAAGAAGAAGAAGAAGGGAAGAAGAAGAGAAGGAAGAAGAAGAGGAAGAAGAAGACGAGGAAGAAGAAGAAGAGGAAGAAGAAGAAAGAGGATGAAGAAGAGAAAGAAGAAGAAGAAGAAGAAGAACAAAAAGAAGACGAAGAAGAATGAGGAAAAAAAGAAAACGAAGCAGAAGAGGAACAAAAAGAAGACGAAGAACAAGAGGAAGAAAAGAGGAAAAGACGAGGAAGAAGAAGAAGAAGAGGAAGAAGAAGAAGAGGAAGAGAGAAGCAGAAAAAGAGAAAGAAGAAGATGAAGAAGACGAAAAAGAGGAAGGAGAAAGAAGAAAAAGAAGAAAAAGAAGAAGAAAATAAAATGAAGACGAAGAAAAAAAGAAGAAGAGAAAGAAGATAAAAGAAAAAAGAAATGGAAGAAGAAGCGGAAAAATAAGAGGAAGAAAAAAAATAAGAAGAGAAATAAGATGAGGGAAAAAAAGAAGACGAAGAGAAGAGATAGAAAAAGAAGAAGATGGAGAAGAAAAGGAGGAAGAAGAAGAGAAAGAAGAAGACGAGGAAGAAGAAGAAGAGGAAGAAGAGGAAGAAGAAAGAAGCAGAGGAAGAAGACGAGGAAGAAGAAGAAGAGGAAGAAGAACAAAAGAAGACGAAGAAGAATGAGGATAAAAAGAAAACGAAGAAGAAGAGGAACAAAAAGAAGACGAAGAAAAAGAGGAAGAGGAAGAATAAGAGGAAGACGAGGAAGAAGAAGAAGAGGAAGTAGACGTGAATGAAGCAGAAAAGAGAAAGAAGAAGATGAAGAAGACGAAAAAGAGGAAGGGAGAAAGAAGAAAACAAGAAGAAAGAAGAAGAAAATAAGAAGAAGACGAAGAAAAAAAGAAGATGAAAGAAAAAAGAAGAGGAAGAAGAAGCGGAAGAAGAATAAGAGGAAAAAAAAGAAGAGAAATAAGATCAGGGAAAAAAAGAAGATGAAGAAGTGGGAAAAGAAGAAGAAGGGAAGAAGAAGAAGATAGAGAAGAAAAGGAGGAAGAAGAAGAGAAAGAAGAAGAAGAAAAAGAAGAAGAAGAGGGAAGAAGAAGAGGAAGAAAAAGAGGAAGAAGAAGAGGAAGAAGAAGAGGAAGAAGAAGAGGAAGAAGAAGAGGGAGAAAAAGAAGAGGAAGAAGAAGAAGAAGAGGAAGAAGAAAAAGAGGAAGAAGAAAAAGAGGAAGAAGACAAGGAAGAAGAAGAAGAGGAAGAAGAACAAAAAAAGACGAAGAAGAATAAGGAAAAAAAGAAAACGAAGAAGAAGAAGAACAAGAAGACGAAGAAAAAGAGGAAGAAGAAAAAGACGAAGAAGAAGAGAAAGGAGAAGAGGAAAGAGGAGACGAGGAAGAAAAATAGGAAGAAAAATAAGAGGAAGAAGAAGAAGAATAAATAAGACGCAAAAAAAGAAAAAGAGGAAGCATAAGATGAAAAAGAAGAAGAGGACGAAGAAAAAGAGGAAGAAGAAAAAGAGGAAGAAAAAGAGGAAGAAGAGGAAAAAGAAGAAGAAAAAGAAGGGGAAAAAGACGAAGAAGAAGAAGAGGAAGGAGAATAAACAGAAGACGACGAAAAAAAGAAGAGAAAGAAGATGACGGAAGAAGAATAAGAGGAAGAAAAAAGAAGGGAACTAAGAAGAAAGAAGAAGAAGCGAAAGAAGAAGAAGATGAAGAAGACCTGAAAGAGGAACGGAGAGAATAGAAAACAAGAAGAAAAAGAAGATGAAGACGAAGAAAAAAAATAAGAAGAGAAAAGAGATGAAAGAAAAAAAGAAGAGGAAGAAGAAGCGGAAGAAGAATAAGGGGAAGAAAAAAAATAAGAAGAGAAAAGAGATGAAAGAAAAAAATGAGGAAGAAGAAGAGAAAGAAGAAGAGGAAGAAGAAGCAGAGGGAGAAGACGAGGAAGAAGAAGAAGAGGAAGAAGAAAAAGAAAAAAGAAGACGAAGAAAAAAAAAGAGGAAGAAGAAAATGAAGAAGAAGAAGGAGAAGAGGAAGGACAGGAAGAAGAAGAAGAGGAAGAAGAAGAAGAGGAAGAAGAAGAAGAGGAAGAAAAAGAGTAAGAAGAAGAGGAAGAAGAAGAAGAGGAAGGAGGAAAAAAAAGAAGAGGAAGAAGAAGAAGTGGATGAAGAAGAAGAAGGGTAGAAGAAAAAGAGGGAGAAGAAGAGAAAGGAGAAGACGAGGATGAAGAAGACGAGGAAGAAGAAGAAAAGGAAAAAGAAAAAGAGGAAGAAAAAGAAAAAGAAGAAGAGGAAGAAGAAAAAGAGGAAAAAAGGAAAGAAGAAGAGGAAGAAGAAGAAGAGGAAGAAGAAAAAGAGGAAGAACACGAGAAAGAAGAAGAGGAGGAAGAAAACGACGAAGAAAAAGAGAAAGAAGAAGAGGAAGAAGAACTAAAAGAAGACGAGAAGAATGAGGATAAAAAGAAAACGATGAAGAGAAATTCAAAGAGAAGACGAGGAAGAAGAAGAAGACGAAGAGGAGAAGAAAAAGAAGAGAAGAAGAAGAGGAAAGAAGAAGGGAAGAAGAAGAAGAGGAAGAAAAGAGAAAGAAGAAGACGAGGAAGAAGAAGACGAGAAAAAGAAGAAGAGGAAGAAGAAAAGAAGAAAACGAAGAAGAAGAGGAAAAAAAGAAGAAGAAGAAGAAGAAGAAGAGGAAGAAAAAGACGAAGAAAAAAAGAAGAGAAAGAAGAAAGGAAGAAGAAGAAGAGGAAGAAGAAGAAAAGAAAAAGAAGGGAAGAAGAAGAAGAGAAGAAGAAAGGAAAAAAAGGAAAAAGAAGAAGAAGGAAAAAGAAGAAGAGGAAAGAAGACGAGGAAGAAAAAGAGGAGGAAGAAGAAGAAGATGAAAAAGAAAAAGAAAAAAAGGAGACGAAGAAAAAAAGAAGAGAAAGAAGATAAAGGAAGAAGAATAAGAGGAAGCAAAAAAGAAAAGAAATAAGAAGGGAGAAGAAGAAGAGAAAGAAGAAGAAGAAGAAGGAATGGGTAAAAAAGAGGAAGAAGAAGATGAAGAAGGGGAAAAAGAAGAAGAGGAAGAAGAAAAAAGAAGACGAAGAAGAAGAGGAAAAAAGAAAACGAAGAAGAAGAAAACAAAAAGAGCGAGGAAGAAGACGAGGAAGAAGAAGAGGAAGAAGAAGAAGAGAAAGAAGAAGAAAAAGAGAAAGAAGAAGAAGAAGAGGAAGAAGAAGAGGAAGAAGAAGAAGGGGAAGAAGACGAGAAGAAGAAGAAGAGGAAGAAGAACAAAAAGAAGACAAGAAAGAAGAAGAGGAAGAAAAAGAAGACGAGAAGAAGAGGAAGAAGAAGAAGACGAAGAAAAAGAGAAAGAAGAAGAAGAAGAAGAAGAAAAAGAGGAAGGGAGAAAGAAGAAAACAAGAAGAAAAATAAGATGAAGACGAAGAAAAAAGAAGAAGAGAAGAAGAAGAGGAAGAAAAAGAAGAGGAAGAAGAAGTGGAAAAAGAAGAAGAAGGGAAGAAGAAGAAGATAGAGAAGAAAAGGAGGAAGAAGAAGAGAAAGAAGAAGAAGAGGAAGAAGAAGAGAAGAAGAAGAACAAAAAGAAGACGAAGAAGAATGAGGAAGAAAAGAAAGAAGAAGAGGAACAAAAAGAAGATGAAGAAGAATGAGGAAAAAGAAAACGAAGAAGAAGAGGGACAACAAGAAGACGAAGAAAAAGAGGAAGAGGAAGAAGAAGAAGAAGAAAAGGAAGAAGAGGAAGAAGACGAGGAAGAAAAAGAGGAAGAAGAAGAAGAAAAGGAAGAAGAAGAAGAAAAAAGAAGACGAAGAAAAAAGAAGAGGAAGAAGAAGAAGAGGAAGAAGAAAGAAAAGAAAAAGAAGAAAAAAAAGAGGAAGAAAAAGAAGAAGAAGGAGGAAAAGAAGAAGAGGAAGAAGAAAAAAGAAGACGAAGAAAAATGAGGACAAAAAGAAAACAGAAGAAGAAGAACAAAAACAAGACGAGGAAGAAGAAGAGGAAGAAGAAGAGGAAGAAGAAGAGGAAGAAGAAGAAGAGGAAAAAAAGGAAAAAAAGAAGAGGAAGAAGAAGAGAAGAAGGAAGAAGAAAAAGAGGAAGAAAAGAGAAAGAAGAAGACGAGGAAGAAGAAGACGAGGAGAAAGAAGAAGAGGAAGAATAACGAAAAGAAGACGAAGAAGAATGAGGATAATAAGAAAACGAAGAAGAAGAAGAAACAAGAAGACGAAAAAGAAGAAGAGGAAGAAGAAAAGGAAAAAGAGGAGAAGAAGAAGAGAAAAAAGAAGACGAAGAGAGAGGAAAAAGAAGAGAAAGAAGAAGAAGAAGAAGAAGAAGAAGAAAGAAGAAAAAGAGGAAGAAGAAAGAAAGAAGAAGACGAGGAAGAAGAAGAAGAGGAAGAAGAAAAAAAGAAGACGAAGAAGAATGAAGATAAAAAGAAAACGATGAAGAAGAAGAACAAAAAGAAGACGAAGAAAAAGAAGAAGACGAAAAGACAAAGAAGAAAAGGAAGAAGAAAAAGAGGAAGAAAAGAGGAAAAAAAAGAGGAAGAAGAAGAAGAGGAAGAAGAAGAGGAAGAAGAAGAAGACGAAGAAGAAGAGAAAGAAGAAGAAGAAAAAGAGGAAGAAAAAGAGAAAGAAGAAGAGGAAGAAGAAGAAGAGGAAGAAGAAGAAGAGGAAGAAGACGAGAAAGAAGATGAAGAGGAAGAAGAACAAAAAGAAGACAAGAAAGAAGAAGAGGAAGAAAAAGAAGACGAAGAAGAAGAGGAAGAAGAAGAAGAGGAGGAAGAAGAAGAAAAAGAGAAAGAAGAAGAAGAAGAAGAAGAAAAAGAGGAAGGGAGAAAGAAGAAAACAAGAAGAAAAAGAAGATGAAGACGAAGAAAAAAAGAGAGAATGAAGATGAGGGGAAAAAGAAGAGGAAGAAGAAGTGGAAGAAGAAGAAGAAGGAAGAAGAAGAAGATAGGGAAGAAAAGGAGGAAGAAGAAGAGAAAGAAGAAGAAGAGGAAGAAGAATATGAAGAAGAAGAACAAAAAGAAGACGAAGAAGAATGAGGAAAAAAAGAAACCGAAGAAGAGGAACAAAAAGAAGACGAAGAAGAAGAGGAAGAAGAAAACGAAGAAAAAGAGGAACAAAAGAAGACGAAGAAGAAGAGGAAGAAGAAGAAGAAGAAGAGAAAAGAAGAGGAAGAAGAAGACGAGGAAGAAGAAGACGAGAAGAAAGAAGAAGAGGAAGAATAACGAAAAGAAGACGAAGAAGAATGAGGATAATAAGAAAACGAAGAAGAAGAAGTACAAAAAGAAGACGAAAAAGAAGATGAGGAAGAAGAAAAGGAAAAAGAGGAAAGAAGAAGAGGAAAAAAGAAGAGAAGAGAAAAAGAAGAGAAAGAAGAAGAAGAAGAAGAAAGAAGAAGACGAGGAAGAAGAAGAAGAGGAAGAAGAAAAAAGAAGACGAAGAAGAAGAAGAAAAAAGAAAACGAAGAAGAAGAAGAACAAAAAGAAGACGAAGAAAAAGAAGAAGACGAAAAGACAAAGAAGAAGAGGAAGAAGAAAAAGAGGAAAAAAGGGAAAAAGAAGAGGAAGAAGAAGAAGAGGAAGAAGAAGAGGAAGAAGAAAAAGAGGAAGAAGAAGAGAAAGAAGAAGAAGAAAAAGAGGAAGAAAAAGAGAAAGAAGAAGAGGAAGAAGAAGAAGAGGAAGAAGAAGAAGGGGAAGAAGACGAGAAAGAAGATGAAGAGGAAGAAGAACAAAAAGACGACAAGAAAGAAGAAGAGGAACAAAAAGAAGACGGAGAAGAAGAGGAAGAAGAAGAAGAGGAAGAGAAAAGAAGAAGAAAAAGAGAAAGAAGAAGAAGATGAAGAAGAAAAAGAGGAAAGGAGAAAGAAGAAAACAAGAAGAAAAAGAAGATGAAGACGAAGAAAAAAAGAAGCAGAGAATGAAGATGAGGAAAAAGAAGAGGAAGAAGAAGTGGAAGAAGAAGAAGAAGGGGAAGAAGAAGAAGATAGGGAAGAAAAGGAGGAAGAAGAAGAGACAGAAGAATAAGAGGAAGAAGAAAATGAAGAAGAAGAACAAAAAGAACACGAAGAAGAATGAGGAAAAAAAGAAACCGAAGAAGAGGAACAAAAAGAAGATGAAGAAGAATGCGGAAAAAGAAAACGAAGAAAAAGAGGAACAAAAGAAGACGAAGAAAAAGAGGAAGAGGAAGAAGAAGAAGAGATAAAGGAAGAGGAAGAAGAAGACGAGGAAGAAAAAGAGGAGGAAGAAGAAGAAAAGGAAAAAGAAAAAGAAAAAAAGGAGACGAAGAAAAAAAGAAGATAACGGAAGAAGAATAAGAGGAAGGAAAAAAGAAAGAAATAAGAAGGAAAAAAGAGGAAAAAAAGAAGTAGAAGAGAAAAGAAGAAGAGGAAGAAGAAAAAAAGAAGACGAAGAAGAATGAGGACAAAAAGAAAACGATGAAGAAGAATAACAAAAACAAGACGAGGCAGAAGAAGAGGAAAAAGAGGAGAAAGAAGAAGATGAAGAAGAAGAAGAGGAAGAAGAGAAAAAAGAAGACGAAAAAGAAGATGAGGAAGAAGAAAAGGAAAAAGAGGAGATAGAAGAAGAGAAAAAAGAAGACGAAGAGAAAAAGAAGAGAAAGAAGAAGAAGTAGAAGATGAAGAAGGAAAGAAGAAAAAGAGGGAAGAAAAAAGAAAGAAGAAGACGAGGAGGAAGAAGAAGAGGAAGAAGAAAAAAAAGAAGACGAAGAAGAATGAAGATAAAAAGAAAACGATGAAGAAGAAGAACAAAAAGAAGACGAAGAAAAAGAAGAAGACGAAAAGACAAAGAAGAAAAGGAAGAAGAAAAAGAGGGAAAAAAGGGAAAAAATAAGAGGAAGAATAAGAAGAGGAAGAAGAAGAGGAAGAAGAAAAAGAGGAAGAAAAAGAGAAAGAAGAAGAAGAAAAAGAGGAAGAAAAAGAGAAAGAAGAAGAGGAAGAAGAAGAACAGGAAGAAGAAGAAGGGAAGAAGACGAGAAAGAAGATGAAGAGGAAGAAGAACAAAAAGAAGACAAGAAAGAAGAAGAGGAACAAAAAGAAGACGGAGAAGAAGAGGAAGAAGAAGAAGAGGAAGAAGAAGGAAGAAGAAGAAGAAGAGAAAGAAGAAGAAGATGAAGAAGAAAAAGAGGAAAGGAGAAAGAAGAAAACAAGAAGAAAAAGAAGATGAAGACGAAGAAAAAAGAAGAAGAGAAGAAGAAGAGGGAAAAAGAAGAGGAAGAAGAAGAGGAAGAAGAAGAAGAAGAGGAGAAGAAGAAGAAGAGAAGAAAAGGAGGAAGAAGAAGAGAAAGAAGAAGAAGAGGAAGAAGAAGAGAAGAAGAAGAACAAAAAGAAGACGAAGAAGAAGAGGAAAAAAGAAGAAGAAGAGGAACAAAAAGAAGACGAAGAAGAAGAAAAAAAGAAAACGAAGAAGAAGAGGAACAAAAAGACGAAGAACAAGAGGAAGAAGAAAAAGACGAAGAAGAAGAGAAATGAGAAGAGGAAGAAGAAGACGAGGAAGAAGAAGACGAGGAGAAAGAAGAAGAGGAAGAAGAACGAAAAGAAGACGAAGAAGAATGAGGATAATAAGAAAACGAAGAAGAAGAAGTACAAAAAGAAGACGAAAAAGAAGATGAGGAAGAAGAAAAGGAAAAAGAGGAGATAGAAGAAGAGGAAAAAAGAAGACGAAGAGGAAAAAGAAGAGAAAGAAGAAGAAGTAGAAGATGAAGAAGGAAAGAAGAAAAAGAGGGAAGAAATAAGAAAGAAGAAGACGAGGAGGAAGAAGAAGAGGAAGAAGAAAAAAAAGAAGACGAAGAAGAAGAAGAAAAAAGAAAACGAAGAAGAAGAAGAACAAAAAGAAGACGAAGAAAAAGAAGAAGACGAAAAGACAAAGAAGAAGAGGAAGAAGAAGAAGAGGAAAAAAGGAAAAAAAAGAGGAAGAAGAAGAAGAGGAAGAAGAAGAGGAAGAAGAAAAAGAGGAAGAAGAAGAGAAAGAAGAAGAAGAAAAAGAGGAAGAAAAAGAGAAAGAAGAAGAGGAAGAAGAAGAAGAGGAAGAAGAAGAAGAGGAAGAAAAAGAGTAAGAAGAAGAGGAAGAAGAAGAAGAGGAAGGAGGAAAAAAGAAGAGGAAGAAGAAGAAGTGGATGAAGAAGAAGAAGGGTAGAAGAAAAAGAGGGAGAAGAAGAGAAAGGAGAAGACGAGGATGAAGAAGACGAGGAAGAAGAAGAAAAGGAAAAAGAAAAAGAGGAAGAAAAAGAAAAAGATGAAGAGGAAGAATAAAAAGAGGGAAAAAAGGGAAAGAAGAAGAGGAAGAAGAAGAAGAGGAAAAAGAAAAAGAGGAAGAACACGAGAAAGAAGAAGAGGAGGAAGAAAACGACGAAGAAAAAGAGAAAGAAGAAGAGGAAGAAGAACTAAAAGAAGACGAGAAGAATGAGGATAAAAAGAAAACGATGAAGAGAAATTCAAAGAGAAGACGAGGAAGAAGAAGTAGACGAAGTAGGTGTGATGGTAAAAAAAGCAGAGAGAGAAGAAGTGGAATAGAAGAAGGGAAGAATAAGAAGAGGGAAGAAAAGAGAAAGAAGAAGACGAGGAAGAAGAAGACGAGAAATAAGAAGAAGAGGAAGAAGAACGAGAAGAAAACGAAGAAGAATGAGGATAAAAAAGAAGAAGAAGAAGAAGATGAAGAGGAAAAAGTAAGACGAAGAAAAAAAAGAAGAGAAAGAAGATAACGGAAGAAGAATAAGAGGAAGAAAAAATGAAAAGAAATAAGAAGGGAAGAAGAAGAAGAGAATGAAGAAAGTAGTGAAAAAAAGGAAAAAGAAGAAGAAGGGGAAAAAGAATAAGAGGGATAAGACGACGAGGAAGAAAAAGAGGAGGAAGAAGAAGAAGATGAAAAAGAAAAAGAAAAAAAGGAGACGAAGAAAAAAAGAAGAGAAAGAAGATAAAGGAAGAAGAATAAGAGGAAGCAAAAAAGAAAAGAAATAAGAAGGGAGAAGAAGAAGAGAAAGAAGAAGAAGCTAAAGAAGGAATGGGTAAAAAAGAGGAAAAAGAAGATGAAGAAGGGGAAAAAGAAGAAGAGGAAGAAGAAAAAAAGAAGACGGAGAAGAATGAGGATAAAAAGAAAACGATGAAGAAGAATAACAAAAAGAGGGCGAGGAAGAAGACGAGGCAGAAGAAGAGGAAGAAGAAAAAGAGAAAGAAGAAGAAAAAGAGAAAGAAGAAGAAGAAGAGGAAGAAGAAGAGGAAGAAGAAGAAGGGGAAGAAGACGAGAATGAAGATGAAGAGGAAGAAGAACAAAAAGAAGACAAGAAAGAAGAAGAGGAAGAAAAAGAAGACGAAGAAGAAGAGGAAGAAGAAGAAGAAAAAGAGAAAGAAGAAGAAGATGAAGAAGAAAAAGAGGAAGGAGAAAGAAGAAAACAAGAAGAAAAAGAAGATGAAGACGAAGAAAAAAAGAAGAAGAGAATGAAGATGAGGGGAAAAAGAAGAGGAAGAAGAAGTGGAAGAAGAAGAAGAAGGGAAGAAGAAGAAGATAGAGAAGAAAAGGAGGAAGAAAAAGAGAAAGAAGAAGAAGAGGAAGAAGAAGATGAAGAAGAAGAACAAAAAGAAGACGAAGAAGAATGAGGAAAAAAGAAGAAGAAGAGGAACAAAAAGAAGATGAAGAAGAATGCGGAAAAAGAAAACGAAGAAGAAGAGGAACAAAAGAAGACGAAGAAAAAGAGGAAGAGGAAGAAGAAGAAGAGATAAAGGAAGAAGAAGAAGAAGACGAGGAAGAAAAAGAGGAGGAAGAAGAAGAAAAGGAAAAAGAAAAAGAAAAAAAGGAGACGAAGAAAAAAAGAAGATAACGGAAGAAGAATAAGAGGAAGGAAAAAAGAAAAGAAATAAGAAGGAGTGGGTAAAAAAGAGGAAAAAAAAGAAGTAGAAGGGGGAAAAGAAGAAGAGGAAGAAGAAAAAAAGAAGACGAAGAAAAATGAGGACAAAAAGAAAACAATGAAGAAGAATAACAAAAACAAGACGAGGAAGAAGAAGAGGAAAAAGAGGAGAAAGAAGAAGAGGAAGAAGAAGAAGAGGAAGAAGGAGGAAAAAGAAGAGAAAGAAGAAGAAGAAGGGAAGAAGAAAAAGAGGAAGAAAAGAGAAAGAAGAAGACGAGGAAGAAGAAGACGAGGAAAAGAAGAAGAGGAAGAAGAAGAAAAGAAGACGAAGAAGAAGAGGAAAGAAGAAAACGAAGAAGAAGAAGTACAACAAGAAGACGAAAAAGAAGATGAGGAAGAAGAAAAGGAAAAAGAGGAGATAGAAGAAGAGAAAAAAGAAGACGAAGAGAAAAAGAAGAGAAAGAAGAAGAAGAAGAAGAAGAAGAAGAAAGAAGAAAAAGAGGAAGAAAAAGAAAGAAGAAGACGAGGAAGAAGAAGAAGAGGAAGAAGAAAAAAGAAGACGAAGAAGAAGAAGATAAAAAGAAAACGAAGAAGAAGAAGAACAAAAAGAAGACGAAGAAAAAGAAGAAGACGAAAAGACAAAGAAGAAGAGGAAGAAGAAGAAGAGGAAAAAAGGAAAAAAAAGAGGAAGAAGAAGAAGAGGAAGAAGAAGAGGAAGAAGAAAAAGAGGAAGAAAAAGAGAAAGAAGAAGAAGAAAAAGAGGAAGAAAAAGAGAAAGAAGAAGAGGAAGAAGAAGAAGAGGAAGAAGAAGAAGAGGAAGAAGACGAGAAAGAAGATGAAGAGGAAGAAGAACAAAAAGAAGACAAGAAAGAAGAAGAGGAAGAAAAAGAAGACGAAGAAGAAGAGGAAGAAGAAGAAGAGGAAGAGAGACGAAGAAGAAAAAGAGAAAGAAGAAGAAGAAGAAGAAGAAAAAGAGGAAGGAGAAAGAAGAAAACAAGAAGAAAAAGAAGAAGAAGACGAAGAAAAAAAAGAAGAGAAGAAGAAGAGGGAAAAAGAAGAGGAAGAAGAAGTGGAAGAAGAAGAAGAAGGGGAGAAGAAGAAGATAGGGAAGAAAAGGAGGAAGAACAAGAGACAGAAGAATAAGAGGAAGAAGAATATGAAGAAGAAGAACAAAAAGAACACGAAGAAGAATGAGGAAAAAAAGAAACCGAAGAAGAGGAATAAAAAGAAGATGAAGAAGAATGCGGAAAAAGAAAACGAAGAAAAAGAGGAACAAAAGAAGACGAAGAAAAAGAGGAAGAGGAAGAAGAAGAAGAGATAAAGGAAGAGGAAGAAGAAGACGAGGAAGAAGAAGACGAGAAGAAAGAAGAAGAGGAAGAATAACGAAAAGAAGACGAAGAAGAATGAGGATAATAAGAAAACGAAGAAGAAGAAGTACAACAAGAAGACGAAAAAGAAGATGAGGAAGAAGAAAAGGAAAAAGAGGAGATAGAAGAAGAGAAAAAAGAAGAGAAGAGAAAAAGAAGAGAAAGAAGAAGAAGTAGAAGAAAGAAGAAGACGAGGAGGAAGAAGAAGAGGAAGAAGAAAAAAAAGAAGACGAAGAAGAATGAAGATAAAAAGAAAACGATGAAGAAGAAGAACAAAAAGAAGACGAAGAAAAAGAAGAAGACGAAAAGACAAAGAAGAAGAGGAAGAAGAAAAAGAGGGAAAAAAGGGAAAAAATAAGAGGAAGAATAAGAAGAGGAAGAAGAAGAGGAAGAAGAAAAAGAGGAAGAAAAAGAGAAAGAAGAAGAAGAAAAAGAGGAAGAAAAAGAGAAAGAAGAAGAGGAAGAAGAAGAACAGGAAGAAGAAGAAGGGGAAGAAGACGAGAAAGAAGATGAAGAGGAAGAAGAACAAAAAGACGACAAGAAAGAAGAAGAGGAACAAAAAGAAGACGGAGAAGAAGAGGAAGAAGAAGAAGAGGAAGAAGAAAAAGAAGAAGAAAAAGAGAAAGAAGAAGAAGATGAAGAAGACCTAAAAGAGGAAAGGAGAAAGAAGAAAACAAGAAGAAAAAGAAGATGAAGACGAAGAAAAAAAGAAGCAGAGAATGAAGATGAGGGGAAAAAGAAGAGGAAGAAGAAGTGGAAGAAGAAGAAGAAGGGGAGAAGAAGAAGATAGGGAAGAAAAGGAGGAAGAACAAGAGACAGAAGAATAAGAGGAAGAAGAATATGAAGAAGAAGAACAAAAAGAACACGAAGAAGAATGAGGAAAAAAAGAAACCGAAGAAGAGGAATAAAAAGAAGACGAAGAAGAAGAGGAAAAAGAAAACGAAGAAAAAGAGGAACAAAAGAAGACGAAGAAAAAGAGGAAGAAGAAGAAGAATAAGAGAAAAGGAAGAGGAAGAAGAAGACGAGGAAGAAAAAGAGGAGGAAGAAGAAGAAAAGGAAAAAGAAAAAGAAAAAAAGGAGACGAAGAAAAAAAGAAGAAAACGGAAGAAGAATAAGAGGAAGAAAAAAGAAAGAAAAAGAAGAAGAAAAAGAGGAAAAAGAAGAAGAAGAGAAAAGAAGAAGAGGAAGAAGAAAAAAGAAGACGAAGAAGAAGAGGAAAAAAGAAAACGAAGAAGAAGAAGAACAAAAAGAAGACGAGGAAGAAGAAGAGGAAGAAGACGAGAAAGAAGAAGAGGAAGAAGAAGAAGAGGAAGAAGAAAAAAAAGAAGACGAAAAAGAAGAAGAGGAAGAAGAAAAGGAAAAAGAAGAGAAGAAGAAGAGAAAAAAGAAGACGAAGAGAAAAAGAAGAGAAAGAAGAAGAAGAAGAAGAAGAAGAAGAAAGAAGAAAAAGAGGAAGAAAAAAGAAAGAAGAAGACGAGGAAGAAGAAGAAGAGGAAGAAGAAAAAAAGAAGACGAAGAAGAAGAAGAAAAAAGAAAACGAAGAAGAAGAAGAACAAAAAGAAGACGAAGAAAAAGAAGAAGACGAAAAGACAAAGAAGAAAAGGAAGAAGAAGAAGAGGAAAAAAGGAAAAAAAAGAGGAAGAAGAAGAAGAGGAAGAAGAAGAGGAAGAAGAAAAAGAGGAAGAAGAAGAGAAAGAAGAAGAAGAAGAAGAGGAAGAAAAAGAGGAAGAAGAAGAGGAAGAAGAAGAAGAGGAAGAAGAAGAAGAGGAAGAAGACGAGAAAGAAGACGAAGAGGAAGAAGAACAAAAAGAAGACAAGAAAGAAGAAGAGGAAGAAAAAGAAGACGAAGAAGAAGAGGAAGAAGAAGAAGAGGAAGAGAAAGAAGAAGAAAAAGAGAAAGAAGAAGAAGATGAAGAAGAAAAAGAGGAAGGGAGAAAGAAGAAAACAAGAAGAAAAAGAAGATGAAGACGAAGAAAAAAGAAGAAGAGAAGAAGAAGAGGAAAAAGAAGAGGAAGAAGAAGAGGAAGAAGAAGAAGAAGAGGAGAAGAAGAAGAAGAGAAGAAAAGGAGGAAGAAGAAGAGAAAGAAGAAGAAGAGGAAGAAGAAGAGAAGAAGAAGAACAAAAAGAAGACGAAGAAGAAGAGGAAAAAAGAAGAAGAAGAGGAAGAAGAAGAAGACGAAGAAGAAGAGGAAAAAGAAAACGAAGAAGAAGAGGAACAAAAGAAGACGAAGAAAAAGAGGAAGAAGAAGAAGAAGAAGAGATAAAGGAAGAGGAAGAAGAAGACGAGGAAGAAGAAGACGAGGAGAAAGAAGAAGAGGAAGAATAACGAAAAGAAGACGAAGAAGAAGAGGAAAAAGAAAACGAAGAAGAAGAAGACAAAAAGAAGACGAAAAAGAAGAAGAGGAAGAAGAAAAGGAAAAAGAAGAAAGAAGAAGAGAAAAAAGAAGACGAAGAGAAAAAGAAGAGAAAGAAGAAGAAGTAGAAGATGAAGAAGGAAAGAAGAAAAAGAGGGAAGAAATAAGAAAGAAGAAGACGAGGAGGAAGAAGAAGAGGAAGAAGAAAAAAGAAGACGAAGAAGAAGAAGAAAAAAGAAAACGAAGAAGAAGAAGAACAACAAGAAGACGAAGAAAAAGAAGAAGACGAAGAAGACAAAGAAGAAGAGGAAGAAGAAAAAGAGGATGAAAAAGAGGATAAAAAAGAGGAAGAAGAAGAAGAGGAAGAAGAAGAGGAAGAAGAAAAAGAGGAAGAAAAAGAGAAAGAAGAAGAAGAAAAAGAGGAAGAAAAAGAGAAAGAAGAAGAGGAAGAAGAAGAACAGGAAGAAGAAGAAGGGGAAGAAGACGAGAAAGAAGATGAAGAGGAAGAAGAACAAAAAGACGACAAGAAAGAAGAAGAGGAACAAAAAGAAGACGGAGAAGAAGAAGAAGAGGAAGAGAAAAGAAGAAGAAAAAGAGAAAGAAGAAGAAGATGAAGAAGACCTAAAAGAGGAAAGGAGAAAGAAAGAAGAAAAGGAGGAAGAACAAGAGACAGAAGAATAAGAGGAAGAAGAATATGAAGAAGAAGAACAAAAAGAACACGAAGAAGAATGAGGAAAAAAAGAAACCGAAGAAGAGGAATAAAAATAAGATGAAGAAGAATGCGGAAAAAGAAAACGAAGAAGAAGAGGAACAAAAGAAGACGAAGAAAAAGAGGAAGAGGAAGAAGAAGAAGAGATAAAGGAAGAGGAAGAAGAAGACGAGGAAGAAAAAGAAGAGGAAGAAGAAGAAAAGGAAAAAGAAAAAGAAAAAAAGGAGACGAAGAAAAAAAGAAGAAAACGGAAGAAGAATAAGAGGAAGGAAAAAAGAAAAGAAAAAGAAGAAGAAAAAAGAGGAAAAAAAAGAAGTAGAAGGGGGAAAAGAAGAAGAGGAAGAAGAAAAAAAGAAGACGAAGAAGAATGAGGACAAAAAGAAAACAATGAAGAAGAATAACAAAAACAAGACGAGGCAGAAGAAGAGGAAAAAGAGGAGAAAGAAGAAGATGAAGAAGAAGAAGAGGAAGTAGGTTTGTGTTCTGTTTGAGGGTAAAAAAAGAAGAGAAAGAAGAAGAGGAAGAAGGGAAGAAGAAAAAGAGGGAAGAAAAGAGAAAGAAGAAGACGAGGAAGAAGAAGACGAGGAGAAAGAAGAAGAGGAAGAATAACGAAAAGAAGACGAAGAAGAATGAGGATAATAAGAAAACGAAGAAGAAGAAGTACAAAAAGAAGACGAAAAAGAAGACGAGGAAGAAGAAGAGGAAAAAGAGGAGAAAAAAGAAGATGGAGAAAAAGAAGCGAAAGAAGAAGAAGTAGAAGAAAAAGAAGGAAAGACGAAAAAGAGGGAAAAAAGAGAAAGAAGAAGACGAGGAAGAAGAAGACAAGGAGGAAGAAGAAGAGGAAGAATAACGAAAAGAAGACGAAGAAGAAGAGGATAATAAGGAAACGATGAAGAAGAATAACAAAAAGAAGACGAGGAAGAAGAAGAGGAAAATGAGGAGAAAGAAGAAGAGAAGAAGAAGAAGAGGAAGAGAAAAAGAAGAGAAAGAAGAAGAAGTAGAAGTGGAGAAGGAAAGAAGAAAAAGAAGGAAGAAAAGAGAAAGAAGAAGACGAGGAAGAAGAAGACAAGGAGGAAGAAGAAGAGGAAGATTAACGAAAAGAAAGCGAAGAAGAATGAGGATAAAAAGAAAACGAAGAAGAAGAAGAACAAAAAGAAGACGAAGAAGAAGATGTGAAAGAAGTAAAGGAAAAAGAGGAGATAGAAGAAGAGAAAAAAGAAGAAGAAGAGGAAAAAGAAGAGAAAGAAGAAGAAGTAGAAGATGAAGAAGGAAAGAAGAAAAAGAGGGAAGAAAAGAGAAAGAAGAAGACGAGGAGGAAGAAGAAGAGGAAGAAGAAAAAAAGAAGACGAAGAAGAATGAAGATAAAAAGAAAACGATGAAGAAGAAGAACAAAAAGAAGACGAAGAAAAAGAAGAAGACGAAAAGACAAAGAAGAAGAGGAAGAAGAAAAAGTGGAAAAAATAAGAGGAAGAATAAGAAGAGAAAGAAGAAGAGGAAGAAGAAAAAGAGGAAGAAAAAGAGAAAGAAGAAGAAGAAAAAGAGGAAGAAAAAGAGAAAGAAGAAGAGGAAGATGAAGAACAGGAAGAAGAAGAAGGGGAAGAAGACGAGAAAGAAAATGAAGAGGAAGAAGAACAAAAAGAAGACGGAAAGAAGAAGAGGAACAAAAAGAAGACGAAGAAAAAGAGGAAGAAGAAGAGAAGAAGAAGACGAGGAAGAAGAAGAGGAAGAAGAAGAAGAGGAAGAAGAAAAGAAGAAGAAAAACAGAAAGAAGAAGAAGATGAAGAAGACCTAAAAGAGGAGAGGAGAAAAAAGAAAACAAGAAGAAAAAGAAGATGAAGACGAAGAAAAAAAGAGGAAGAAGAAGAAGACGAAGAAGAACAAAAAGAAGGCGAAGAAGAATGAGGAAAAAAAGAAAACGAAGAAGAAGAGAAACAAAAAGAGGGCGAAGAAAAAGAGAAAGACGAAGAAGAAGAAGAGAAAGATGAGGAAGAAGAACACGAGGAAGAAGAAGAAGATGAAGAAAAAGAAGAGGAAGAAAAAAAGAGGAGGAAGAGGAGGAAGAAAAAGAAGAGGAAGAAGAAGAAGAAGAAAAAAGAAGACGAAGAAAAAAAGAAGAGGAAGATGAAAAAGAGGAAGAAGAAGGTAAAGAAGATGAGGAAGAAGAGGAAGAAGATTCTTTTTGTTCTTCTGAGGAGAGGAAAAAAAGAATACGAAGAAGAAGAGGAAGAAAAAGAAGACGAAGAAGAAGAGGAACAAAAAGAAGACGAAGAAAAAGAGGAAGAGGAAGAAGAAAAAGAGGAAGAGGAAGAGAAGAGGAAGAAGAAGAGGAAGAAAAAGAGGAAGAAGAAGAAGACGAAGAAGAAGACGAGGAAGAAGAAGAGGAAGAAGAAAAAGGAAGACGAAGAAAAAAGAAGATAAAGAAGAACACGGAAGAAGAATAAGAGGAAGAAAAAAAGAAGGGAAATAAGATGGGAAGAGGAAGAAGACGAAGAGAAAGAAGAAAAAAGAAGACGAAGAAGAATGAGGATAAAAAGAAAACGAAGAAGAAGAGGAACAACAAGAAGACGAAGAAAAAGAGGAAGAGGAAGAAGAAGAGGAAGAAGACGTGGAAAGAAGACGAAGAAGAGGAAGAAGAAGAAGAGGAAGTAGAAGGAAGAAGCAGAAAAGAGAAAGAAGAAAACAAGAAGAAAAAGAAGATGAAGACAAAGAAAAAAAAGAATGAGAAATAAAATGAAAGAAAAAAAGAACAGGAAGAAGAAGCGAAAGAAGAATAAAAGGAAAAAAAAAAGAAGAGAAATAAGATGAGGGAAAAAAGAAGATGAAGAAGTGGAAAAAGAAGAAGAAGGGAAGAAGAAGAAGATAGAGAAGAAAAGGAGGAAGAAGAAGAGAAAGAAGAAGAAGAAGAAAAAGAAGAAGAGGAAGAAGAACAAAAAGAAGACGAAGAAGAAGAGGAACAAAAAGAAAGCAAAGAAAAAGAGAAAGAGGAAGAAGAAGAAGTAGAACGGGAAAGATGACGAGGAAGAAGAAGAAGAGGAAGAAGAAGAAGAGGAAGAAGAAGAAGAGGAAGAAGAACATAAAGAAGACGAAGAAGAGGAACAAAAAGAAAGCAAAGAAAAAGAGAAAGAGGAAGAAGAAGAAGAGAAAAATGAGTAAGAAGAAGACGAGGAAGAAGAAGAAGAAGAAGAGGAACAAAAAGAATACGAAGAAGAAGAGGAACAAAAAGAAGACGAAGAAAAAGAGAAAGAGGAAGAAGAAGACGAGGAAGAAGAAGAAGAAGAAGAAGAGGAGGAAGAAGAAGAGTAAGAAGAAAAAGAGGAAAAAGAAAAATAGGAAGAAAAAGCAAAAGAAGAGGAAGAAGCAGAAGAAAAAGAAGGGGAAGAAGACGAGGAAGAAAAAGAAGAGGAAGCAGAACAAAAAGAAGACGAAGAAGAAAAAGGAAGACGAAGAAAAAAATAAGAGAAAGAAGAACACGGAAGAAGAATAAAAGGAAGAAAAAAAGAAACCGAAGAAGAGGAACAAAAAGAAGACGAAGAAGAAGAGGAAAAGAAAACGAAGAAGAAGAGGAACAAAAAGAAGACGAAGAAAAAGAGGAAGAAGAAGAAGAAGAAGAAAGAAGAAGAGGAAGAAGAAGACGAGGAAGAAAAAGAGGAAGAAGAAGAAGAAGAGGAAGAAGAAAAAAGAAGACGAAGAAAAAGAAGAGAAAGAAGAAAGGAAGAAGAAGAAGAGGAAGAAAAAGAAAAGAAAAAGAGGAAGAAGAAGAAGAGAAAGAAAAAGAAGGAAGAAGAAGTGGGTAAAATAGAGAAAAAAGAAGAAGAAGAAGAGGAAGAAGAAGAAGAGGAAGAAGAAAAAAAAAAGACGAAGAAGAATGAGGATAAAAAGAAAACGAAGAAGAAGAAGACAAAAAGAAGACGAGGAAGAAGAAGAAGAAGAAAAAGAGGAAAAAGAGGAGAAAGAAGAAGATGGAGAAGAAGAAGAGGAAGTAGGGGAGGAAAAAAAGAAGAGAAAGAAGAAAAAGTGGAAGTAGAAGAAGAAGGGAAGAAGAAAAAGAGGGAAGAAAAGAGAAAGAAGAAGACGAGGAAGAAGAAGACGAGGAGGAAGAAGAAGAGGAAGAATAACGAAAAGAAACGAAGAAGAATGAGGATAAAAAGAAAACGACGAAGAAGAAGATCAAAAAGAACACGAGGACGAAGACGAGGAAGAAGATGAGGAAAAAGAGGAGAAAGAAGAAGATGGAGAAGAAGAAGAGGAAGTAGGGAGGGTAAAAAAGAAGAGAAAGAAAAAGAAGTAGAAGAAGAAGAAGAGGAAGAAGAAAAAAAGAAGACGAAGAAAAATGAGGATAAAAAGAAAACAATGAAGAAGAAGAATAAAAAGAAGACGAAGAAAAAGAGGAAGAAGAAGCAGAGGGAGAAGACGAGGAAGAAGAAGAAGAGAAAGAAAAAGAGGAAGGGGAAGAAGAAGAAGAGGAAGAAGAAGAAGAGGAAGAAGACGAGGAAGAAGAAGAAGAGGAAGAAGAAAAAAGAAGACGAAGAAGAATGAGGATAAAAAGAAAACGAAGAAGAAGAAGAGGAACAACAAGAAGACGAAGAAAAAGAGGAAGAGGAAGAAGACGGAAGAAGAAGACGAAGAAGAGGAGGAAGAAGAAGAGGAAGAAGAAGAAGAAGTAGGTTTTTGTTGTGTTTGAGGGAAAAAAAGAAGAGGAAGAAGAAGAAGGGAAGAAGAAGAAGAAGGGAAGAAGAAGAAGAGGAAGAAGAAGAGAAAGAAGAAGACGAGGAAGAAGAAGACAAGGAAGAAGAAGAAGAGGAAGAAGAACAAGAAGAAGACGAAGAAGAAGAGGAAAAAAGAAAACGAAGAAGAAGAGGAACAAAAAGAAGACGAAAAAAAGAGAAAGAGGAAGAAGAAGAAGAGAAAGAGAGAAGAGGGAGGAAAAAAAGAAGAGGAAGAAGAAGAAGAGGGAGAAGAAGAGAAAGAAGAAGACGAGGAAGAAGAAGACAAGGAGGAAGAAGAAGAGAAAGAAGAAGAAGAGGAAGAAGACGAGGAAAAAGAACAAAAAGAAGACGAAGAAGAATGAGGAAAAATGAAAACGAAGAAGAAGAAGAACAATGAGAAGACGAAAAAAAAGAGGCAGAGGAAGAAGACGAGGAAGAAGAAGAAGAGGAAGAGAAACAAGAAGAAGAAAAAGAGAAAATAGAAGACGAAAAAGAGAAAGTTAGAAAGAAGAAAACAAGAAGAAAAAGAAGAAGAAAAGAAGAAAAAAAATGAAAGAAAAAAAGAAGAGGAAGAAGAAGAGGAGGAAGAAGAAGAGGAAGAAAGAAAAGAAGACGAAGAAGAAGAGGAAAAAAGAAAACGAAGAAGAAGAAGAGCAAAAAGAAGACGAAGAAAAGAAGGAAGAGAAGGAAAAAAAGAAGAGGAAGAAGAAGAAGAAGGGAAAAAGAAGATGAGAGAGGAGAAGAGAAAGACGAAGAAGAGGAGGAAGAAGAAGAGGAAGAAGAAGAGGAAGTAGGGAGGAAAAAAAGAAGAGGAAGAAGAAGAAGGGAAGAAGAAGAAAAGGAAGAAGAAGAGAAAGAAGAAGACGAGGAAGAAGAAGAGAGGAAGAAGAAAAAGACAAAGAAAAAGAGGAAGAAGAAAAAGAGCGAAAAAAGGGAAGAAATAAGAGGAAGAAAAAGAAGAGGAAGAAGAAGAGGAAGAACAAAAAGAGGAAGAATAAGAGAAAGAAGAAGAAGAAAAAGAAGAAGAGGAAGAAAAAAAGAAGAGGAAGAAGAAGAAGAAGGGAAAAAGAAGAAGAGGGACAAGAAGAGAAAGAAGAAGAAGAGGAGAGAAGAAGAACAAAAAGAAGACGAAGAAGAATGAGGATAAAAAGAAAACGAAGAAGAAGAAGAACAAAATGAAGACGAAGAAAAAGATTAAGAGGAAGAAGACGAGGAAGAAGAAGAGGAAGAAGAAGAGGAAGATGAAGAAGTGGAAGAAGAAGAAAGGGAAGAAGAAAAAGACGAAGAAAAAGAGAAAGAAGAAGAAGAGGAAGTAGAACGGGAAAGATGACGAGGAAGAAGAAGAAGAGGAAGAAGAAGAAGAGGAAGAAGAACATAAAGAAGACGAAGAAGAAGAGGAACAAAAAGAAAGCAAAGAAAAAGAGAAAGAGGAAGAAGAAGAAGAGAAAAATGAGTAAGAAGAAGACGAGGAAGAAGAAGAAGAAGAAGAGGAAGAAGAAGAAGAGGAGGAAGAAGAAGAGGAAGAAGAAAAAGAGGAAGAAGAAAAATAGGAAGAAAAAGCATAATAAGAGGAAGAAGCAGAAGAAAAAGAAGGGGAAGAAGACGAGGAAGAAAAAGAAGAGGAAGCAGAACAAAAAGAAGACGAAGAAGAAAAAGGAAGACGAAGAAAAAAATAAGAGAAAGAAGAACACGGAAGAAGAATAAAAGGAAGAAAAAAAGAAGGGAAATAAGAAGGGAAGAGGAAGAAGAGGGAGAAGAAAAGACGAGGAAGAAGAAGAAGAGAAAGAAAAAGAGGAAAAAGAGGAGGAGAAAGAAGAAGAAGAGGAAGAAGAAGCAGAGCGAGAAGAAGACAAGGAAGAAGAATAAGAGGAAGAAGAAACAGAGGAAGAAAAAGAGAAAGAAGAAGAGGAAGAATAAAAAGAGGAAGAAAATGGGAAAGAAGAAGAGGAAGAAGAAAAAGAGAAAGACAAAGAGAAAGAAGAAGAAGAGGGAAAAGAACAAGGAGAAAAGAAAACGAAGAAGAATGAGGATAAAAAGAAAACGATGAAGAAGAATGACAAAAAGAAGACGTGGAAGACGAAGACGAAGAAGAGGAGGAAGAAGAAGAGGAAGAAGAAGAAGAAGTAGGGAAGGAAAAAAAGAAGACGAAGAAAAAGAGAAAGAGGAAGAAGAAGAAGAGAAAGATGAGGAAGAAGAACACGAGGAAGAAGAAGAAGATGAAGAAAGAGAAGAGGAAGAAGAGGAAGAAGAGGAAGAAGAGGAGGAAGAAAAAGAAAAGGAAGAAGAGGAAGAAAAAGAAGAGGAAGAATAACAAGCAAAAGAAGACGAAGAAAAAAAGGAGAGGAAGATAAGAAGAAAAAGAAGAAGGTAACAAAGATGAGGAAGAAGAGCAAAAAGAAGAAGGAGAAGAATGAGGAAAAAAAGAATACGAAGAAGAAGAGGAACAAACAGAAGACGAAGAAAAAGAGAAGAGGAAAAGGAAAAAAAAAGAAGAAGATGAAGAAGAAGAAGAAGAGGAAGAAGAAGAAGAGGAAGAAGAAGAGGAAAGAAGGAGGAGAGGAAGAAAAAGGAGGAAGAAGAAGAGGAAGAAGAAGAAGAAGAAGAGGAAGAAGAAGAAAAAGAAGAAGAAGAAGAAGAGGAAGAAGAAAAAGAGGAAGAAGAAAAAGAGGAAGAAGAAGAGGAAGAAGAGGAAGAAGAAGAAGAAAAAGAAGGGGAAGAAGACGAGGAAGAAAATAAAGAGGAAGCAGAACAAAAAGAAGACGAAGAAGAAGAGGTAGAAGAATAAGAGAAAGAAAAAAAGAAGGGAAATAAGAAGGGAAGAGGAAGAAGACGAGGAAGAAAAAGACGAGGAAGAAGAGAAGAGAAAGCAAAAGAGGAAAAAGAGGAAGAGGAAGAAGAAGAAGAGGAAGAAGAAGCAGCGGGAGAAGACAAGGAAGAAGAGGAAGAGAAAGAAGAAGAGGAAGAAAAAGAGGAAGAAGAAGAAGAAGAAGCAGAGGAAGAAGACGAGGAAGAAGAAGAAGAGAAAGAAAAAAGAAGACGAAGAAGAATGAGGATAAAAGAAAACGAAGAAGAAGAGGGACAGCAAGAAGACGAAGAAAAAGAGAAAGAGGAAGAAGAAGAAGAGAAAGAAGAGGAAGAAGAAGACGAGGAAGAAGAAGAGGAAGAAGAAGAGGAAGAAAAAGAAGAGGAAGAAGAAGAAAAAAAGGACGAAGAAAAAAGAAGAGGAAAGAAAAAGAGGAAGAAGAAGATGAAGAAGAAAAAGAAGAGGAAGAAGAAGAAGAGGAAGAAGAAGAGGAAGAAGAAGAAGAGGAAGAAGAACGGAAGAAGAAGAAGAAGAAGAGGAAGAAGAAGAAGAGGAAGAAGAAGAAGAGGAAGAAGAAAAAGAGGAAGAAGAAAAAGAGGAAGAAAAAGAGGAAGAAGAGGAAGAAGAAGAAGAAAAAGAAGAGGAAGAAGAACAAAAAGAAGACGAAGAAGAAGAGGAAGAAGAAAAAGAGGAAGAAGAAGAAAAAAGAGGAAGAAGAAGAAGAGGAAGAAAAAAGAAGGGAAATAAGAAGGGAAGAGGAAGAAGAGGGAGAAGAGAGGAAGAAGAAGAGGAAGAAAAAGAGGAAAAAGAAAAAGAGGAAAAAGAGGAAGAGGAAGAAGAAGAAGAGGAAGAAGAAGAAGAGGAAGAAGACGAGGAAGAAGAAGAAGGGAAAGAAGAAGAGGAAGAAAAAGAGGCAGAAGAAGAAGACGAAGAAGAAGAAGAAGAGGAAGAAGAAGAAGAGGAAGAAGAAAAAAAAAGACGAAGAAGAATGAGGATAAAAAGAAAACGAAGAAGAAGAGGGACAGCAAGAAGACGAAGAAGAAGAGGAGGAAGGAAGAAGAAGAGGAAGTAGGTTTGTGTTGTGTTTGAGGAAAAAAAGAAGAGGAAGAAGAAGAAGAGGAAGAAGAAGAAGAAGGGAAGAAGAAGAAAAGGGACAAGAAGAGAAAGAAGAAGACGAGGAAGAAGAAGAAGAGGAAGAAGAAAAAAGAGGAAGAAGAAAAAGAGGAAGAAAAAGAGGAAGAAGAAGAGGAAGAAGAAGAAGAGGAAGAAGAAGTAAGGAAACTCTAGTCGGAGGTGCCCGACTAGGAAATACCCTGAACCCCGCCTATCGGCGGCTTTAAATGCACTTCAAAGTTTGTATATAATTTTAAATTAAATTAAAAAATTAAAAAAAAAAAGATTAAGTAACTTGCATAAAAAAAGTTGACGTCAGCTTATAGAATCGAACCCGAGACTTTATGTCGGCGATGATCGCTTCTACCAACATAGCCGTTGCAGTACATAAGAGCGAGATAGCGAATTCCTAAGTAAACTTATTGAGCTACTGAGCTACTGCTACTGAGCTGCTGAACTTCTGCTGAAAATTCATCCCCAATTTGTCTTTGTTGTTGTTGTTATGAATTCTTCGAATTTTCTAGAGCTTCTGCTGCTGTTGCCACGCGAGTTATGCCATTAGCATCACTGCAATCCACATTTATGTAAAAAATCCATTAACCAAAAGTGCCACCAGAATAGTGGACACTTATTAAGTGGTATTGTCCGAATAGCCCAGCATACCCAATACTGTAAACATAAACAATTGTAGCAGCTCCAGCTGCATAACCTAAACACTTTAGGCAGCATACCCAATATTGTAAACATAAACATTCAAGCTCCAAGACCTTGAGCAGCATACCCAAACAGAAATGTTAACATAAACAATTGTAGCAGCTCCAGCTGCATAACCTAAACACTTTTAATTAAATAAGACAAAATCCGAGATTCATTCGGAATCTAGAATTGAATAAGCAGCAGTTGTATTCGAGATCACAAATAAAGAACAGTATTGACTCCTGAATTTTCATGGAAGTACATAATTGGCGCAGCCGGTACTCAAGTAACAACAGTTTTATTATTATTGTGGAAACATTGAAATTAACTCAAAGTCAACGAAACAATAAAAAAATTGTTTGTTACAAATAACTAAGTGCAGAAAAGAATTATTGTGGAAACTTTGGATGTAATCCAAGTCAACGAAACAATAAAAAAACTGTACAATTTAAAAGTGTGAATAAAAACAATTATTGTGGAAACTTTGAAAGTAATCCAAGTCAACGAAACAATAAATTTAATTCATACAAAACAATAACTTAAAAAAAAAAAAAGTATATATATATAACTTAAAATGGCAAATCAACAACCAATAGTTGAAATGCAGCAATGCATTCAATTATTAACTAATGTCATAATTGCAAGAGAAGGTGAAGGCAGAAATCCAGTTACAACTCAAAGGAACTGCATCGAGAAGGAGACGAGATATTTACCGATTTTCAATGGCCAGGATGGAACTTTACATGGATTCGTGTCTGCAGTGGATCAGATCATGGAGGAGTATGATGACAACGATCAGGTCTTCACTGTCATATTCAACACCAAAATTCAAGGTCAGGCTAGAACTATGCTTAATATTAATCCACCAACAAATTGGGCGGAATGTAAAATTCGTTTGCGACATCACTATAGGCCAAGAACGGATCAAATGGGACTAACCAGGAAAATAAATAATCTAAGAGTAACAAATGTAAGAGATCTTGATAACAAAATAAGAATCATTGTTGAGGAAATTACTGATTTTTCGGTCTTTGAAAATAATAGCAGACTAGTAGATATCCTAAGTGGATTATTGATTCAAAGAGTTAAAGAAGTAGCATGTGGTCCAATGGCAATTGCCCTAATGAATAAAAAAACTTTAACAGATGTCAGAAATGAACTTTCAAATTTCATTGGTCTAAATTTTGGAAATTTAAATCAAAAACTATTAATAAAAAGAGACAATGACTATTCATCAAACAATAATAACAGACAATTTAATGAACAGAATAACCAAAACTCAAGACGATACACAGACAACAGAAATTCTAACGAAAATAATAATAAAAATAATGAACAATATCAGCCAAATAATGATTACCAAAGACAAAATAGACAGCAGCAAAGTCAGAATGTTAGACAAAACCAAAACTATAATAGACAGCAACAAAGCCAAAACGTAAGACAAAATCAAAACTTTAACAGACAGCAAAGTCAAAATATTCGACAAAATCAAAATGCAAATAATACACAAAATTATCAGCAACCACCACCAGAAGCAATGAGTGTAGACAATTTATATGACGAAGAAGTAAATAACAATTCAAATAACAAAAACAAACAGGAAGAGTTTTTTACCAACTAGCCTCGGATAAAAGAAAAATTTTTATTAAAGGAACAATTGAGGGAGATACTTTTCTAATTTTAGTGGATACTGGATCTACTTTAAGTATATTGAACACCAAAAATGTGCATGAATCAAAATATAAAATACTTGAAAAGTTTTCAAAAACCATTTACACTATTAATGGAGAAATAAAAAATGACAACTATTTAGTTAAAACAGAAGTGCCAAGTGAATTTAAATATGCAGATTGTGCAAGAACAAGATGGGTAGCTATGTCCCTGGAAAAATCGTATGATTTTCTATTGGGCATGGATTTTATCCAAGGAAACTTTGAAAATATAGATTTTAAAAACCAAATAATAAAGCTTTGCAATGGAGTCAAAATTCCTTTCCTTTCCAAACTATCAGAAGATATTTGTGTAATGGAAGTAGGTGAAATTGATGACTTTAAGCTAAAAGAGCTCAATGTTGAGGAAATTCAGATAATAAAAAATCTAACGAAAAAGTATGAAAAATTATATTTTAAAGAAGGTGATCAGTTAACTAATACCAACACAATAGTTCACAACATAAAAACTACTACAGATCAGCCTATAAATTAAAAAATCTATAGGGTTTCTCCAAAATATGAAGAAGAAGTAAGAAAACAAATAATTGAAATGGAAAAAAGTGGAATAATAAGAAAAAGCAAAAGCAAATATAGCTTTCCTATATGTGTTATTAAGAAAAAAATTGATAACTCAGGAATTCAGAAATATCGTATATGTGTTGATTATAGGCGATTAAATCAAGTAACCGTTCCAGATAAGTATCCAATACCTATCATGGACGCTGTATTAGATAAACTTGGTAAGGCCCAATATTTTACTACTCTTGATTTAGCAAAAGGTTACCATCAAATATTAATGGCAGAAGAAGATATTGAAAAAACAGCTTTCATAACACCAATGGGATTGTACGAATATGTTAGAATGCCATTCGGGTTAAAAAATGCTCCAGCTACTTTCCAACGTTTAATGAACGAAATATTAAGGGAATATATAAACAAAATTTGTGTAGTATATCTTGATGATATTTTAATATTTTCAACAACACTAGAAGAACATAAGGTTGCTCTAGAAAAAATTTTCAAAACACTCAGAAATCATAATTTGAAAATACAACCAGACAAATGCTCCTTTATGAATAAACATACGGAATATTTGGGACATATTCTGACAAAAGACGGATTAAAACCAAACCCAAGAAAAATAGAAGCAATAAAAGAAATTCCATTGCCGAAAACTGAAAGACAATTAAAAGGATTCCTAGGAATGACAAGATTTTACAGAAAATTTATTAAAGACTATTCCAAAATTGCTTATCCAATGATAAGATACAAAAAGGTATATCAATTAATATAAATGACCCACAGTTTATAGATGCATTTGAAAATCTTAAAACTCTTATAAGCTCACATCCAATATTAAAATATCCAGAATTTGACAAACCATTTACAATCACTACTGATGCCAGTGATTTTGCCATAGGTGCAGTTTTATCTCAACAAGGACAACCAATTGCATTCGTTTCACGAACACTTAACAAACATGAGAAGAATTATAGTACAATTGATAAAGAATTTTTGTCTATTGTACATGCTGTAAATTATTTTAAACATTATTTGATTGGTAATAAATTTGAAATTATAACAGATCATGCTCCTATTAAATACTTAAATTCAAAATTCAAAGGAAAAGAAATGACAGCTAGACATCAAAGATGGATTTTAAAACTTCAGGAATTTGATTATAATATTACATATTTAAAAGGCAAAGACAATAAAGTAGCAGATTTTTTAAGCAGACAAGAAACAGCTCAGTTAATCAATAAAGACAATAAAGAGGAATCTAATTTTGATATAACAAACACACAACATTCAGCAGATGAAGAGGAATTAACTCATTTTTATATAAAAAACGATATTGTTAATAAATATAAAACTCAGATAATAATTACGTATTCAGCAACAGCTAATATTAATATACACCACGGAAGAAAAATAATCGAAGTAAATCCAGCAGATACAGAAAATGAAATCGAAATAAAATTACAAAACAATATAGAAAAAGGAACAGTAGGAATTTTTTCAGAAGTACCAGACTCAGAATATCATAAAATACAATGCATATTAATAAATATTTTCTCTCACTCTAAAAATATAAAATTTTTCAAATGTACAAAAAGAGCCCAAGAAATTTCAACTGAGGTAGAAATACATAAACAAATTTCAATTTACCATTCAAAAGATTCATTACACAGTGGTATAAATGAGGCATTCAATTCACTAAAAGATAAAATCTATTTTCCAAAACTAAGGGACCGTATTCAATTAATAATATCAAATTGTAAAAAGTGCAAAGAAATAAAATATGATAGAAAACCCATAAGACCTAACTTTCAATATACAGAAACACCAGATACTAAAAATCAAATTATACATTTAGACATATTTCACATAAAACACAAATCTTTCGTTACAATTATAGATAAACTCACAAAATTTGCAGTTGCTTATAACATAACAGATAGAAATTGGCGAACTAAGATGCAAATCATGATTGAACATTTTTCAAAATTTAATAAACCACAGAAAATAATAATGGATAATGAATTTAGATCAGAACATATTATACAATTTTTAAACAAAGAAGATATTGAAATACATTATACAAAGCCTAATTCACACACAGGAAACGCTGATATTGAAAGAGAATGTAATCTCTAATCTACATTAATTGAAATAATAGCAGGAATAGAAAATAATGAAATAATGAGCAATAACAGTTTATAATAATCGTTATCATTCAACAATAAAATGTACACCGAATCATGCTAAAAATACAGAAGATAAAAGTAAATTCAAAATGAGGAATATAAGAACATGATTATTAACAAAAGAATCAATACAAGAGAAGAATATAATGAAGAAAGACAGGAAGGTGCGATTAAAAACTATAAAAGAGTTAGACATAAGGATGAACCTTATTTCAGATTTGCAGAATTACAAAATATTCACAAATGTAATATCAAAAGACCGTTAAAACAAGAAATTAACAAGCCATAACAAGAAACAGATTGGCAGCTTTGACAAAGATTTTTCTATTTCACAGATATTATGTGCATCATTATACCCAACTTGTCTACGGTACAAACAAGGTTACAGATTGAACCAATACAATTAGTGCAGGATATGCACCTATACAAATCTATCCAACGGAAATAGTTAATGAAACAATTATCATATTACATATTATTAATATTGACCCTCTTCTAAATATATTAAAACAAATAGAAACAAACATACAAGAAGTTGACATTACAGACAAAAATGACTTATTAGCCGAAATCAATTTAATAAAAGCAAAAATCAAATCTATAACACCATATAGTAGAAATAAAAGAGGACTGTTAAACATAGCAGGAACAACATATAAATGGCTTTTTGGACTCATGGACGACGAAGACAGAACAGATATTTTAGTAAGTAATTGATCAAAATAATCATAACATTATAAATAATATGAATCAACAAATTGTTATAAACTCACATTTTAACGATACAATACAGAGTTTAGCCAAAACAATTAAACATGCTAGAATAATTATTAATGAAACACTTACAAGTATGAATAGTCAAAATAAAAGAATCTTAACGAAAATTCTATACAATGACCAAATGCAAAAATTAAAAAATATTGAATTCAAAGTTAATTATATTCAGGAAAATATAGCCTCTGCAAAGAATAACATAATTCTACCCGAAATCTTATCAGAAGAAGAAATAAATAAATTTGATATTGACTTTTATAAACTAAAATTAATTCGTATGGGTATTCTGAAATACAAAAATAATTGCATAATAATAGCAATAAAAATTCCAAAAAATTATATAAATGTTGATGTGAAACTACTCATCCCAATGCCTAATAATGATTATATTCAAATTGATCAAGAAAACCTATTAATTATAGAGATTAACAATAAAACATTGGAATATAAACCAAATACAATTTTAAAGGAATTAAAATTAAGTAAAAGTTGCACCACTACTAACAATTGCAAATTTATTTTTAATAATATTACAAGTATTGAAGAAATTGATGATGATACACTAATAATTAAAAATGCCAGATAAGAAAAACTATATCAAAATTGCGACAAAAGAAATATTCTATTAAACGGAAATAATCTAATACAATTTGGAAATTGCAAGATACAAATTTTAAAAGAAACATTTTCCAATAAAAAAGTAGAATTTTACGAAAAATTTTTTATCCCACAGAACTTTTAAATCAAACGTACAAAAACACTATTAATTTTGCTCATTTAACAATAACAAACTTTGAAAATTCAAAAGAAATCACAGAACTAAAATACGAAAAAAAGATAACAAATGGCATTATATTAATACTTTAATTCATTTTTATATGTTTAAGCATTTATATATACTTACGCTGCAAAAGGCAAAATATTAACACTAATTTAAAAAGAATTCAGGAGAATTCATACTCTAACAGGGGAGGAGTTATGCCATTAGCATCACTGCCCGTAATTCCCGCTGACACCAAAGGTTTGCAATCCACATTAATGTAAAAACTCCATTAACCAAAAGTGCCACCAGAATAGTGGACACTTATTAAGTGGTATTGTCCCAATAGCCCAGCAAACATAAACAATTGTAACATAAACATTCAAGCTCCAAGACCTTGAGCAGCATACCCAAACAGAAATGTTAACATAAACAATTGTAGCAGCTCCAGCTGCATAACCTAAACACTTTTAATTAAATAAGACAAAATCCGAGATTCATTCGGAACCTAGAATTGAATAAGCAGCAGTTGTATTCGAGATCACAAATAAAGAACATGTATTGACTCCTGAATTTTCATGGAAGTACATAATTCGCGCGTGTGTACGTAAACGTTTGGTAAACGTTTCGTTTAATAACATAATGCATTTCTTCTATTCATATGTATGTACATATGTATATTATATTGAGTTTATTTAAGTTATATCAATGTTACTCTTATTTTATATATATGTAAATATATACAGTATGTACATGTGTACATACATATGTATGTATATTGCAAGCAACGAATACATACACACGCACACGAATACGCTCTGCTAACTGCGCAGTTTACTCAGCGACTTCACTGCGCCAATATGTGCGTGTTATGGGAAACTAAATGCTTAATAACTTTTTTTGTAGACCGACTTTCTTAATCAAACTTGCGCAGCGTAATTATATCATTCATATGTGTGCATGTGCAAAAGCACAAGTCTCTAGTATTTGAAATAAGTGTTTTGAAAATTTGGGCGAAGGGGGCGTGGCATCCAAAATTTAACAAAAATCAAAATTGTATAAAAGTCCCATTAAGCTAAATACAAGATTTGGAGTCTTTAACTATCAAGATATAGAAGATATAATTTCAAAACTGAAAAACCGATTTCGTTTTTAATCGATAAAAAAAGAGTTATCGAATTTCTAATACAAACTCGACCTGCGCGTGATATACACGAATCTATAAAAAAAAGTTCAAGTCTCTAGCTATTATAGGTTCTGAGATCCACGCGTTCAAACATACGGACAGACGGACGGACGGACAGACGGACAGACAGAGAGACGGACAGGGCTCAATCGACTCGGCTTGTCGTCCTGATCAAGAATATATATACTTTATGGGGTCTGCCACGCCTCCTTCTGCCTGCTACATACATTTGGGCTGCAACAAAACCATTATACCCTGATTACACATTTTTAATGGGTTCAGGGTATAAAAAGAGGAAGAAGAGGAAGAAGAACAAAAAGAACACGAAGAAGAAGAAAAGGAAGAAGAACAAAAAGAAGACGAAGAAGAATGAAGAAAAAAATAAAACGAAGAAGAAGAGGAACAAAAAGAAGACGAAGAAAAAGAGGAAGAGGAAGAAAAAGGGAAAGAAGATGAGGAAGAAGAAGAGGAAAAAGAAGAAGAGGAAGAGGAACAAAAAGAAGACGAAGAAAAAGAGAAAGATTAAGAAGAAGAAGAGAAACATGAGGAAGAAGAAGATGAGGAAGAAGACGAGGAAGAAGAAGGGGAAGAAAAATAAGAGGAAGAAGAGGAAGAAGAAGAAAAAATAGGACGAAGAAAAAAAGAAGAGGAAAATGAAAAAGAGGAAGAAGAAGATGAAGAAGAAGGGGAAGAAGAAGGAGAGGAAGAAGACGAGGAAGAAAAAGACGAGGAAGAAGAAAAAGAGAAAGAAAAATAGGAAAAGGAGGAAGAGGAAGAAGAAGAAGAGGAAGAAGAAGCAGCGGGAGAAGAAGAAGAAGAAAGGAAGAAGAAGAAGAGGAAGGAGAAGAGAAAGAAGAAGACGAGCAAGAAGAAGACAAGGAAGAAGAATAAGAGGAAGAAGAAGAGGAAGAATAAAAAGAGGAAGAAAAAGGGAAAGAAAAAGAGAAAGACAAAGAGAAAGAAGAAGAGGAATAAGAAAAAGAGGAAGAAAAATAGAAAGAAGAAGAGGAACAAGAAGATGACGAAGAAGAATGAGGAAAAAAAGAAAACGAAGAAGAAGAGGAACAAAAAGAAGAAGAAGAAAAAGAGAAAGAGGAAGAAGAAGAAGACGAGGAAGAAGAAGGGGAAGAAAAATAAGAGGAAGAAGAGGAAGAAGAAGAAAAAATAGGACGAAGAAAAAAAGAAGAGGAAAATGAAAAAGAGGAAGAAGAAGATGAAGAAGAAGAAGAGGAAAAAGAAGGAGAGGAAGAAGAAGAGGAGGAAGAAGAAGATGAAGAAGAAGAAGAAGAGGAAGAAGAAGAAGAGGAGGAAGAAGAAGAGGAAGAAGAAAAAGAGGAAAAAGAAAAATAGGAAGAAAAAGAGTAAGAAGAGGAAGAAGCAGAAGAAAAAGAAGGGGAAGAAGACGGGGAAAAAAAGAAGAGGAAGCAGAACGAAAAGAAGACGAAGAAGAAGAGGAAGAAGAAAAAGGAAGATGAAGAAAAAAAGAAGAGAAAGAAGATCACGGAAGAAGAATAAGAGGAAGAAAAAAAGAAGGGAAATAAGAAGGGAAGAGGAAGAAGAGGGAGAAGAGACGAAGAAGACGAGGAAGAAAAAGACGAGGAAGAAGAAGAAGAGAAAGAAAAAGGGGAAAAAGAGGAAGAGGAAGAAGAAGAAGAGGAAGAAGAAGCAGAGGGAGAAGACGAGGAAGAAGAAGAAGGGAAAGAAGAATAGGAAGAAAAAGAGGTAGAAGAAGAAGAAGAAGGGGAAGAAGAAGCAGAGGGAGAAGAAGAAGAGGAAGAAGAAAAAAGAAGACGAAGAAGAATGAGGATAAAAAGAAAACGAAGAAGAAGGGAAACAAAAAGAAGAGGAAGAAAAAGAGGAAGAGGAAGAAGAAGAGGAAGAAGAAGAGGAAGAAGAGGGGGAAGAAGAAGAGGAAGAAGGTTTGTGTTGTGTTTGAGGAAAAAAGAAGAAGAAGAAGTGGAAGAAAAGAAGAAGAAGAAGGGAAGAAGAAGAGGAAGAAGGTTTGTGTTGTGTTTGAGGAAAAAAAAAAGAAGAAGAAGTGGAAGAAGAAGAAGAAGAAGAAGGGAAGAAGAAGAAGAGGGAGGAAAAGAGAAAGAAGAAGACGAGGAAGAAGAAGACAAGGCAGAAGAAGCAGAGGGAGAAGACGAGGAAGAAGAAGAAGAGAAAGAAAAAAAAAGAAGGCGAAGAAGAATGAGGATAAAAAGAAAACGAAGAAGAAGGGGAACAAAAAGAAGACGAAGAAAAAGAGAAAGAGGAAGAAGAGGAGGAAGAAGACGGGGAAGACGAAGACGAAGAAGAGGAGGAAGAAGAAGAGGAAGAAGAGGAGAAGAGAAAGAAGAAGACGACTAAGAAGAAGACAAGGAAAAATAATAAGAGGAAGAAGGAAAAGAAGATGAAAAAGAGAAAGAAGAAGAGGAAGAATAAAAAGAGGAAGAACAAGTAAGGAAACTCTAGTCGGAGGTGCCCGACTAGGAAATACCCTGAACCCCGCCTATCGGCGGCTTTAAATGCACTTCAAAGTTTGTATATAATTTTAAATTAAATTAAAAAATTTAAAAAAAAAAGATTAAGTAACTTGCATAAAAAAAGTTGACTTCAGCTTAGAGAATCGAACCCGAGACTTTATGTCGGCGATCATCGCTTCTACCAACATAGCCGTTGCAGTACATAAGAGCGAGATAGCGAATTCCTAAGTAAACTTATTGAGCTACTGAGCTACTGCTACTGAGCTGCTGAACTTCTGCTGAAAATTCATCCCCAATTTGTCTTTGTTGCTTCTGAGCTTCTGCTGCTGTTGCCACGCGCGTGTGTACGTAAACGTTTCGTTTAATAACATAATGCATTTCATCTTCATTTAATTAATATTGATTAAAGATTTATCAATATTAATGGATCTATTAAATTAACAAAGCATAATGATTTTAAAAATTAAAAGTTTTTTAAATTTTAATATCACCTAAAACTTTTCGTTCCCGAAAGTAACTAATTTATGAATAATTGATCCATTAATATTGATTAAAGATTTATCAATATTAATGGATCTATTAAATTAACAAAGCATAATGATTTTAAAAATTAAAAGTTTTTAAATTTTAATATCACCCCAATAAAATATTTTATTTAAGTATAATAAAAATAATCTTTACAATTAAAATTTATGAAATATAAAGATTTATAGGGTCTTCTCGTCCTTTAAATAAATTTTAGCTTTTTGACAAAAAAATAAAATTCTAAAAAAAATTAAAATGAAACAATTAATATTTCGTCCAACCATTCCTTCCAGCCTTCAATTAAAAGACTAATGATTATGCTACCTTTGCACAGTTAGTATACTGCGGCCATTTAAAATTTCAGTGAACAGGTTAGACTTTAAATAAATTTCAAAAAGACATGTTTTTGTTAACCAGGATAATATTATTTTGCCGAATTCTTTACTTAAACTTTTCATAAAAATTTATAATTACAATAAGTAAATATACTAATTTGATCACTTTACTTATTTTAATTCATAATAAAAAAGAAAACCAATCATAAATAATAAATAATTTAAAGAAAAGATAAAAAACATTTTTAAGCTAAATATATAAATTTATCATAACGAAGCAGAGGCAAAGTACCTCGAACTCAAATAAATAAAAAAGAAATTAATATTAACTTAAAATATAATAATAAATTAACATCACACCCTAAAAAAAATAATAATATTAATATTATATATTGCATTAAGCCCAGATTCTTGTTGTTCTTTAATCGCATCACAAAAAGGTTGAGGAATACCTATTAACCCAACTTTATTAGGACACTTACGAATTTGAATATATGCTAAAACTTTTCGTTCCCGAAAGTAACTAATTTATGAATAATTGATCCATTAATATTGATTAAAGATTTATCAATATTAATGGATCTATTAAATTAACAAAGCATAATGATTTTAAAAATTAAAAGTTTTTTAAATTTTAATATCACCTAAAACTTTTCGTTCCCGAAAGTAACTAATTTATGAATAATTGATCCATTAATATTGATTAAAGATTTATCAATATTAATGGATCTATTAAATTAACAAAGCATAATGATTTTAAAAATTAAAAGTTTTTAAATTTTAATATCACCCCAATAAAATATTTTATTTAAGTATAATAAAAATAATCTTTACAATTAAAATTTATGAAATATAAAGATTTATAGGGTCTTCTCGTCCTTTAAATAAATTTTAGCTTTTTGAAAAAAAAATAAAATTCTAAAAAAATTAAAATGAAACAATTAATATTTCGTCCAACCATTCCTTCCAGCCTTCAATTAAAAGACTAATGATTATGCTACCTTTGCACTGTTAGTATACTGCGGCCATTTAAAATTTCAGTGAACAGGTTAGACTTTAAATAAATTTCAAAAAGACATGTTTTTGTTAACCAGGAGAATATTATTTTGCCGAATTCTTTACTTAAACTTTTCATAAAAATTTATAATTACAATAAGTAAATATACTAATTTGATCACTTTACTTATTTTAATTCATAATAAAAAAGAAAACCAATAATAAATAATAAATAATGTAAAGAAAAAGATAAAAAACATTTTTAAGCTAAATATATTAATTTATCATAACGAAGCAGAGGCAAAGTACCTCGAACTCAAATAAATAAAAAAGAAATTAATATTAACTTAAAATATAATAATAAATTAACATCACACCCTAAAAAAAATAATAATATTAATATTATATATTGCATTAAGCCCAGATTCTTGTTATTCTTTAATCGCATCACAAAAAGGTTGAGGAATACCTATTAACCCAACTTTATTAGGACACTTACGAATTTGAATATATGCTAAAACTTTTCGTTCCCGAAAGTAACTAATTTATGAATAATTGATCTATTAATATTTATTAAAAATTTATCAATATTAATGGATCTATTATTCATAAATTAACAAAGCATAATGATTTTAAAAATTAAAAGTTTTTTAAATTTTAATATCACCCCAATAAAATATTTTATTTAAGTATAATAAAAATAATGTTTACAATTAAAATTTATGAAATATAAAGATTTATAGGGTCTTCTCGTCCTTTAAATAAATTTTAGCTTTTTGACAAAAAAATAAAATTCTAAAAAAATTAAAATGAAACAATTAATATTTCGTCCAACCATTCCTTCCAGCCTTCAATTAAAAGACTAATGATTATGCTACCTTTGCACTGTTAGTATACTGCGGCCATTTAAAATTTCAGTGAACAGGTTAGACTTTAAATAAATTTCAAAAAGACATGTTTTTGTTAACCAGGATAATATTATTTTGCCGAATTCTTTACTTAAACTTTTCATAAAAATTTATAATTACAATAAGTAAATATACTAATTTGATCACTTTACTTATTTTAATTCATAATAAAAAAGAAAACCAATCATAAATAATAAATAATTTAAAGAAAAGATAAAAAACATTTTTAAGCTAAATATATAAATTTATCATAACGAAGCAGAGGCAAAGTACCTCGAACTCAAATAAATAAAAAAGAAATTAATATTAACTTAAAATATAATAATAAATTAACATCACACCCTAAAAAAAATAATAATATTAATATTATATATTGCATTAAGCCCAGATTCTTTTTGTTCTTTAATCGCATCACAAAAAGGTTGAGGAATACCTATTAACCCAACTTTATTAGGACACTTACGAATTTGAATATATGCTAAAACTTTTCGTTCCCGAAAGTAACTAATTTATGAATAATTGATAATATTTTATATATTTTATTTAATTTTTATTTAACAAAACAAATAATTTTTAAAAATTAAAAGTTTTTTAAATTTTAATATCACCTAAAACTTTCGTTCCCGAAAGTAACTAATTTATGAATAATTGATCCATTAATATTGATTAAAGATTTATCAATATTAATGGATCTATTAAATTAACAAAGCATAATTTTATTTTAAAAATTAAAAGTTTTTAAATTTTAATATCACCCCAATAAAATATTTTATTTAAGTATAATAAAAATAATCTTTACAATTAAAATTTATGAAATATAAAGATTTATAGGGTCTTCTCGTCCTTTAAATAAATTTTAGCTTTTTGACAAAAAAATAAAATTCTAAAAAAAATTAAAATGAAACAATTAATATTTCGTCCAACCATTCCTTCCAGCCTTCAATTAAAAGACTAATGATTATGCTACCTTTGCACTGTTAGTATACTGCGGCCATTTAAAATTTCAGTGAACAGGTTAGACTTTAAATAAATTTCAAAAAGACATGTTTTTGTTAACCAGGAGAATATTATTTTGCCGAATTCTTTACTTAAACTTTTCATAAAAATTTATAATTACAATAAGTAAATATACTAATTTGATCACTTTACTTATTTTAATTCATAATAAAAAAGAAAACCAATAATAAATAATAAATAATTTAAAGAAAAGATAAAAAACATTTTTAAGCTAAATATATAAATTTATCATAACGAAGCAGAGGCAAAGTACCTCGAACTCAAATAAATAAAAAAGAAATTAATATTAACTTAAAATATAATAATAAATTAACATCACACCCTAAAAAAAATAATAATATTAATATTATATATTGCATTAAGCCCAGATTCTTTTTGTTCTTTAATCGCATCACAAAAAGGTTGAGGAATACCTATTAACCCAACTTTATTAGGACACTTACGAATTTGAATATATGCTAAAACTTTTCGTTCCCGAAAGTAACTAATTTATGAATAATTGATCCATTAATATTGATTAAAGATTTATCAATATTAATGGATCTATTAAATTAACAAAGCATAATGATTTTAAAAATTAAAAGTTTTTTAAATTTTAATATCACCCCAATAAAATATTTTATTTAAGTATAATAAAAATAATCTTTACAATTAAAATTTATGAAATATAAAGATTTATAGGGTCTTCTCGTCCTTTAAATAAATTTTAGCTTTTTGACAAAAAAATAAAATTCTAAAAAAAATTAAAATGAAACAATTAATATTTCGTCCAACCATTCCTTCCAGCCTTCAATTAAAAGACTAATGATTATGCTACCTTTGCACTGTTAGTATACTGCGGCCATTTAAAATTTCAGTGAACAGGTTAGACTTTAAATAAATTTCAAAAAGACATGTTTTTGTTAACCAGGAGAATATTATTTTGCCGAATTCTTTACTTAAACTTTTCATAAAAATTTATAATTACAATAAGTAAATATACTAATTTGATCACTTTACTTATTTTAATTCATAATAAAAAAGAAAACCAATAATAAATAATAAATAATGTAAAGAAAAAGATAAAAAACATTTTTAAGCTAAATATATTAATTTATCATAACGAAGCAGAGGCAAAGTACCTCGAACTCAAATAAATAAAAAAGAAATTAATATTAACTTAAAATATAATAATAAATTAACATCACACCCTAAAAAAAATAATAATATTAATATTATATATTGCATTAAGCCCAGATTCTTGTTATTCTTTAATCGCATCACAAAAAGGTTGAGGAATACCTATTAACCCAACTTTATTAGGACACTTACGAATTTGAATATATGCTAAAACTTTTCGTTCCCGAAAGTAACTAATTTATGAATAATTGATCTATTAATATTTATTAAAAATTTATCAATATTAATGGATCTATTATTCATAAATTAACAAAGCATAATGATTTTAAAAATTAAAAGTTTTTTAAATTTTAATATCACCCCAATAAAATATTTTATTTAAGTATAATAAAAATAATGTTTACAATTAAAATTTATGAAATATAAAGATTTATAGGGTCTTCTCGTCCTTTAAATAAATTTTAGCTTTTTGACAAAAAAATAAAATTCTAAAAAAAATTAAAATGAAACAATTAATATTTCGTCCAACCATTCCTTCCAGCCTTCAATTAAAAGACTAATGATTATGCTACCTTTGCACTGTTAGTATACTGCGGCCATTTAAAATTTCAGTGAACAGGTTAGACTTTAAATAAATTTCAAAAAGACATGTTTTTGTTAACCAGGAGAATATTATTTTGCCGAATTCTTTACTTAAACTTTTCATAAAAATTTATAATTACAATAAGTAAATATACTAATTTGATCACTTTACTTATTTTAATTCATAATAAAAAAGAAAACCAATCATAAATAATAAATAATTTAAAGAAAAGATAAAAAACATTTTTAAGCTAAATATATAAATTTATCATAACGAAGCAGAGGCAAAGTACCTCGAACTCAAATAAATAAAAAAGAAATTAATATTAACTTAAAATATAATAATAAATTAACATCACACCCTAAAAAAAATAATAATATTAATATTATATATTGCATTAAGCCCAGATTCTTGTTGTTCTTTAATCGCATCACAAAAAGGTTGAGGAATACCTATTAACCCAACTTTATTAGGACACTTACGAATTTGAATATATGCTAAAACTTTTAAAACTTTTCGTTCCCGAAAGTAACTAATTTATGAATAATTGATCCATTAATATTGATTAAAGATTTATCAATATTAATGGATCTATTAAATTAACAAAGCATAATTTTATTTTAAAAATTAAAAGTTTTTAAATTTTAATATCACCCCAATAAAATATTTTATTTAAGTATAATAAAAATAATCTTTACAATTAAAATTTATGAAATATAAAGATTTATAGGGTCTTCTCGTCCTTTAAATAAATTTTAGCTTTTTGACAAAAAAATAAAATTCTAAAAAAAATTAAAATGAAACAATTAATATTTCGTCCAACCATTCCTTCCAGCCTTCAATTAAAAGACTAATGATTATGCTACCTTTGCACTGTTAGTATACTGCGGCCATTTAAAATTTCAGTGAACAGGTTAGACTTTAAATAAATTTCAAAAAGACATGTTTTTGTTAACCAGGAGAATATTATTTTGCCGAATTCTTTACTTAAACTTTTCATAAAAATTTATAATTACAATAAGTAAATATACTAATTTGATCACTTTACTTATTTTAATTCATAATAAAAAAGAAAACCAATCATAAATAATAAATAATTTAAAGAAAAGATAAAAAACATTTTTAAGCTAAATATATAAATTTATCATAACGAAGCAGAGGCAAAGTACCTCGAACTCAAATAAATAAAAAAGAAATTAATATTAACTTAAAATATAATAATAAATTAACATCACACCCTAAAAAAAATAATAATATTAATATTATATATTGCATTAAGCCCAGATTCTTGTTGTTCTTTAATCGCATCACAAAAAGGTTGAGGAATACCTATTAACCCAACTTTATTAGGACACTTACGAATTTGAATATATGCTAAAACTTTTCGTTCCCGAAAGTAACTAATTTATGAATAATTGATCCATTAATATTGATTAAAGATTTATCAATATTAATGGATCTATTAAATTAACAAAGCATAATGATTTTAAAAATTAAAAGTTTTTTAAATTTTAATATCACCTAAAACTTTTCGTTCCCGAAAGTAACTAATTTATGAATAATTGATCCATTAATATTGATTAAAGATTTATCAATATTAATGGATCTATTAAATTAACAAAGCATAATGATTTTAAAAATTAAAAGTTTTTAAATTTTAATATCACCCCAATAAAATATTTTATTTAAGTATAATAAAAATAATCTTTACAATTAAAATTTATGAAATATAAAGATTTATAGGGTCTTCTCGTCCTTTAAATAAATTTTAGCTTTTTGACAAAAAAATAAAATTCTAAAAAAATTAAAATGAAACAATTAATATTTCGTCCAACCATTCCTTCCAGCCTTCAATTAAAAGACTAATGATTATGCTACCTTTGCACTGTTAGTATACTGCGGCCATTTAAAATTTCAGTGAACAGGTTAGACTTTAAATAAATTTCAAAAAGACATGTTTTTGTTAACCAGGAGAATATTATTTTGCCGAATTCTTTACTTAAACTTTTCATAAAAATTTATAATTACAATAAGTAAATATACTAATTTGATCACTTTACTTATTTTAATTCATAATAAAAAAGAAAACCAATCATAAATAATAAATAATTTAAAGAAAAGATAAAAAACATTTTTAAGCTAAATATATAAATTTATCATAACGAAGCAGAGGCAAAGTACCTCGAACTCAAATAAATAAAAAAGAAATTAATATTAACTTAAAATATAATAATAAATTAACATCACACCCTAAAAAAAATAATAATATTAATATTATATATTGCATTAAGCCCAGATTCTTGTTGTTCTTTAATCGCATCACAAAAAGGTTGAGGAATACCTATTAACCCAACTTTATTAGGACACTTACGAATTTGAATATATGCTAAAACTTTTCGTTCCCGAAAGTAACTAATTTATGAATAATTGATCCATTAATATTGATTAAAGATTTATCAATATTAATGGATCTATTAAATTAACAAAGCATAATGATTTTAAAAATTAAAAGTTTTTTAAATTTTAATATCACCTAAAACTTTTCGTTCCCGAAAGTAACTAATTTATGAATAATTGATCCATTAATATTGATTAAAGATTTATCAATATTAATGGATCTATTAAATTAACAAAGCATAATGATTTTAAAAATTAAAAGTTTTTAAATTTTAATATCACCCCAATAAAATATTTTATTTAAGTATAATAAAAATAATCTTTACAATTAAAATTTATGAAATATAAAGATTTATAGGGTCTTCTCGTCCTTTAAATAAATTTTAGCTTTTTGACAAAAAAATAAAATTCTAAAAAAATTAAAATGAAACAATTAATATTTCGTCCAACCATTCCTTCCAGCCTTCAATTAAAAGACTAATGATTATGCTACCTTTGCACTGTTAGTATACTGCGGCCATTTAAAATTTCAGTGAACAGGTTAGACTTTAAATAAATTTCAAAAAGACATGTTTTTGTTAACCAGGAGAATATTATTTTGCCGAATTCTTTACTTAAACTTTTCATAAAAATTTATAATTACAATAAGTAAATATACTAATTTGATCACTTTACTTATTTTAATTCATAATAAAAAAGAAAACCAATAATAAATAATAAATAATTTAAAGAAAAAGATAAAAAACATTTTTAAGCTAAATATATTAATTTATCATAACGAAGCAGAGGCAAAGTACCTCGAACTCAAATAAATAAAAAAGAAATTAATATTAACTTAAAATATAATAATAAATTAACATCACACCCTAAAAAAAATAATAATATTAATATTATATATTGCATTAAGCCCAGATTCTTGTTGTTCTTTAATCGCATCACAAAAAGGTTGAGGAATACCTATTAACCCAACTTTATTAGGACACTTACGAATTTGAATATATGCTAAAACTTTTCGTTCCCGAAAGTAACTAATTTATGAATAATTGATCCATTAATATTGATTAAAGATTTATCAATATTAATGGATCTATTAAATTAACAAAGCATAATGATTTTAAAAATTAAAAGTTTTTTAAATTTTAATATCACCTAAAACTTTTCGTCCCGAAAGTAACTAATTTATGAATAATTGATCCATAATATTGATAAAGATTATCAATATTAATGGATCTATTAAATTAACAAAGCATAAATTTAAAAAAATAATAATATTAATATTATATATTCATAACCAGATCTTTTATTCTTTAATCGCATCACAAAAAGGTTGAGAATACCTATTAACCCAACTTTATTAGGACACTTACGAATTTGAATATATGCTAAAACTTTTCGTTCCCGAAAGTAACTAATTTATGAATAATTGATCTATTAATATTTATTAAAAATTTATCAATATTAATGGATCTATTATTCATAAATTAACAAAGCATAATGATTTTAAAAATTAAAAGTTTTTAAATTTTAATATCACCCCAATAAAATATTTTATTTAAGTATAATAAAAATAATCTTTACAATTAAAATTTATGAAATATAAAGATTTATAGGGTCTTCTCGTCCTTTAAATAAATTTTAGCTTTTTGACAAAAAAATAAAATTCTAAAAAAAATTAAAATGAAACAATTAATATTTTGTCCAACCATTCCTTCCAGCCTTCAATTAAAAGACTAATGATTATGCTACCTTTGCACTGTTAGTATACTGCGGCCATTTAAAATTTCAGTGAACAGGTTAGACTTTAAATAAATTTCAAAAAGACATGTTTTTGTTAACCAGGAGAATATTATTTTGCCGAATTCTTTACTTAAACTTTTCATAAAAATTTATAATTACAATAAGTAAATATACTAATTTGATCACTTTACTTATTTTAATTCATAATAAAAAAGAAAACCAATAATAAATAATAAATAATGTAAAGAAAAAGATAAAAAACATTTTTAAGCTAAATATATTAATTTATCATAACGAAGCAGAGGCAAAGTACCTCGAACTCAAATAAATAAAAAAGAAATTAATATTAACTTAAAATATAATAATAAATTAACATCACACCCTAAAAAAAATAATAATATTAATATTATATATTGCATTAAGCCCAGATTCTTGTTGTTCTTTAATCGCATCACAAAAAGGTTGAGGAATACCTATTAACCCAACTTTATTAGGACACTTACGAATTTGAATATATGCTAAAACTTTTCGTTCCCGAAAGTAACTAATTTATGAATAATTGATCCATTAATATTGATTAAAGATTTATCAATATTAATGGATCTATTAAATTAACAAAGCATAATGATTTTAAAAATTAAAAGTTTTTTAAATTTTAATATCACCTAAAACTTTTCGTTCCCGAAAGTAACTAATTTATGAATAATTGATCCATTAATATTGATTAAAGATTTATCAATATTAATGGATCTATTAAATTAACAAAGCATAATTTTATTTTAAAAATTAAAAGTTTTTAAATTTTAATATCACCCCAATAAAATATTTTATTTAAGTATAATAAAAATAATCTTTACAATTAAAATTTATGAAATATAAAGATTTATAGGGTCTTCTCGTCCTTTAAATAAATTTTAGCTTTTTGACAAAAAAATAAAATTCTAAAAAAATTAAAATGAAACAATTAATATTTCGTCCAACCATTCCTTCCAGCCTTCAATTAAAAGACTAATGATTATGCTACCTTTGCACTGTTAGTATACTGCGGCCATTTAAAATTTCAGTGAACAGGTTAGACTTTAAATAAATTTCAAAAAGACATGTTTTTGTTAACCAGGAGAATATTATTTTGCCGAATTCTTTACTTAAACTTTTCATAAAAATTTATAATTACAATAAGTAAATATACTAATTTGATCACTTTACTTATTTTAATTCATAATAAAAAAGAAAACCAATAATAAATAATAAATAATTTAAAGAAAAGATAAAAAACATTTTTAAGCTAAATATATAAATTTATCATAACGAAGCAGAGGCAAAGTACCTCGAACTCAAATAAATAAAAAAGAAATTAATATTAACTTAAAATATAATAATAAATTAACATCACACCCTAAAAAAAATAATAATATTAATATTATATATTGCATTAAGCCCAGATTCTTGTTATTCTTTAATCGCATCACAAAAAGGTTGAGGAATACCTATTAACCCAACTTTATTAGGACACTTACGAATTTGAATATATGCTAAAACTTTTCGTTCCCGAAAGTAACTAATTTATGAATAATTGATCTATTAATATTTATTAAAAATTTATCAATATTAATGGATCTATTATTCATAAATTAACAAAGCATAATGATTTTAAAAATTAAAAGTTTTTTAAATTTTAATATCACCCCAATAAAATATTTTATTTAAGTATAATAAAAATAATGTTTACAATTAAAATTTATGAAATATAAAGATTTATAGGGTCTTCTCCTTTAAATAAATTTTAGCTTTTTGACTAAAAAATAAAATTCTAAAAAAAAATTAAAATGAAACAATTAATATTTTGTCCAACCATTCCTTCCAGCCTTCAATTAAAAGACTAATGATTATGCTACCTTTGCACAGTTAGTATACTGCGGCCATTTAAAATTTCAGTGAACAGGTTAGACTTTAAATAAATTTCAAAAAGACATGTTTTTGTTAACCAGGAGAATATTATTTTGCCGAATTCTTTACTTAAACTTTTCATAAAAATTTATAATTACAATAAGTAAATATACTAATTTGATCACTTTACTTATTTTAATTCATAATAAAAAAGAAAACCAATAATAAATAATAAATAATGTAAAGAAAAAGATAAAAAACATTTTTAAGCTAAATATATTAATTTATCATAACGAAGCAGAGGCAAAGTACCTCGAACTCAAATAAATAAAAAAGAAATTAATATTAACTTAAAATATAATAATAAATTAACATCACACCCTAAAAAAAATAATAATATTAATATTATATATTGCATTAAGCCCAGATTCTTGTTGTTCTTTAATCGCATCACAAAAAGGTTGAGGAATACCTATTAACCCAACTTTATTAGGACACTTACGAATTTGAATATATGCTAAAACTTTTCGTTCCCGAAAGTAACTAATTTATGAATAATTGATCCATTAATATTGATTAAAGATTTATCAATATTAATGGATCTATTAAATTAACAAAGCATAATGATTTTAAAAATTAAAAGTTTTTTAAATTTTAATATCACCTAAAACTTTTCGTTCCCGAAAGTAACTAATTTATGAATAATTGATCCATTAATATTGATTAAAGATTTATCAATATTAATGGATCTATTAAATTAACAAAGCATAATTTTATTTTAAAAATTAAAAGTTTTTAAATTTTAATATCACCCCAATAAAATATTTTATTTAAGTATAATAAAAATAATCTTTACAATTAAAATTTATGAAATATAAAGATTTATAGGGTCTTCTCGTCCTTTAAATAAATTTTAGCTTTTTGACAAAAAAATAAAATTCTAAAAAAAATTAAAATGAAACAATTAATATTTCGTCCAACCATTCCTTCCAGCCTTCAATTAAAAGACTAATGATTATGCTACCTTTGCACTGTTAGTATACTGCGGCCATTTAAAATTTCAGTGAACAGGTTAGACTTTAAATAAATTTCAAAAAGACATGTTTTTGTTAACCAGGAGAATATTATTTTGCCGAATTCTTTACTTAAACTTTTCATAAAAATTTATAATTACAATAAGTAAATATACTAATTTGATCACTTTACTTATTTTAATTCATAATAAAAAAGAAAACCAATAATAAATAATAAATAATGTAAAGAAAAAGATAAAAAACATTTTTAAGCTAAATATATTAATTTATCATAACGAAGCAGAGGCAAAGTACCTCGAACTCAAATAAATAAAAAAGAAATTAATATTAACTTAAAATATAATAATAAATTAACATCACACCCTAAAAAAAATAATAATATTAATATTATATATTGCATTAAGCCCAGATTCTTGTTGTTCTTTAATCGCATCACAAAAAGGTTGAGGAATACCTATTAACCCAACTTTATTAGGACACTTACGAATTTGAATATATGCTAAAACTTTTCGTTCCCGAAAGTAACTAATTTATGAATAATTGATCCATTAATATTGATTAAAGATTATAAAAATGGATCTATAAATAAAAAAAAAAAAAATAAAATTTTCAATAACTAATTTATGAATAATTGATCTATTAATATTTATTAAAAATTGATCAATATTAATGGATCTATTATTCATAAATTAACAAAGCATAATGATTTTAAAAATTAAAAGTTTTTTAATTTTTAATATCACCCCAATAAAATATTTTATTTAAGTATAATAAAAATAATCTTTACAATTAAAATTTATGAAATATAAAGATTTATAGGGTCTTCTCCTTTAAATAAATTTTAGCTTTTTGACTAAAAAATAAAATTCTAAAAAAAATTAAAATGAAACAATTAATATTTCGTCCAACCATTCCTTCCAGCCTTCAATTAAAAGACTAATGATTATGCTACCTTTGCACAGTTAGTATACTGCGGCCATTTAAAATTTCAGTGAACAGGTTAGACTTTAAATAAATTTCAAAAAGACATGTTTTTGTTAACCAGGATAATATTATTTTGCCGAATTCTTTACTTAAACTTTTCATAAAAATTTATAATTACAATAAGTAAATATACTAATTTGATCACTTTACTTATTTTAATTCATAATAAAAAAGAAAACCAATCATAAATAATAAATAATTTAAAGAAAAAGATAAAAAACATTTTTAAGCTAAATATAAAATTTATCATAACGAAGCAGAGGCAAAGTACCTCGAACTCAAATAAATAAAAAAGAAATTAATATATATAACTTAAATATAATAATAACTTAAAATATAATAATAAATTAACATCACACCCTAAAAAAAATAATAATATTAATATTATATATTGCATTAAGCCCAGATTCTTGTTGTTCTTTAATCGCATCACAAAAAGGTTGAGGAATACCTATTAACCCAACTTTATTAGGACACTTACGAATTTGAATATATGCTAAAACTTTTCGTTCCCGAAAGTAACTAATTTATGAATAATTGATCTATTAATATTTATTAAAAATTTATCAATATTAATGGATCTATTATTCATAAATTAACAAAGCATAATGATTTTAAAAATTAAAAGTTTTTTAAATTTTAATATCACCCCAATAAAATATTTTATTTAAGTATAATAAAAATAATGTTTACAATTAAAATTTATGAAATATAAAGATTTATAGGGTCTTCTCCTTTAAATAAATTTTAGCTTTTTGACTAAAAAATAAAATTCTAAAAAAAATTAAAATGAAACAATTAATATTTTGTCCAACCATTCCTTCCAGCCTTCAATTAAAAGACTAATGATTATGCTACCTTTGCACAGTTAGTATACTGCGGCCATTTAAAATTTCAGTGAACAGGTTAGACTTTAAATAAATTTCAAAAAGACATGTTTTTGTTAACCAGGAGAATATTATTTTGCCGAATTCTTTACTTAAACTTTTCATAAAAATTTATAATTACAATAAGTAAATATACTAATTTGATCACTTTACTTATTTTAATTCATAATAAAAAAGAAAACCAATAATAAATAATAAATAATGTAAAGAAAAAGATAAAAAACATTTTTAAGCTAAATATATTAATTTATCATAACGAAGCAGAGGCAAAGTACCTCGAACTCAAATAAATAAAAAAGAAATTAATATTAACTTAAAATATAATAATAAATTAACATCACACCCTAAAAAAAATAATAATATTAATATTATATATTGCATTAAGCCCAGATTCTTGTTGTTCTTTAATCGCATCACAAAAAGGTTGAGGAATACCTATTAACCCAACTTTATTAGGACACTTACGAATTTGAATATATGCTAAAACTTTTCGTTCCCGAAAGTAACTAATTTATGAATAATTGATCCATTAATATTGATTAAAGATTTATCAATATTAATGGATCTATTAAATTAACAAAGCATAATGATTTTAAAAATTAAAAGTTTTTTAAATTTTAATATCACCTAAAACTTTTCGTTCCCGAAAGTAACTAATTTATGAATAATTGATCCATTAATATTGATTAAAGATTTATCAATATTAATGGATCTATTAAATTAACAAAGCATAATGATTTTAAAAATTAAAAGTTTTTAAATTTTAATATCACCCCAATAAAATATTTTATTTAAGTATAATAAAAATAATCTTTACAATTAAAATTTATGAAATATAAAGATTTATAGGGTCTTCTCGTCCTTTAAATAAATTTTAGCTTTTTGACAAAAAAATAAAATTCTAAAAAAATTAAAATGAAACAATTAATATTTCGTCCAACCATTCCTTCCAGCCTTCAATTAAAAGACTAATGATTATGCTACCTTTGCACTGTTAGTATACTGCGGCCATTTAAAATTTCAGTGAACAGGTTAGACTTTAAATAAATTTCAAAAAGACATGTTTTTGTTAACCAGGAGAATATTATTTTGCCGAATTCTTTACTTAAACTTTTCATAAAAATTTATAATTACAATAAGTAAATATACTAATTTGATCACTTTACTTATTTTAATTCATAATAAAAAAGAAAACCAATAATAAATAATAAATAATGTAAAGAAAAAGATAAAAAACATTTTTAAGCTAAATATATAAATTTATCATAACGAAGCAGAGGCAAAGTACCTCGAACTCAAATAAATAAAAAAGAAATTAATATATATAACTTAAATATAATAATAACTTAAAATATAATAATAAATTAACATCACACCCTAAAAAAAATAAAAATATTAATATTATATATTGCATTAAGCCCAGATTCTTGTTATTCTTTAATCGCATCACAAAAAGGTTGAGGAATACCTATTAACCCAACTTTATTAGGACACTTACGAATTTGAATATATGCTAAAACTTTTCGTTCCCGAAAGTAACTAATTTATGAATAATTGATCTATTAATATTTATTAAAAATTTATCAATATTAATGGATCTATTATTCATAAATTAACAAAGCATAATGATTTTAAAAATTAAAAGTTTTTTAAATTTTAATATCACCCCAATAAAATATTTTATTTAAGTATAATAAAAATAATGTTTACAATTAAAATTTATGAAATATAAAGATTTATAGGGTCTTCTCCTTTAAATAAATTTTAGCTTTTTGACTAAAAAATAAAATTCTAAAAAAAATTAAAATGAAACAATTAATATTTTGTCCAACCATTCCTTCCAGCCTTCAATTAAAAGACTAATGATTATGCTACCTTTGCACTGTTAGTATACTGCGGCCATTTAAAATTTCAGTGAACAGGTTAGACTTTAAATAAATTTCAAAAAGACATGTTTTTGTTAACCAGGAGAATATTATTTTGCCGAATTCTTTACTTAAACTTTTCATAAAAATTTATAATTACAATAAGTAAATATACTAATTTGATCACTTTACTTATTTTAATTCATAATAAAAAAGAAAACCAATAATAAATAATAAATAATGTAAAGAAAAAGATAAAAAACATTTTTAAGCTAAATATATTAATTTATCATAACGAAGCAGAGGCAAAGTACCTCGAACTCAAATAAATAAAAAAGAAATTAATATTAACTTAAAATATAATAATAAATTAACATCACACCCTAAAAAAAATAATAATATTAATATTATATATTGCATTAAGCCCAGATTCTTGTTGTTCTTTAATCGCATCACAAAAAGGTTGAGGAATACCTATTAACCCAACTTTATTAGGACACTTACGAATTTGAATATATGCTAAAACTTTTCGTTCCCGAAAGTAACTAATTTATGAATAATTGATCCATTAATATTGATTAAAGATTTATCAATATTAATGGATCTATTAAATTAACAAAGCATAATGATTTTAAAAATTAAAAGTTTTTTAAATTTTAATATCACCTAAAACTTTTCGTTCCCGAAAGTAACTAATTTATGAATAATTGATCCATTAATATTGATTAAAGATTTATCAATATTAATGGATCTATTAAATTAACAAAGCATAATGATTTTAAAAATTAAAAGTTTTTAAATTTTAATATCACCCCAATAAAATATTTTATTTAAGTATAATAAAAATAATCTTTACAATTAAAATTTATGAAATATAAAGATTTATAGGGTCTTCTCGTCCTTTAAATAAATTTTAGCTTTTTGACAAAAAAATAAAATTCTAAAAAAAATTAAAATGAAACAATTAATATTTCGTCCAACCATTCCTTCCAGCCTTCAATTAAAAGACTAATGATTATGCTACCTTTGCACTGTTAGTATACTGCGGCCATTTAAAATTTCAGTGAACAGGTTAGACTTTAAATAAATTTCAAAAAGACATGTTTTTGTTAACCAGGAGAATATTATTTTGCCGAATTCTTTACTTAAACTTTTCATAAAAATTTATAATTACAATAAGTAAATATACTAATTTGATCACTTTACTTATTTTAATTCATAATAAAAAAGAAAACCAATAATAAATAATAAATAATGTAAAGAAAAAGATAAAAAACATTTTTAAGCTAAATATATTAATTTATCATAACGAAGCAGAGGCAAAGTACCTCGAACTCAAATAAATAAAAAAGAAATTAATATTAACTTAAAATATAATAATAAATTAACATCACACCCTAAAAAAAATAATAATATTAATATTATATATTGCATTAAGCCCAGATTCTTGTTATTCTTTAATCGCATCACAAAAAGGTTGAGGAATACCTATTAACCCAACTTTATTAGGACACTTACGAATTTGAATATATGCTAAAACTTTTCGTTCCCGAAAGTAACTAATTTATGAATAATTGATCCATTAATATTGATTAAAAATTTATCAATATTAATGGATCTATTATTCATAAATTAACAAAGCATAATGATTTTAAAAATTAAAAGTTTTTTAAATTTTAATATCACCCCAATAAAATATTTTATTTAAGTATAATAAAAATAATGTTTACAATTAAAATTTATGAAATATAAAGATTTATAGGGTCTTCTCCTTTAAATAAATTTTAGCTTTTTGACTAAAAAATAAAATTCTAACCATTCCTTCCAGCCTTCAATTAAAAGACTAATGATTATGCTACCTTTGCACAGTTAGTATACTGCGGCCATTTAAAATTTCAGTGAACAGGTTAGACTTTAAATAAATTTCAAAAAGACATGTTTTTGTTAACCAGGAGAATATTATTTTGCCGAATTCTTTACTTAAACTTTTCATAAAAATTTATAATTACAATAAGTAAATATACTAATTTGATCACTTTACTTATTTTAATTCATAATAAAAAAGAAAACCAATAATAAATAATAAATAATGTAAAGAAAAAGATAAAAAACATTTTTAAGCTAAATATATTAATTTATCATAACGAAGCAGAGGCAAAGTACCTCGAACTCAAATAAATAAAAAAAGAAATTAATATAAATAACTTAAAATATAATAATAAATTAACATCACACCCTAAAAAAAATAATAATATTAATATTATATATTGCATTAAGCCCAGATTCTTGTTGTTCTTTAATCGCATCACAAAAAGGTTGAGGAATACCTATTAACCCAACTTTATTAGGACACTTACGAATTTGAATATATGCTAAAACTTTTCGTTCCCGAAAGTAACTAATTTATGAATAATTGATCCATTAATATTGATTAAAGATTTATCAATATTAATGGATCTATTAAATTAACAAAGCATAATGATTTTAAAAATTAAAAGTTTTTTAAATTTTAATATCACCTAAAACTTTTCGTTCCCGAAAGTAACTAATTTATGAATAATTGATCCATTAATATTGATTAAAGATTTATCAATATTAATGGATCTATTAAATTAACAAAGCATAATGATTTTAAAAATTAAAAGTTTTTAAATTTTAATATCACCCCAATAAAATATTTTATTTAAGTATAATAAAAATAATCTTTACAATTAAAATTTATGAAATATAAAGATTTATAGGGTCTTCTCGTCCTTTAAATAAATTTTAGCTTTTTGACAAAAAAATAAAATTCTAAAAAAAATTAAAATGAAACAATTAATATTTCGTCCAACCATTCCTTCCAGCCTTCAATTAAAAGACTAATGATTATGCTACCTTTGCACTGTTAGTATACTGCGGCCATTTAAAATTTCAGTGAACAGGTTAGACTTTAAATAAATTTCAAAAAGACATGTTTTTGTTAACCAGGAGAATATTATTTTGCCGAATTCTTTACTTAAACTTTTCATAAAAATTTATAATTACAATAAGTAAATATACTAATTTGATCACTTTACTTATTTTAATTCATAATAAAAAAGAAAACCAATAATAAATAATAAATAATGTAAAGAAAAAGATAAAAAACATTTTTAAGCTAAATATATTAATTTATCATAACGAAGCAGAGGCAAAGTACCTCGAACTCAAATAAATAAAAAAGAAATTAATATTAACTTAAAATATAATAATAAATTAACATCACACCCTAAAAAAAATAATAATATTAATATTATATATTGCATTAAGCCCAGATTCTTTTTGTTCTTTAATCGCATCACAAAAAGGTTGAGGAATACCTATTAACCCAACTTTATTAGGACACTTACGAATTTGAATATATACTAAAACTTTTCGTTCCCGAAAGTAACTAATTTATGAATAATTGATCTATTAATATTGATTAAAAATTTATCAATATTAATGGATCTATTATTCATAAATTAACAAAGCATAATGATTTTAAAAATTAAAAGTTTTTAAATTTTAATATCACCCCAATAAAATATTTTATTTAAGTATAATAAAAATAATCTTTACAATTAAAATTTATGAAATATAAAGATTTATAGGGTCTTCTCCTTTAAATAAATTTTAGCTTTTTGACTAAAAAATAAAATTCTAACCATTCCTTCCAGCCTTCTATTAAAAGACTAATGATTATGCTACCTTTGCACAGTTAGTATACTGCGGCCATTTAAAATTTCAGTGAACAGGTTAGACTTTAAATAAATTTCAAAAAGACATGTTTTTGTTAACCAGGAGAATATTATTTTGCCGAATTCTTTACTTAAACTTTTCATAAAAATTTATAATTACAATAAGTAAATATACTAATTTGATCATTATTACAAAATATAACATATTAAATTATTATTATTTCAATAAATAAATAAAATATAATAAATAATTTAATAAATAAAATAAATTATAATATCTTTAAAATTTAAAGATTTTCTTTTTTAATAAAAATTTTTCAAAATATTTCAATTTTCTTTTACAATACTATTAAACTATAATTAAAATTATTTTTTCTTTAAACACGACTAAAACTTTTTCAAAAAAAATTATTTTTAATATTTTAAAAACAAATAATAATAAATACAATTTAATCATTTATATTGACTTGCACAAAAATTTAAATGAAATAAATTAATGATAATCTTTGAATTGTCATTCTAGATACAATTTCCAGTAATACTATGTTACGACTTATCTTACCTTAATAATAAGAGCGTCGGGCGATGTGTACATATTTTAGAGCTAAATTCAAATTATTAATCTATATAATTTTACAACCAAATCCACCTTCAAAAATTTTTGCATAATTTGATCCGTTTAAATAAGTTTGGTTTAAGAAATAAAAATAGTAAACCAAAAAGGATACTTTAATTTTGTTAATTTATCTATTAACAAAAGTTCTTTGTGTTTTTTTACTTAAAATTTAAAAAAAAATGTAAAATGTAAATATACTTAAATTTTAATTTTAATATACAATTTATAAATATATAGTAATATATCTGCAACACTAACTAACTAACTAATTTATGAATAATTGGTCTATTAATATTTATTAAAAATTGATCAATATTAATGGATCTATTATTCATAAATTAACAAAGCATAATGATTTTAAAAATTAAAAGTTTTTAAAATTTTAATGTCACCCCAACAAAATATTTTATTTAAGTATAATAAAAATAATCTTTACAATTAAAATTTATGAAATATAAAGATTTATAGGGTCTTCTCGTCCTTTAAATAAATTTTAGCTTTTTGACTAAAAAATAAAATTCTAAAAAAAATTAAAATGAAACAATTAATATTTCGTCCAACCATTCCTTCCAGCCTTCAATTAAAAGACTAATGATTATGCTACCTTTGCACTGTTAGTATACTGCGGCCATTTAAAATTTCAGTGAACAGGTTAGACTTTAAATAAATTTCAAAAAGACATGTTTTTGTTAACCAGGAGAATATTATTTTGCCGAATTCTTTACTTAAACTTTTCATAAAAATTTATAATTACAATAAGTAAATATACTAATTTGATCACTTTACTAAATATAACATATTAAATTCATAATTATTTCAATAAGAAAACCAAATAATAAATAATTTAATAAATAAAAAAATTATAATATCTTTAAAATTTAAAGATTTTCATTTTTAATAAAACTTTTCAAATATATTTAAATTTTCTTATACAATACTATTAAACTAGAATTAAAATTATTTTTTCCTCAAACACGACTAAAATTTTTAAAAAAATTATTTTAATATTTTAAATACAAATATAATAAATACAATTTAATCAATTTATATTGATTTGCACAAAAATGTAAATAAATAATTTTTTGCATAATCTTTGAATTGTCATTCTAGATACACTTCCCAGTATACTTGTTACGACTTATCTTACCTTAATATAAGAGCGTCGGGCGATGTGTACATATTTTAGAGCTAAATTCAAATTATTAATCTATATAATTTTACAACCAAATCCACCTTCAAAAATTTTAGCATAATTTGATCCGTTTAAATAAATTTGGCTTAAGAAATAAAAATAGTAAACCAAAAAGGATACTTTAGTTTTGTTAATTTATCTATTAACAAAAGTTCTTTGTGTTTTTTACTTAAAATTTTAAAAAATGTAAATATACATAAATTTTAATTTCAATATAAATTTATAAATATATAGTAATATATCTGCAACCCTAACTAACTAACTAATTTATGAATAATTGATCTATTAATATTTATTAAAAATTGATCAATATTAATGGATCTATTATTCATAAATTAACAAAGCATAATGATTTTAAAAATTAAAATTTTTTAAATTTTAATATCACCCCAATAAAATATTTTATTTAAGTATAATAAAAATAATCTTTACAATTAAAATTTATGAAATATAAAGATTTATAGGGTCTTCTCCTTTAAATAAATTTTAGCTTTTTGACTAAAAAATAAAATTCTAAAAAAAATGAAAATGAAACAATTAATATTTCGTCCAACCATTCCTTCCAGCCTTCAATTAAAAGACTAATGATTATGCTACCTTTGCACTGTTAGTATACTGCGGCCATTTAAAATTTCAGTGAATTTAAAATTCATAAAAATTTATAATTACAATAAGTAAATATACTAATTTGATCATTATTACAAAATATAACATATTAAATTATTATTATTTCAATAAATAAATAAAATATATTAAATAATTTAATATATAAAATAAATTATAATATCTTTAAAACTTAAAGATTTTCTTTTTTAATAAAAATTTTTCAAAATATTTCAATTTTCTTTCACAATTCTATTAAACTATAATTAAAATTATTTTTTCTTTAAACACGACTAAAACTTTTTTTAAAAAAATTATTTTTAATATTTTAAATATAAATAATAATAAATACAATTTAATCAATTTATATTGATTTGCACAAAAATGTAAATGAAATAATTTATGCATAATGTTTAAATTGTCATTCTAGATACTCTTTCCAGTACTACTATGTTACGACTTATCTTACCTTAATAATAAGAGCGTCGGGCGATGTGTACATATTTTAGAGCTAAATTCAAATTATTAATCTATATAATTTTACAACCAAATCCACCTTCAAAAATTTTTGCATAATTTGATCCGTTTAAATAAATTTGGTTTAAGAAATAAAAATAGTAAACCAAAAAGGATACTTTAATTTTGTTAATTTATCTATTAACAAAAGTTCTTTGTGTTTTTTTTACTTAAAATTTAATAAAAAAATGTAAAATGTAAATATACTTAAATTTTAATTTTAATATACAATTTATAAATATATAGTAATATATCTGCAACCCTAACTAACTAACTAATTTATGAATAATTGATCTATTAATATTTATTAAAAATTGATCAATATTAATGGATCTATTATTCAAAAATTAACAAAGCATAATGATTTTAAAAATTAAAAGTTTTTAAATTTTAATATCACCCCAATAAAATATTTTATTTAAGTATAATAAAAATAATCTTTACAATTAAAATTTATGAAATATAAAGATTTATAGGGTCTTCTCGTCCTTTAAATAAATTTTAGCTTTTTGACTAAAAAATAAAATTCTAAAAAAAATTAAAATGAAACAATTAATATTTCGTCCAACCATTCCTTCCAGCCTTCAATTAAAAGACTAATGATTATGCTACCTTTGCACTGTTAGTATACTGCGGCCATTTAAAATTTCAGTGAACAGGTTAGACTTTAAATAAATTTCAAAAAGACATGTTTTTGTTAACCAGGAGAATATTATTTTGCCGAATTCTTTACTTAAACTTTTCATAAAAATTTATAATTACAATAAGTAAATATACTAATTTGATCATTATTACAAAATATAACATATTAAATTATTATTATTTCAATAAGTAAATAAAATATAATAAATAATTTAATAAATAAAATAAATTATAATATCTTTAAAATTTAAAGATTTTCTTTTTTAATAAAAATTTTTCAAAATATTTAAATTTTCTTTTACAATACTATTAAACTATAATTAAAATTATTTTTTCTTTAAACACGACTAAAACTTTTTTAAAAAAAATTATTTTTAATATTTTAAATACAAATAATAATAAATACAATTTAATCAATTTATATTGATTTGCACAAAAATGTAAATGAAATAATTTTTTGCATAATCTTTGAATTGTCATTCTAGATACACTTCCCAGTAATACTATGTTACGACTTATCTTACCTTAATAATAAGAGCGTCGGGCGATGTGTACATATTTTAGAGCTAAATTCAAATTATTAATCTATATAATTTTACAACCAAATCCACCTTCAAAAATTTTAGCATAATTTGATCCGTTTAAATAAATTTGGCTTAAGAAATAAAAATAGTAAACCAAAAAGGATACTTTAATTTTGTTAATTTATCTATTAACAAAAGTTCTTTGTGTTTTTTTTACTTAAAATTTTAAAAAAAATGTAAATATACTTAAATTTTAATTTCAATATACAATTTATAAATATATAGTAATATATCTGCAACCCTAACTAACTAACTAATTTATGAATAATTGATCTATTAATATTTATTAAAAATTGATCAATATTAATGGATCTATTATTCATAAATTAACAAAGCATAATGATTTTAAAAATTAAAAGTTTTTTAAATTTTAATATCACCCCAATAAAATATTTTATTTAAGTATAATAAAAATAATCTTTACAATTAAAATTTATGAAATATAAAGATTTATAGGGTCTTCTCCTTTAAATAAATTTTAGCTTTTTGACTAAAAAATAAAATTCTAAAAAAAATGAAAATGAAACAATTAATATTTCGTCCAACCATTCCTTCCAGCCTTCAATTAAAAGACTAATGATTATGCTACCTTTGCACTGTTAGTATACTGCGGCCATTTAAAATTTCAGTGAATTTAAAATTCATAAAAATTTATAATTACAATAAGTAAATATACTAATTTGATCATTATTACAAAATATAACATATTAAATTATTATTATTTCAATAAATAAATAAAATATATTAAATAATTTAATATATAAAATAAATTATAATATCTTTAAAAATTAAAGATTTTCTTTTTTAATAAAAATTTTCAAAATATTTCAATTTTCTTTCACAATTCTAATAAACTATAATTAAAATTATTTTTTCTTTAAACACGACTAAAACTTTTTTTAAAAAAATTATTTTTAATATTTTAAATATAAATAATAATAAATACAATTTAATCAATTTATATTGATTTGCACAAAAATGTAAATGAAATAATTTACTGCATAATGTTTAAATTGTCATTCTAGATACACTTTCCAGTACTACTATGTTACGACTTATCTTACCTTAATAATAAGAGCGTCGGGCGATGTGTACATATTTTAGAGCTAAATTCAAATTATTAATCTATATAATTTTACAACCAAATCCACCTTCAAAAATTTTTGCATAATTTGATCCGTTTAAATAAATTTGGTTTAAGAAATAAAAATAGTAAACCAAAAAGGATACTTTAATTTTGTTAATTTATCTATTAACAAAAGTTCTTTGTGTTTTTTTACTTAAAATTTAATAAAAAAATGTAAAATGTAAATATACTTAAATTTTAATTTTAATATACAATTTATAAATATATAGTAATATATCTGCAACCCTAACTAACTAACTAATTTATGAATAATTGATCTATTAATATTTATTAAAAATTGATCAATATTAATGGATCTATTATTCAAAAATTAACAAAGCATAATGATTTTAAAAATTAAAAGTTTTTTAAATTTTAATATCACCCCAATAAAATATTTTATTTAAGTATAATAAAAATAATCTTTACAATTAAAATTTATGAAATATAAAGATTTATAGGGTCTTCTCGTCCTTTAAATAAATTTTAGCTTTTTGACTAAAAAATAAAATTCTAAAAAAAATTAAAATGAAACAATAATATTTCCATTCCTTCCAGCCTTCAATTAAAAGACTAATGATTATGCTACCTTTGCACTGTTAGTATACTGCGGCCATTTAAAATTTCATTGAACAGGTTAGACTTTAAATAAATTTCAAAAAGACATGTTTTTGTTAACCAGGAGAATATTATTTTGCCGAATTCTTTACTTAAACTTTTCATAAAAATTTATAATTACAATAAGTAAATATACTAATTTGATCATTATTACAAAATATAACATTTTAAATTATTATTATTTCAATAAATAAATAAAATATAATAAATAATTTAATATATAAAATAAATTATAATATCTTTAAAATTTAAAGATTTTCTTTTTTAATAAAAATATTTCAATTTTCTTTCACAATACTATTAAACTATAATTAAAATTATTTTTTCTTTAAACACGACTAAAACTTTTTTTAAAAAAATTATTTTTAATATTTTAAATACAAATAATAATAAATACAATTTAATCAATTTATATTGATTTGCACAAAAATGTAAATGAAATAATTTTTTGCATAATCTTTGAATTGTCATTCTAGATACACTTTCCAGTAATACTATGTTACGACTTATCTTACCTTAATAATAAGAGCGTCGGGCGATGTGTACATATTTTAGAGCTAAATTCAAATTATTAATCTATATAATTTTACAACCAAATCCACCTTCAAAAATTTTTGCATAATTTGATCCGTTTAAATAAATTTGGCTTAAGAAATAAAAATAGTAAACCAAAAAGGATACTTTAATTTTGTTAATTTATCTATTAACAAAAGTTCTTTGTGTTTTTTTTACTTAAAATTTAAAAAAAAATGTAAATATACTTAAATTTTAATTTCAATATACAATTTATAAATATATAGTAATATATCTGCAACCCTAACTAACTAACTAATTTATGAATAATTGATCTATTAATATTTATTAAAAATTGATCAATATTAATGGATCTATTATTCAAAAATTAACAAAGCATAATGATTTTAAAAATTAAAAGTTTTTTAAATTTTAATATCACCCCAATAAAATATTTTATTTAAGTATAATAAAAATAATCTTTACAATTAAAATTTATGAAATATAAAGATTTATAGGGTCTTCTCGTCCTTTAAATAAATTTTAGCTTTTTGACTAAAAAATAAAATTCTAAAAAAAATTAAAATGAAACAATAATATTTCTCCAACCATTCCTTCCAGCCTTCAATTAAAAGACTAATGATTATGCTACCTTTGCACTGTTAGTATACTGCGGCCATTTAAAATTTCAGTGAACAGGTTAGACTTTAAATAAATTTCAAAAAGACATGTTTTTGTTAACCAGGAGAATATTATTTTGCCGAATTCTTTACTTAAACTTTTCATAAAAATTTATAATTACAATAAGTAAATATACTAATTTGATCATTATTACAAAATATAACATTTTAAATTATTATTATTTCAATAAATAAATAAAATATAATAAATAATTTAATATATAAAATAAATTATAATATCTTTAAAATTTAAAGATTTTCTTTTTTAATAAAAATATTTCAATTTTCTTTCACAATACTATTAAACTATAATTAAAATTATTTTTTCTTTAAACACGACTAAAACTTTTTTTAAAAAAATTATTTTTAATATTTTAAATACAAATAATAATAAATACAATTTAATCAATTTATATTGATTTGCACAAAAATGTAAATGAAATAATTTTTTGCATAATCTTTGAATTGTCATTCTAGATACACTTTCCAGTAATACTATGTTACGACTTATCTTACCTTAATAATAAGAGCGTCGGGCGATGTGTACATATTTTAGAGCTAAATTCAAATTATTAATCTATATAATTTTACAACCAAATCCACCTTCAAAAATTTTAGCATAATTTGATCCGTTTAAATAAATTTGGCTTAAGAAATAAAAATAGTAAACCAAAAAGGATACTTTAATTTTGTTAATTTATCTATTAACAAAAGTTCTTTGTGTTTTTTTTACTTAAAATTTAAAAAAAAATGTAAATATACTTAAATTTTAATTTCAATATACAATTTATAAATATATAGTAATATATCTGCAACCCTAACTAACTAACTAATTTATGAATAATTGATCTATTAATATTTATTAAAAATTGATCAATATTAATGGATCTATTATTCATAAATTAACAAAGCATAATGATTTTAAAAATTAAAAGTTTTTTAAATTTTAATATCACCCCAATAAAATATTTTATTTAAGTATAATAAAAATAATCTTTACAATTAAAATTTATGAAATATAAAGATTTATAGGGTCTTCTCCTTTAAATAAATTTTAGCTTTTTGACTAAAAAATAAAATTCTAAAAAAAATGAAAATGAAACAATTAATATTTCGTCCAACCATTCCTTCCAGCCTTCAATTAAAAGACTAATGATTATGCTACCTTTGCACTGTTAGTATACTGCGGCCATTTAAAATTTCAGTGAACAGGTTAGACTTTAAATAAATTTCAAAAAGACATGTTTTTGTTAACCAGGAGAATATTATTTTGCCGAATTCTTTACTTAAACTTTTCATAAAAATTTATAATTACAATAAGTAAATATACTAATTTGATCATTATTACAAAATATAACATATTAAATTATTATTATTTCAATAAGTAAATAAAATATAATAAATAATTTAATAAATAAAAAAAATTATAATATCTTTAAAATTTAAAGATTTTCTTTTTTAATAAAAATTTTTCAAAATATTTAAATTTTCTTTTACAATACTATTAAACTATAATTAAAATTATTTTTTCTTTAAACACGACTAAAACTTTTTTAAAAAAAAATTATTTTTAATATTTTAAATACAAATATAATAAATACAATTTAATCAATTTATATTGATTTGCACAAAAATGTAAATGAAATAATTGTTTGCATAATCTTTGAATTGTCATTCTAGATACACTTTCCAGTAATACTATGTTACGACTTATCTTACCTTAATAATAAGAGCGTCGGGCGATGTGTACATATTTTAGAGCTAAATTCAAATTATTAATCTATATAATTTTACAACCAAATCCACCTTCAAAAATTTTTGCATAATTTGATCCGTTTAAATAAATTTGGTTTAAGAAATAAAAATAGTAAACCAAAAAGGATACTTTAATTTTGTTAATTTATCTATTAACAAAAGTTCTTTGTGTTTTTTTACTTAAAATTTAAAAAAAAATGTAAAATTTAAATATACTTAAATTTTAATTTTAATATACAATTTATAAATATATAGTAATATATCTGCAACCCTAACTAACTAACTAATTTATGAATAATTGATCTATTAATATTTATTAAAAATTGATCAATATGAATGGATCTATTATTCATAAATTAACAAAGCATAATGATTTTAAAAATTAAAAGTTTTTTAAATTTTAATATCACCCCAACAAAATATTTTATTTAAGTATAATAAAAATAATCTTTACAATTAAAATTTATGAAATATAAAGATTTATAGGGTCTTCTCGTCCTTTAAATAAATTTTAGCTTTTTGACTAAAAAATAAAATTCTAAAAAAAATTAAAATGAAACAATAATATTTCGTCCAACCATTCCTTCCAGCCTTCAATTAAAAGACTAATGATTATGCTACCTTTGCACTGTTAGTATACTGCGGCCATTTAAAATTTCATTGAACAGGTTATAGACTTTAAATTTCAAAAAGACATGTTTTTGTTAACCAGGAGAATATTATTTTGCCGAATTCTTTACTTAAACTTGTCATAAAAATTTATAATTACAATAAGTAAATATACTAATTTGATCATTATTACAAAATATAACATATTAAATTATTATTATATCAAAAAATAAATAAAATATAATAAATAATTTAATAAATAAAATAAATTATAATATCTTTAAAATTTAAAGATTTTCTTTTTTAATAAAAATTTTTCAAAATATTTCAATTTTCTTTCACATAACTATTAAACTATAATTAAAATTATTTTTTCTTTAAACACGACTAAAACTTTTTTAAAAAATTATTTTTAATATTTTAAATACAAATAATAATAAATACAATTTAATCAATTTTTATTGATTTGCACAAAAATGTAAATGAAATAATTTACTGCATAATGTTTAAATTGTCATTCTAGATACACTTTCCAGTATATCTACTATGTTACGACTTATCTGACCTTAATAATAAGAGCGTCGGGCGATGTGTACATATTTTAGAGCTAAATTCAAATTATTAATCTATATAATTTTACAACCAAATCCACCTTCGAAAATTTTTGCATAATTTGATCCGTTTAAATAAATTTGGTTTAAGAAATAAAAATAGTAAACCAAAAAGGATACTTTAATTTTGTTAATTTATCTATTAACAAAAGTTCTTTGTGTTTTTTTACTTAAAATTTAAAAAAAATGTAAAATGTAAATATACTTAAACTTTAATTTTAATATACATTTTATATATATATAGTAATATATCTGCAACCCTAACTAACTAACTAATTTATGAATAATTGATCTATTAATATTTATTAAAAATTGATCAATATTAATGGATCTATTATTCATAAATTAACAAAGCATAATGATTTTAAAAATTAAAAGTTTTTTAAATTTTAATATCACCCCAATAAAATATTTTATTTAAGTATTATAAAAATAATCTTTACAATTAAAATTTATGAAATATAAAGATTTATAGGGTCTTCTCCTTTAAATAAATTTTAGCTTTTTGACTAAAAAAATAAAATTCTAAAAAAAAATTAAAATGAAACAATAATATTTCGTCCAACTATTCCTTCCAGCCTTCAATTAAAAGACTAATGATTATGCTACCTTTGTACAGTTAGTATACTGCGGCCATTTAAAATTTCAGTGAAAAGGTTAGACTTTAAATAAATTTCAAAAAGACATGTTTTTGTTAACCAGGAGAATATTATTTTGCCGAATTCTTTACTTAAACTTTTCATAAAAATTTATAATTACAATAAGTAAATATACTAATTTGATCATTATTACAAAATATAACATATTAAATTATTATTATTTCAATAAATAAATATATAATATAATTTAATAAATAAATAAATTATAATATCTTTAAAATTTAAAGATTTTCTTTTTTAATAAAAATTTTTCAAAATATTTCAATTTTCTTCACATTACTATTAAATAAATTAAAATTATTTTTCTTTAAACACGACTAAAACTTTTAAAAAAATTATTTTTAATATTTTAAATAAAATAATAATAAATACAATTTAATCAATTTATATTGATTTGCACAAAAATGTAAATGAAATAATTTACTGCATAATATTTAAATTGTCATTCTAGATACACTTTCCAGTACTACTATGTTACGACTTATCTTACCTTAATAATAAGAGCGACGGGCGATGTGTACATATTTTCAAATTATTAATCTATATAATTTTACAACCAAATCCACCTTCGAAAATTTTTGCATAATTTGATCCGTTTAAATAAATTTGGTTTAAGAAATAAAAATAGTAAACCAAAAAGGATACTTTAATTTTGTTAATTTATCTATTAACAAAAGTTCTTTGTGTTTTTTTACTTAAAATTTAAAAAAAATGTAAAATGTAAATATACTTAAACTTTAATTTTAATATACATTTTATATATATATAGTAATATATCTGCAACCCTAACTAACTAACTAATTTATGAATAATTGATCTATTAATATTTATTAAAAATTGATCAAATATTAATGGATCTATTATTCATAAATTAACAAAGCATAATGATTTTAAAAATTAAAAGTTTTTTAAATTTTAATATCACCCCAATAAAATATTTTATTTAAGTATAATAAAATTATTTAAGTTTCATAAAAATTTATAATTACAATAAGTAAATATACTAATTTGATTATTATTACAAAATATAACATATTAAATTATTATTATTTCAATAAATAAATAAAATATAATAAATAATTTAATAAATAAAATAAATTATAATATCTTTAAAATTAAAAAAAAAAACATTTTAAGCTAAATATATTAATTTATCATAACGAAGCAGAGGCAAAGTACCTCGAACTCAAATAAATAAAAAAGAAATTAATATTAATATTAATATTAAAATATAATAATAAATTAACATCACACCCTAAAAAAAATAATAATATTAATATTATATATTGCATTAAGCCCAGATTCTTTTTGTTCTTTAATCGCATCACAAAAAGGTTGAGGAATACCTATTAACCCAACTTTATTAGGACACTTACGAATTTGAATATATGCTAAAACTTTTCGTTCCCGAAAGTAACTAATTTATGAATAATTGATCCATTAATATTGATTAAAAATTTATCAATATTAATGGATCTATTATTCATAAATTAACAAAGCATAATGATTTTAAAAATTAAAAGTTTTTAAATTTTAATATCACCCCAATAAAATATTTTATTTAAGTATAATAAAAATAATCTTTACAATTAAAATTTATGAAATATAAAGATTTATAGGGTCTTCTCCGTTAAATAAATTTTAGCTTTTTGACTAAAAAATAAAATTCTAAAAAAAATTAAAATGAAACAATTAATATTACGTCCAACCATTCCTTCCAGCCTTCAATTAAAAGACTAATGATTATGCTACCTTTGCACTGTTAGTATACTGCGGCCTTTTAAAATTTCAGTGAACAGGTTAGACTTTAAATAAATTTCAAAAAGACATGTTTTTGTTAACCAGGAGAATATTATTTTGCCGAATTCTTTACTTAAACTTTTCATAAAAATTTATAATTACAATAAGTAAATATACTAATTTGATCATTATTACAAAATATAACATATTAAATTATTATTATATCAAAAAATAAATAAAATATAATAAATAATTTAATAAATAAAATAAATTATAATATCTTTAAAATTTAAAGATTTTCTTTTTTAATAAAAATTTTTCAAAATATTTCAATTTTCTTTCACATTACTATTAAACTATAATTAAAATTATTTTTTCTTTAAACACGACTAAAACTTTTTTTAAAAAAATTATTTTTAATATTTTAAATACAAATAATAATAAATACAATTTAATCAATTTTTATTGATTTGCACAAAAATGTAAATGAAATAATTTACTGCATAATGTTTAAATTGTCATTCTAGATACACTTTCCAGTATATCTACTATGTTACGACTTATCTGACCTTAATAATAAGAGCGTCGGGCGATGTGTACATATTTTAGAGCTAAATTCAAATTATTAATCTATATAATTTTACAACCAAATCCACCTTCGAAAATTTTTGCATAATTTGATCCGTTTAAATAAATTTGGTTTAAGAAATAAAAATAGTAAACCAAAAAGGATACTTTAATTTTGTTAATTTATCTATTAACAAAAGTTCTTTGTGTTTTTTTACTTAAAATTTAAAAAAAATGTAAAATGTAAATATACTTAAACTTTAATTTTAATATACATTTTATATATATATAGTAATATATCTGCAACCCTAACTAACTAACTAATTTATGAATAATTGATCTATTAATATTTATTAAAAATTGATCAATATTAATGGATCTATTATTCATAAATTAACAAAGCATAATGATTTTAAAAATTAAAAGTTTTTTAAATTTTAATATCACCCCAATAAAATATTTTATTTAAGTATAATAAAAATAATCTTTACAATTAAAATTTATGAAATATAAAGATTTATAGGGTCTTCTCCTTTAAATAAATTTTAGCTTTTTGACTAAAAAATAAAATTCTAAAAAAAATTAAAATGAAACAATTAATATTTCGTCCAACCATTCCTTCCAGCCTTCAATTAAAAGACTAATGATTATGCTACCTTTGCACTGTTAGTATACTGCGGCCATTTAAAATTTCAGTGAACAGGTTAGACTTTAAATAAATTTCAAAAAGACATGTTTTTGTTAACCAGGAGAATATTATTTTGCCGAATTCTTTACTTAAACTTTTCATAAAAATTTATAATTACAATAAGTAAATATACTAATTTGATCATTATTACAAAATATAACATATTAAATTATTATTATTTCAATAAATAAATAAAATATAATAAATAATTTAATAAATGAAATAAATTATAATATCTTTAAAATTTAAAGATTTTCTTTTTTAATAAAAATTTTTCAAAATATTTCAATTTTCTTTCACATTACTATTAAACTATAATTAAAATTATTTTTTCTTTAAACACGACTAAAACTTTTTTTAAAAAAATTATTTTTAATATTTTAAATACAAATAATAATAAATACAATTTAATCAATTTATATTGATTTGCACAAAAATGTAAATGAAATAATTTACTGCATAATATTTAAATTGTCATTCTAGATACACTTTCCAGTATATCTACTATGTTACGACTTATCTTACCTTAATAATAAGAGCGACGGGCGATGTGTACATATTTTCAAATTATTAATCTATATAATTTTACAACCAAATCCACCTTCGAAAATTTTTGCATAATTTGATCCGTTTAAATAAATTTGGTTTAAGAAATAAAAATAGTAAACCAAAAAGGATACTTTAATTTTGTTAATTTATCTATTAACAAAAGTTCTTTGTGTTTTTTTACTTAAAATTTAAAAAAATGTAAAATGTAAATATACTTAAACTTTAATTTTAATATACATTTTATATATATATAGTAATATATCTGCAACCCTAACTAACTAACTAATTTATGAATAATTGATCTATTAATATTTATTAAAAATTGATCAAATATTAATGGATCTATTATTCATAAATTAACAAAGCATAATGATTTTAAAAATTAAAGTTTTTTAAATTTTAATATCACCCCAATAAAATATTTTATTTAAGTATAATAAAATTATTTAAGTTTCATAAAAATTTATAATTACAATAAGTAAATATACTAATTTGATTATTATTACAAAATATAACATATTAAATTATTATTATTTCAATAAATAAATAAAAAATAATAAATAATTTAATAAATAAAATAAATTATAATATCTTTAAAATTAGAAAAAAAAACATTTTAAGCTAAATATATTAATTTATCATAACGAAGCAGAGGCAAAGTACCTCGAACTCAAATAAATAAAAAAGAAATTAATATTAATATTAATATTAAAATATAATAATAAATTAACATCACACCCTAAAAAAAATAATAATATTAATATTATATATTGCATTAAGCCCAGATTCTTTTTGTTCTTTAATCGCATCACAAAAAGGTTGAGGAATACCTATTAACCCAACTTTATTAGGACACTTACGAATTTGAATATATGCTAAAACTTTTCGTTCCCGAAAGTAACTAATTTATGAATAATTGATCCATTAATATTGATTAAAAATTTATCAATATTAATGGATCTATTATTCATAAATTAACAAAGCATAATGATTTTAAAAATTAAAAGTTTTTTAAATTTTAATATCACCCCAATAAAATATTTTATTTAAGTATAATAAAAATAATCTTTACAATTAAAATTTATGAAATATAAAGATTTATAGGGTCTTCTCCTTTAAATAAATTTTAGCTTTTTGACTAAAAAATAAAATTCTAACCATTCCTTCCAGCCTTCAATTAAAAGACTAATGATTATGCTACCTTTGCACAGTTAGTATACTGCGGCCATTTAAAATTTCAGTGAACAGGTTAGACTTTAAATAAATTTCAAAAAGACATGTTTTTGTTAACCAGGAGAATATTATTTTGCCGAATTCTTTACTTAAACTTTTCATAAAAATTTATAATTACAATAAGTAAATATACTAATTTGATCATTATTACAAAATATAACATATTAAATTATTATTATATCAAAAAATAAATAAAATATAATAAATAATTTAATAAATAAAATAAATTATAATATCTTTAAAATTTAAAGATTTTCTTTTTTAATAAAATTTTTCAAAATATTTCAATTTTCTTTCACATTACTATTAAACTATAATTAAAATTATTTTTTCTTTAAACACGACTAAAACTTTTTTAAAAAAATTATTTTTAATATTTTAAATACAAATAATAATAAATACAATTTAATCAATTTATTGATTTCACAAAAATAAATAAATAATTTAATAATTTTAAATTGTCATTCTAGATACACTTCCAGTATTCTACTATGTTACGACTTATCTGACCTTAATAATAAGAGCGTCGGGCGATGTGTACATATTAGACTAAATTCAAATTATTAATCTATATAATTTTACAACCAAATCCACCTTCGAAAATTTTTGCATAATTTGATCCGTTTAAATAAATTTGGTTTAAGAAATAAAAATAGTAAACCAAAAAGGATACTTTAATTTTGTTAATTTATCTATTAACAAAAGTTCTTTGTGTTTTTTTACTTAAAATTTAAAAAAAATGTAAAATGTAAATATACTTAAACTTTAATTTTAATATACATTTTATATATATATAGTAATATATCTGCAACCTAACTAACTAACTAATTTATGAATAATTGATCTATTAATATTTATTAAAAATTGATCAATATTAATGGATCTATTATTCATAAATTAACAAAGCATAATGATTTTAAAAATTAAAAGTTTTTAAATTTTAATATCACCCCAATAAAATATTTTATTTAAGTATTATAAAAATAATCTTTACAATTAAAATTTATGAAATATAAAGATTTATAGGGTCTTCTCCTTTAAATAAATTTTAGCTTTTTGACTAAAAAAATAAAATTCTAAAAAAAATTAAAATGAAACAATTAATATTTCGTCCAACCATTCCTTCCAGCCTTCAATTAAAAGACTAATGATTATGCTACCTTTGCACTGTTAGTATACTGCGGCCATTTAAAATTTCAGTGAACAGGTTAGACTTTAAATAAATTTCAAAAAGACATGTTTTTGTTAACCAGGAGAATATTATTTTGCCGAATTCTTTACTTAAACTTTTCATAAAAATTTATAATTACAATAAGTAAATATACTAATTTGATCACTTTACTTATTTTAATTCATAATAAAAAAGAAAACCAATAATAAATAATAAATAATTTAAAGAAAAAGATAAAAAAACATTTTTAAGCTAAATATATTAATTTATCATAACGAAGCAGAGGCAAAGTACCTCGAACTCAAATAAATAAAAAAGAAATTAATATTAACTTAAAATATAATAATAAATTAACATCACACCCTAAAAAAAATAATAATATTAATATTATATATTGCATTAAGCCCAGATTCTTTTTGTTCTTTAATCGCATCACAAAAAGGTTGAGGAATACCTATTAACCCAACTTTATTAGGACACTTATGAATTTGAATATATGCTAAAACTTTTCGTTCCCGAAAGTAACTAATTTATGAATAATTGATCCATTAATATTGATTAAAAATTTATCAATATTAATGGATCTATTATTCATAAATTAACAAAGCATAATGATTTTAAAAATTAAAAGTTTTTAAATTTTAATATCACCCCAATAAAATATTTTATTTAAGTATAATAAAAAAAAAAATTATTTAAGTTTCATAAAAATTTATAATTACAATAAGTAAATATACTAATTTGATTATTATTACAAAATATAACATATTAAATTATTATTATTTCAATAAATAAATAAAATATAATAAATAATTTAATAAATAAAATAAATTATAATATCTTTAAAATTTAAAAAAAAAAAACATTTTAAGCTAAATATATTAATTTATCATAACGAAGCAGAGGCAAAGTACCTCGAACTCAAATAAATAAAAAAGAAATTAATATTAACTTAAAATATAATAATAAATTAACATCACACCCTAAAAAAAATAATAATATTAATATTATATATTGCATTAAGCCCAGATTCTTTTTGTTCTTTAATCGCATTACAAAAAGGTTGAGGAATACCTATTAACCCAACTTTATTAGGACACTTATGAATTTGAATATATGCTAAAACTTTTCGTTCCCGAAAGTAACTAATTTATGAATAATTGATCCATTAATATTGATTAAAAATTTATCAATATTAATGGATCTATTATTCATAAATTAACAAAGCATAATGATTTTAAAAATTAAAAGTTTTTTAAATTTTAATATCACCCCAATAAAATATTTTATTTAAGTATAATAAAATTATTTAAGTTTCATAAAAATTTATAATTACAATAAGTAAATATACTAATTTGATTATTATTACAAAATATAACATATTAAATTATTATTATTTCAATAAATAAATAAAATATAATAAATAATTTAATAAATAAAATAAATTATAATATCTTTAAAATTTAAAAAAAAAAAACATTTTAAGCTAAATATATTAATTTATCATAACGAAGCAGAGGCAAAGTACCTCGAACTCAAATAAATAAAAAAGAAATTAATATTAATATTAATATTAAAATATAATAATAAATTAACATCACACCCTAAAAAAAATAATAATATTAATATTATATATTGCATTAAGCCCAGATTCTTTTTGTTCTTTAATCGCATTACAAAAAGGTTGAGGAATACCTATTAACCCAACTTTATTAGGACACTTATGAATTTGAATATATGCTAAAACTTTTCGTTCCCGAAAGTAACTAATTTATGAATAATTGATCCATTAATATTGATTAAAAATTTATCAATATTAATGGATCTATTATTCATAAATTAACAAAGCATAATGATTTTAAAAATTAAAAGTTTTTTAAATTTTAATATCACCCCAATAAAATATTTTATTTAAGTAAATAAAAATAATCTTTACAATTAAAATTTATGAAATATAAAGATTTATAGGGTCTTCTCCTTTAAATAAATTTTAGCTTTTTGACTAAAAAATAAAATTCTAAAAAAAATTAAAATGAAACAATTAATATTTCGTCCAACCATTCCTTCCAGCCTTCAATTAAAAGACTAATGATTATGCTACCTTTGCACAGTTAGTATACTGCGGCCTTTTAAAATTTCAGTGAACAGGTTAGACTTTAAATAAATTTCAAAAAGACATGTTTTTGTTAACCAGGAGAATATTATTTTGCCGAATTCTTTACTTAAACTTTTCATAAAAATTTATAATTACAATAAGTAAATATACTAATTTGATCATTATTACAAAATATAACATATTAAATTATTATTATATCAAAAAATAAATAAAATATAATAAATAATTTAATAAATAAAATAAATTATAATATCTTTAAAATTTAAAGATTTTCTTTTTTAATAAAAATTTTTCAAAATATTTCAATTTTCTTTCACATTACTATTAAACTATAATTAAAATTATTTTTTCTTTAAACACGACTAAAACTTTTTTTAAAAAAATTATTTTTAATATTTTAAATACAAATAATAATAAATACAATTTAATCAATTTTTATTGATTTGCACAAAAATGTAAATGAAATAATTTACTGCATAATGTTTAAATTGTCATTCTAGATACACTTTCCAGTATATCTACTATGTTACGACTTATCTGACCTTAATAATAAGAGCGTCGGGCGATGTGTACATATTTTAGAGCTAAATTCAAATTATTAATCTAAATAATTTTACAACCAAATCCACCTTCAAAAATTTTTGCATAATTTGATCCGTTTAAATAAATTTGGTTTAAGAAATAAAAATAGTAAACCAAAAAGAATACTTTAATTTTGTTAATTTATCTATTAACAAAAGTTCTTTGTGTTTTGTTACTTAAACTTTAAAAAAAAATGTAAAATGTAAATATACTTAAATTTTAATTTTAATATACAATTTATAAATATATAGTAATATATCTGCAACCCTAACTAACTAACTAATTTATGAATAATTGATCTATTAATATTTATTAAAAATTGATCAATATTAATGGATCTATTATTCATAAATTAACAAAGCATAATGATTTTAAAAATTAAAAGTTTTTTAAATTTTAATATCACCCCAACAAAATATTTTATTTAAGTATAATAAAAATAATCTTTACAATTAAAATTTATGAAATATAAAGATTTATAGGGTCTTCTCGTCCTTTAAATAAATTTTAGCTTTTTGACTAAAAAATAAAATTCTAAAAAAAATTAAAATGAAACAATAATATTTCGTCCAACCATTCCTTCCAGCCTTCAATTAAAAGACTAATGATTATGCTACCTTTGCACTGTTAGTATACTGCGGCCATTTAAAATTTCATTGAACAGGTTATAGACTTTAAATTTCAAAAAGACATGTTTTTGTTAACCAGGAGAATATTATTTTGCCGAATTCTTTACTTAAACTTTTCATAAAAATTTATAATTACAATAAGTAAATATACTAATTTGATCACTTTACTTATTTTAATTCATAATAAAAAAGAAAACCAATAATAAATAATAAATAATTTAAAGAAAAAGATAAAAAAACATTTTTAAGCTAAATATATTAATTTATCATAACGAAGCAGAGGCAAAGTACCTCGAACTCAAATAAATAAAAAAGAAATTAATATTAACTTAAAATATAATAATAAATTAACATCACACCCTAAAAAAAATAATAATATTAATATTATATATTGCATTAAGCCCAGATTCTTTTTGTTCTTTAATCGCATTACAAAAAGGTTGAGGAATACCTATTAACCCAACTTTATTAGGACACTTATGAATTTGAATATATGCTTTTCCTTCCCGAAAGTAACTAATTTATGAATAATTGATCTATTAATATTTATTAAAAATTTATCAATATTAATGGATCTATTATTCATAAATTAACAAAGCATAATGATTTTAAAAATTAAAAGTTTTTTAAATTTTAATATCACCCCAATAAAATATTTTATTTAAGTATAATAAAAATAATCTTTACAATTAAAATTTATGAAATATAAAGATTTATAGGGTCTTCTCCTTTAAATAAATTTTAGCTTTTTGACTAAAAAATAAAATTCTAAAAAAAATTAAAATCAAACAATTAATATTTCGTCCAACCATTCCTTCCAGCCTTCAATTAAAAGACTAATGATTATGCTACCTTTGCACAGTTAGTATACTGCGGCCATTTAAAATTTCAGTGAACAGGTTAGACTTTAAATAAATTTCAAAAAGACATGTTTTTGTTAACCAGAAGAATATTATTTTGCCGAATTCTTTACTTAAACTTTTCATAAAAATTTATAATTACAATAAGTAAATATACTAACTTGATCATTATTACAAAATATAACATAATAAATTATTATTATTTCAATAAATAAATAAAATATAATAAATAATTTAATAAATAAAATAAATTATAATATCTTTAAAATTTAAAGATTTTCTTTTTTAATAAAAATTTTTCAAAATATTTCAATTTTCTTTCACATTACTATTAAACTATAATTAAAATTCGTCTTTTTCTTTCTATTCTTCC
>JAWNOX010000119.1:0-138148 GCA_035045555.1 Drosophila fulvimacula | reverse complement strand
CCTGCTCCATAGCTTTTCTCCGGTGCGGAGATGTTCCTGTTCCACACGATGTACCCCCAGCCCTCGACCCGTGTGAGGTGGATATATGTATCGCCAAGGTATGTCGCAGACGGTCACCTGGCATGGATGGTTGTGCTCCTCAAAGGCTTCGACAACGACAGGACTGATCCTGTGTCCTATCGGTGCATCTGCATACTGCCTGTATTTGGCAAAGTGCTGGAGGGAATAATGGTGAGCTGGATGAAAGAGGAGGAGGACGATGACAATTCAGCCTTCATGCCTGAAGTTATGTCGCGAGCACTGTCGAAGCCAGCTCGCTCGATACGTGGTCGGTAAACCTGGCGACTACACGCACAGCGATGCAGTTTAGGCTAAAGCGGAACTAGCCTATAGTAGAAGGAGATTGGCTCTACGATTAATATGTTTCCATCCTTGAGTTCATTCCAGATGGTAGCTTCGTCTTCTGTAGAGTCCGGCAGAACACTTCCAGTGAACGGATTTTCTCACAGACGGCGGCGACCCATTTGAGCATGCAACTATTTAACGGCTATGCAAGTATAGTCTGTCCAAAGCTGGAGCTGAAGCTGATGTCTCATTGAGTTCATACTCCATTTCAACGTCTGTATCACGTCAAGAAAAAGCTTAGAAGGATCCCCTTGGTTGAAGACGTGCCCGCTCAGTTCGGTGGCCTTAGCGATAAAGAACTTATACTTGCGGATTGAGGAGCTCGAGTCGAGCGTAGAATCCACCCCTATCCCGTCGTCACCATAGCCAGCACTGTTGCTGGCATCGCTACTGTTCCAATTGAGCTGAACGTGTCAGAAAGGAAGTTGCTTTCGCACTTGGTGTACGTATACACGAGTTCCGCACTTCGTCGTTGGGCGACATCCGGTGGGTAGTTGCAAAGCCGATGTTCAAGGTGGTCGGACTGGATATGAAGCAGAGCACCGCGATGAAGCCAAGGTTGATAGTAAGTGACGTAGACAGCAGCAGTACGGTATAATCAAGGAGCTCGAGACAGAACGGAAAATCCGCCCTCAACCCGTCGTCACCCTAACCAACACTGTTGCTACCTCAGCTACTATTCCAATTGCTGCGTCAGAACACCTAGGGCGCATAACAAATGCTCGTTTTGAAAAAGTCGATGAAGATCACGTCCGAACCGTGGACTAGCTCCGTTGGACCTATGGTCAACATTCAATTGGAAACGGAACAGAAGGCCCTGGATATACTGGGGAAGCAGGGCATGGTCTACTTTGGCGGATTTTCGTTTCGCTGGCATACAGTCACGCCGGACTACGCCTGCCACAAGTGCGTCAGTTTTTATCACAAAGTGGCGCAGTGCAGAATGAAGGAGGAGATTTGTTGGCAATGCGGACAAGCCGGGCATCGAGCCTCTAACTGCAGCAACCCTGCGTCATGCAGGAACTGCAATTTTATGGGGTTACCGGCGGTGCATCGTATGCTCTCTGCAGAATGTCCAATCTATGAAACTGTGCTGTGAAGGAAGGATCACCGGATTAGACGACCAGGAGATTACATGCCTGTCTTCGCGCTCATCTCCGAACATGGTCAGCAGATTTGGAACCGTACCTACTGTACATGGATGTGGTTTGATTCAGACGCTCATCGAGACCAGACGTGTTTTTTAATTCGCTCGCTCTTAAATAGCTGGCTTTCAACCTGTGCGCTTGTGTAAAATTGCGTATTTCATGCATATCGCATTTTCATTTACCGTTGGCCAGCCAATCGGAAACAACCAAATTTTGTGGCCTGAAGTGAGGATGGGCAGCGACGCTAACATTAGCGCCGCTCGCTTGACGCGATCGATGCGCTCGGACGGGCGTAAGAAACGCTGTCGCCCTCGTGTATCTGCGCGGGCAGCGACGATCGACATGGAATGACGTCATCGTTGCCGTCGACCCTGCTCCTGGCGCATCTGCTGCCACCGACGTCCGCCGTAGCCGTTGATGCCACCACCACCGCTCCCGATGTCGATGCCGGCAGCGCCACCGCTGCCGCTGCAGCTGGATCTGATGTCCCACTTAGCTAATCCGTTATGTAATGCATGCTGCACGTTGAAAAAAAGCTAATAAGGGCCGTTCTGGTTAAAGACGTGCCAGCGCAGTGGCCTTCAGTGTGCTGGACCTAGCAGCAAAATACCAGGAGATCGTACCCGAGATGTACGGTCGCATCAAGCAGCTCGAGACAGAACGGAAAATTTGTTCCCAGTCCGTCGTCACCCTAGCCGCCCCTACCGCTGCCCCCGCTCCAATTGCTGCACCCCACATCCTTAAGTTTGCGGAAACATGGTCACCAATTGTGACGAGCAACAACCCGGAGGAGAAACCTCAGGAAAGTTGCAAGTCAGGAATTAGATGTGTGAGCTCAAGCGGGGTGGCGCCATCATCCGCACCCCGTTTTCGGGCGCTAACCCAAAATTCAAGGGGGCATGGCTCCACGTGAAGCAGAAGGCCTCAACAAAGCGTAGGGTGATCATCCATGACGTGGACAGGAGCATCACCGCCAAGCAGTTCATGGATGGACTGTGCAAGAACCACTTCCTAGGGCGCATAACAAATGCTAGTTTTGAGAAGTCGGGGAAGATCACGTCCAAACCGTGGACTAGCTCCGTTGGACCTACGGTCAACATTCAGCTGGAAATGGGACAGAAGGCCCTGGATATACTGGAGGAGCACGATAAGGTCTATGTTGACTGGTTGTAGTTTCGCTGGCATACAGTCACTCCGACCTACGCCTGCCACAAGTACGTCAGTTTTGACCACAAAGTGGATCAGTGCAGGATGAAGGAGGAGATTTGCCGGCAATGCTCCCAACCCGGGAACCATGCCTCTAATTGTAGAAAAATTGCGTCATGCAGAACCTGCAGTTTTCACTCCGGAGTCTCGTTCGCACTGCTCCAGGAGCCTTATGTTGACCGTGCAGGAAGGATCACAGGATTAGACGACCAGGAAGTTGCATGTCTGTCTTCGCGCTCATCTCCGAGCTGGGTGAACAGATTTGGAACCGTACCTACTGTACACGGATGCAGTTTTATTCAGACAAGCGCTAGCAGTGCACTGACTTTGCAGTCACATATTTTTTAGTTGCCCGAACTTAAAAGTGAAGGGAATTCGGCGAAGTAGCGCCCCAGCACAGATTTTATGGGCTGAAAAACGGTGTTCTGGTTGACCTACATGTATGTGTGAATGTACATACATATGTATCTATGTGTTGTATGGTTAGTGCCCAAACTTAAAAGTAAAGCAAATTTGACGAAGGGGCGAAACAGCACAGATTTGATGGGCTGAAAACCGGTGTTCTAGTATGGTTAGTGTTTGTGACGTCACATTTTCGGTTTGGGTTCTATTATTAAAAATAAAGTTAGGCGGGCACTTAAACTGACATCCGATAAGTGCTCCAAACCAACCTTAAAAATATAACATGTTCTAATTTCATCAATAAGGAACACACAAAATCTTTATTTTATTTCCATTAAATAAAAAAACTTAACAGAGAGCTTTGTATAACCGCTAACCATACAACACATAGACGCGCCATCTAGTGCACCGCTTTTCAGCCCATAAAAAGTGAGCTCTGACGCCCCATCGCCTAATTCGCCGAATTCGCTTCACTTTTACGTTTGGGCAACGAACATATTTGACAGCGAAATCATTGCGCTGCGAGCGCTCGTTCGGCAATTGTCCATTTATGCAAGAAGCTCTTTTTGCACAACTATGTGTGCTTATTCTCTGATCTCTTCTCCCTTATATATTTTTATTCTCCGCTCTCCTCTCCCTCAAATATATCCATCACCAGCAGGCGAGCACAAAAATTGATATTTGCTGGCTAAGCTTCTTTTTGTTCTCTTGCGAGAGTAGAGTATACCAAACTGTTCAAACGATTTGTCATGCTCATACAAAATGTTCACACTGTCGTTATTAATATCCGCGAAAAGGGTATGCAAATGTGAGGCACATAAATAATATTATTTCACGACGAGCATGCACGCACACTTTCAATACTTACCGTTACACTTGCTCACATGTATGAGGATTTGTGTTCCTGTATAAGAAACTGGCCGTTACAGTTCCGCACATATGTATGTGAGCGAAACTTTAACTGCCAGTGGAAATTATAAGAGCTGCATCTTCTATTGCTTGTGAGACTGGTGTGTGGTGCGTGCCTGCCTCAACTTTTAATTGTGTGATCGAATTATTCACGAATATTTATTAATTTTTTTTTTAAACTTAAACTACAAGTTTTGTTAACTATACTATCTGTTAAACATTTACAATTTTTTCGTATTAAAATTAAAATAAATTTCCTATGATCAAAGCATATACTTAACAAAACTTGAAAATCAAAATTTTGAATCGATTAATGAATTTTTCTGGGTTTTACAGCCACTCAAAGTCACAGTATCGAAACATGTATTCATACGTGCTCGCCACTGTATGTACAGTCTGTCAAGAAACACTTTACACAGTGGAAAAAATTCAATTTTTGTACTTTATGTACAAAAATAAAGAGTTTTTGTTTAATTTAACTAATTTTTTTTTTAATGGTTAACTGTTTAATAGGTATTTTTAAATCAAATTATAAAAAACAGAAACAAAAACAATATGGGTGAAACTAAAAAAACAACAAAAACTTAGATTACTCATATTTGACAATGTCAAGAAACTATTTACACACTTCATATATGTATTTGTTCTAGATTTAAAATGTAAAACTAGTTATAAGTAATTTTGAAAAACTTAGTATTAAGTATGGCCCCCCTTAGCATTATGTACATGTTGGAGTCTTCTTTTCATATAGTTAACCAAGTTTTGAATATATTCTAGGGGTATCTTCTGCCACTCTTCCATTACGAAAGCTTTTAGCTGTCCACGGTTTGTTGGATTCCTTTTTCCAACCTTTTTCTTCAAAGACGACCACGCATATTCGATTGGGTTGAGATCTGGGCTTTGGGATGGTGTATCCAAGACCCTTCCGCAGTTGTAAAGCAGCCAATTGCGTACATTAAACTCCTCACATTTGCATATCCTTTTCGCGTATATTAATAACGACAGTGTGAACATTTTGCATGAGCATGACAAACCGTTTGACAGTTTGGTATACTCTACTCTCGCAAGAGAACAAAAAGAAGCTTAGCCAGCAAATATCAATTTTTGTGCTCGCCTGCTGGTGATGGATATATTTGAGGGAGAGGAGAGCGGAGAATAAAAATATATAAGAGAGAAGAGATCAGAGAATAAGCTTACATAGTTGTACAAAAAGAGCTTCTTGCATAAATGGACAATTGCCGAACGTGTCTATGTGTTGTATGGTTAGTGGTATTACATATGTATGTATTTCAACACAAAAATAAAGTTTTAAAACACTTTTTAATTTTTTTTTTTTATATCTCGAGTCGATCAAACGCATAGCATGTGGGATTATCACTCCGCGATAATTTTTTTATACCCAGAACCCATTAAAAATGGGTAATCAGGCTATAATGGTTTTGTTGCAGCCCAAATGTATGTAACAGGCAGAAGGAGGCGTGGCAGACCCCATAAAGTATATATATTCTTGATCAGGACGACAAGCCGAGTCGATTGAGCCCTGTCCGTCTGTCTGTCTGTCCGTCTGTCCGTCTGTCCGTATGTTTGAACGCGTGGATCTCAGAACCTATAATAGCTAGAGACCTGAACTTTTTTATAGATTTTTATAGATTCGTGTATATCACGCGCAGGTCGAGTTTGTTTTAGAAATTCGATAACTCTTCTCGTTTTTTATCGATTAAAAACGAAATCGATTTTCAGTTTTAAAATTATATCTTCTATATCTTGATAGTTAGAGACTCCAAATCTTGTATTTAACTTAATAGGACTTTTATACAATTTTGGTTTTTGTTAAATTTTAGATGCCACGCCCCCTTCGCCCAAATTTTCGAAACACTTATTTCAAATACTAGAGACTTGTGCTTTTGCACATACACGCATATGTATGATATAATTACGCTGCGCAAGTTTGATTAAGAAAGTCGATCTACAAAAAAAGTTATTAAGCATTTAGTTTCCCATAACACGCACATATTGGCGCAGCGAAGTCGCCGAGTAAACTGCGCAGTTAGCAGAGCGTATGTGTGTGCGTGTGTATGCATGCCTTGCTTGCAATATACATACATATGTATGTACACATGTACATACTGCATATATTTACATATATATAAAATAAGAGTAACATTGATATAACTTAAATAAAGTCAATATAATATACATATGTATGTATGTATCGATCAACTCTATTATGTTATTAGACAAAACGTTTACCAAACGTGTACGTACACACGCGCGTGGCAACAGCAGCAGAAGCATCTAGAAAATTCGAAGAATTCATAACAACAACAACTAAGACAAATTGGGGATGAATTTTAAGCAGAAGTTCAGCAGCTCAGTAGCAGTAGCTCAGAAGCTCAATAACTTTACTTAGGAATTCGCTATCTTACTCTTACATATGTGTTGCAACGGCTGCGTTGGTAGAAGCGATGATTGCCGACATAAAGTTTCGGGTTCGATTCTTTAAGCTGAAGTCAAAATTTTTTTATGCAAGTTACTTAATCTTTTTTTTTCATTTTTTTTTAAATTTTTTAATTTAATTTAAAATGATATATAAACTTTGAAGTGCATTTAAAGCCGCCGGCGGGTTCAGGGTATTTCCTAGTCGGGCACCTCCGACTAGAGTTTCCTTACTTGTTATATATCTTTTTGTGCCCGCCTTCACTTCGTCATTGACAAGAGGGAGCTTAAGGTCTTTGTGGATATCATAGACTGATATCGCTGCAATATTTCTATGTTTGAGTTGCTTGTTGTTCCCCATAGCTGCATCGCATAAGTCCAAACTGGCTTCAAGATAGTCTTATATAACCGTATTTTATTTCCAAGGCTTAGCTGTGATCGCGGACCTAGGAGCCAGTACATTTTCTTTGTCTTTGCTTTCAGTTGAGCTTGTTTTGCTTTTATATGCCAGGTAAGCCGACGGTCCAAGTGTACTCCCAGTTTCACAGTTTCGCTAACTGGAATAGTAGCGCCATTGAGTGAAACTGTGGGATTCCGCGATAAATAAACGAAAAAACTATTAAAAACTTAACGCTACTGGCAAAAAACAATACACAGCTTTGCTGTGCATATTTGCAGTGTCTTCCGAAGACATGGTGACAATTTAACAGTGCTCTTGTGCAAAGAAATAAATAATTAATTACTAAACAACTCTCCACCAGTGCTCCGGCCTCAACGGGGGCCACAGGCAAATCATCTGATCGAGAGCTTTTACAATAAAGCTTAAGCGCTTTCGCTCCATCCAACAAGCTGAGCTTTATTAAAAGTTCAGTAATAACAAGTAAGGAAACTCTAGTCGGAGGTGCCCGACTAGGAAATACCCTGAACCCCGCCTATCGGCGGCTTTAAATGCACTTCAAAGTTTATATAAAATTTTAAATTAAATTAAAAAAAAATAAAAAAAAACAAGTAAGGAAACTCAAGTCGAAGATGCCCGACTAGGAAATACCCTGAACCCCGCCTATCGGCGGCTTTAAATGCACTTCAAAGTTTATATATCATTTTAAATTAAATTAAAAAATTAAAACAAGTAAGGAAACTCTAGTCGGAGGTGTCCGACTAGGAAATACCCTGAACCCCGCCTATCGGCGGCTTTAAAAGCACTTCAAAGTTTATATAATTTTAAATTAAATTAAAAAATTAAAAAAAAATAAAAAAAAAGATTAAGTAACTTGCATAAAAAAAATGTTGACGTCAGATTATAAAATCGAACCAGAGACTTTATGTCGGCGATCATCGCTTCTACCAACACAGCCGTTGCAGTACGTAGGAGTGAAATAGCGAATTCCTAAGTAAAGTTATTGAGCTACTGAGCTGCTGCTACTGAGCTGCTGAACTTCTGCTTAAAATTCATCCACAATTTGTTGTTGTTGTTATGAATTCTTCGAATTTTCTAGAGCTTCTGCTGCTGTTGCCACGCGCGTGTGTACGTAAACGTTTGGTAAACGTTTCGTTTAATAACATAATGCATTTCATCTATTCATATATATGTATGTACATACATATGTATATTATATTGACTTTATTTAAGTTATATCAATGTTACTCTTATTTTATATATATGTAAATATATGCAGTATGTACATGTGTACATACATATGTATGTATATTGCAAGCAACGCATGCATACACACGCACACGCATACGCTCTGCTAACTGTGCAGTTTACTCAGCGACTGCGCTGCGCCAATATGTGCGTGTTATAGAGAATTAAATGTTTAATAACTTTTTTTTGTAGATCTCTGTAGACTTTCTTAATCAAACTTGCGCAGCGTAATTATATCATTCATATGTGTGTGTGTGCAAAAGCACAAGTCTCTAGTATTTGAAATAAGTGTTTCGAAAATTTGGGCGAAGGGGGCGTGGCATCTAAAATTTAACAAAAACCGAAATTGTATAAAAGTCCTATTAAGTTAAATACAAGATTTGGAGACTCTAACTATCAAGATATAGAAGATATAATTTTAAAACTGAAAATCGATTTCGTTTTTAATCGATAAAAAAACGAGAAGAGTTATCGAATTTCTAAAACAAACTCGACCTGCGCGTGATATACACGAATCTATAAAAAAAAAAAGTTCAGGTCTCTAGCTATTATAGGTTCTGAGATCCACGCGTTCAAACATACGGACAGACGGACAGGGCTCAATCGACTCGGCTTGTCGTCCTGATCAAGAATATATATACTTTATGGGGTCTGCCACGCCTCCTTCTGCCTGTTACATACATTTGGGCTGCAATAAAACCATTATACCCTGATTACCCATTTTTAATGGGTTCTGGGTATAAAAATAAAATAAACAAAGCCGAATTTGAAGCGTATAACAAAAAAAAATTTTTTTTTTAAATATATAAATTTTATTAAGTGTAGAACCTGTACAATCAAATTAGTACCTTAACAACACATGTATATATATGAAATTAGAACCAAATCTCATCATTATGAGGAATTAAAATTATATAGTTTACTGCAATCCCATCGTTTTGGCAAAGCCTTCCCGTTTCAGTTGTCTTAAGGGTCTGGCAGGGATTAGACCTCTTGCGAGTAGGCTTCGGTGTCGTTGCAATCTTTCCGAGTATCTGCTTGTATGTCTACCAATCTGCTCTTCGACAGTAGTAAGCTTGAGGTCTCTATGGAGAGTTGAGCCGCGTATATACCAGGGAGAATTGGTTATCTGTCGTAGTGCTCGGTTCTGCAATACCTGTACTCGTTTGTAATTGGATTTGGCAAGGTGCTCTTTTTATTGTTGAGCCATCGCAGTTGTTGCAGTCTGTGACGACATCTTTTCATCGCAGCTTTGAAGTGCGGCCCAAAGGTGAGACGGTTGTCCAGTGTGATTCCAAGATATTTCACCTGTACTGGCTGATGCAGAGTTACTCCCGCCAGCTGGATTGGGGCGGCATGCATTGTTATCCATTTTAGGGTGAAGCAAGGGTTTAATATTTTCAGCGGGTTGACTTTTAGATTCCACCGCTTGCACCAATCAGCGAGAGTATCAAGGTACCTCTGTAGTCCTGTACTTGCTTCAACAAAACTTTTAGAGTTATAGATGATTGCAACATCATCAGCATAGGTGGCAATGACAGCTTTCGAGGGAGCATCCATATGTTGAGAGGACGGGCTGGGTATATCTGAGGTATACAAGGATAACAGCACCGGACCAAGTACACTGCCCTGCGGCACTCCTGCTCTCATCGAATATGTGGACGAGAGTGTATCCTTTACCTTGACTTTTAACTCATGGTACTCTAAATAGACGCCATAGTACGGAGCAGGTAGAAGGTTTTTTATTTTGCACAGCAAACCATCATGCCACACCTTGTCAAACGCTTGCTGCATGTCAATGAAGACAGCGTTAGAGATTCTGAGTCGTCAAAGTCCTGCAAGATGTGTTTCACCAATCTGTGAACTTGTTCCACTGTACCGTGTCCCTCCCGGAAGCCAAATTGATGATCCGGTAAGATGTTAGATTGCCTTATTATGGCATTAATCCGGTTGGCAATGGTACTCTCCCATAGCTTAGACAGGGAGGGCAATAGGCTTATAGGTCGATATGACTCTGGATCCTCTTCCGGTTTGCCAGGCTTATGAATCATCAAGATCGCAGCTAATTTCCATTGCCTTGGGAACACTTGGAGCCTGATGATGGGATTAAAGATTAGTGCAATATAAAGTAGCGCTCTTGTAGGCAAGCCCTTCAGCGTAGCATTGCAAATCTTATCTATTCCAGGAGCTTTATTTTTCGGCAATAGTTGGATCGCTTCACTTATTTATTCGATCCTTATCGGCTGAATAGGCAGGGAAATCTGCAAACTCCATTGCAAACTGAGATGAGTCTCCATGTTCTGCTCCATCGTAGCATAGCTATAGGAAGTAAAGCGATCCTTTAGATGACATCCGAATGCGTTAGCTTGTTCCAATTCGCATTTAGAAAGTTCGCCACTAGGGTATCGGACAGGTACCTGTCTAAAAGGTTGTCGTTTGAGCGATTTTGTGCATTTCCATAAAGAGTAGTTTGCATCTATAGTATAATCCATGGAAGCCAATTTTTGCTCAAAGAAATCGCCTCTTAGTTCTCTTACAAGGTTACGTAGCTGTCTTGCTGCACGGTTCCACAAAATTCGGTCCCAAGGATCTTGGGATCGAATCGCTCTTCTACGAAGGCACCTTTTTGTTCTGATGAGCTCTTTAGCTTCTCTCGTTAGAACAATGCCATAATTAGTGGGGCGAGGCGCAGGATTATGCGGCGTTGCAGCAGCAGCAGCTCTATATATATTCTCCGAGAGTAGATCAACCGCATTCTCAATATCTTCTCCAGAGTTCAGACACGAATTTAGTTGAATAGTGTCATCTAGCTGTTGTCTGAAAGCCGTGATGTCAGTACGGTTGGTTATTAGCCTTGGGCTTGGCCTGAAATTGGAATCATCGATTTGCAACTCAGCAATAAGAGCTAAATGGTCAGAATCTAAGTGCCAGCTTTAGTAGGTATTTGCTTGCTAATTCTGTATCCCGTGGTATACTGCAAAATCAATGCAAGAGGGTGTGTGACTGGATATGTATGGGTATCTCGTTGGAGATCCAGTTGCGAGAATATTGGCGCCTCTGGCTGTAATGGCTTCTGCTAGTTCTCTGCCCCTGGGTGAATCATATGAATCTCCCCACAGTCAATGTCGTGCATTCCAGTCACCACTAATACGATACATTTGGCCGCAAGAAACGAGTATATCGCTAAATTGACTTTCTTCTATTCTATTCCTTGGTGGGCAGTATATGGCGCAAAATTCAATATCTCCCAATCCTGTGGCTACTTTAATTGCAGACATTTGTATTTTTGGAGTTCCAATAACCCTTTGTGGAAAGTGGCGAAGAGAGCTTCTGACGAATATAGCCGCTCCTCCCATTCCATGGTTGTGATTTGAAGGTTTGTAAGCCGGATAAAAGGTATAACCATATATTTTGACTTTATCTCCTTGATTCAGTCTGATCTCATTTAGCAGAAGAATGTCGACGTTGTTGTTATGCGCGAATAGCTCCACTTCTCTGGCTTTTCCTGCAATGCCGTTGACATTCCAGATGAGGATCTTCAATGAGTTCATTGAGAGGCTGAGGCGTTGTTATGAAGCTGGTGAGTCGATGATTTCCCAGTCCATTGCTTTAGCATGCTGGCCATTTCATGAATCATTTTCTCGAGCCGTTCTAATCGTTCACTGTTTCTCTTGTTTTGTTGTTGTTGCTCACGTTGTTGCGCCTGAAGCCACGTAAGAAATTGCTGTTGTTGCTGCATTTGCAGCTCTTGTTGCCATTTCAAGAATTGTTGTTGTTGTTGTTCCAGTAGAGATTGGACGTCAACTAGGTGCTGCTGCTGTGAAATATTTGCTATAGGTTTAGCTAGCTGGCCTTGCGCTTGAATATTCCGTATGCGACTCTGAGCAGATGCATTTCCATTTCTTGCTATCGAGACATAGGATACTCCACCTGCTCCGATCCTGGAAGTATTAGGAAGCTGTTGCGGTTGCTGGCGAATTGGTTGATGCTGCTGCTTTCGTTGTGTCTGTTGCGGTCTTGCTTGGATTTTCTTGGTCGTTGAGGAGACCATTGATCGTCGATAGAACTCCTGATACCACTGACAACCTTTGTAGCTTGCCATGTGGTTACCTCCACAGTGAATGCATGTAGGCGGTTCGTCTTGTGAACGTGTGCAAAGATTGGTGGGATGGTTTCCGCCACAACGTGCACAGTTAGGATGACGACGGCAGTATTTGGCTGTATGGCCATATTCCTGGCATCGTGAGCATATGACGATTTCAGAAGTTTTGCGCATCCTTTCTACTCTCACCATTTGGCGGCAAAGTGTTTTTATATTATAAATCTCGTTAATTTTGTCGCATGGTTTTATATTTATAAAAAATATGTTTAGTTTTTCATCCCTGTTTGTCTTTGACCTTGGGTTGTGCACTTGCAGAGCATCAAACCCATATTTTTTAAAATTGGCAATTATTTCGTTGTTCAAAGTGCTATGGTGAAGCCCCCATACTACAATTCTGTAAGGTTTTTCTTCCTTCAGCCGGTATGTATGGAACTCAATGCATATTGTATCAAAATGCCTTACAATAGCTCTGTAAGTGTCGCTGTCTTTAGGAAATATCCTAGCCGTTACTCCTTGGTTAATTTTGACTGCCACGTTGTCAATACTAGTAACTTCGCTAATTATTTCAAATAGATCATTAAGATCAGTGATACAACGATTTGCGGTGGCTTAAGTGAGCCGATAGGCTGTTTGTTGTTGCTGGGTTCCTTATGTCGAAGGTTGTTAACTGTATCAGTTGCATCAGCAGTGCTGTTATGATCAACAATAGAAGCAGTCGCAGGGCTTGCACTTGTGTTTTGGGGATGTACCTCATCTAGTAAGGCAAAACTGTTGTTGGATTTTGCCATGTTAGTTGAAGCGGATTGTGAGACCATATCTCGGGTTGCTCTTTTGTAACTGTTATTGGGCGATTAAGGGTTTCTTCCACTTAGTTTTAAGCATTTTTTGGGCTGCCGCCAGTTTTATAGCAGCTCCAGTGAGTTTTGGAGCGACAATTTTTACGGGGGCAGGTGGGAAGCGGGCTGCATGACTAACCATGCTTCCGCTAGCGATTGCACTGCTGATTGCAGCAGTTGCAGTAGTATATATTGTGCTACTGGTAGCACTAGTAAAGGTGATTGTTGTTGTTAATGTGCTGAGGTTCTGGGAGTCGGTGCATGAAAGGCGTTGGTTATTATTAAACTCAGACCTCAGCTCGGAAGGTGTTTTACCAGCTAATTGGTACATTTTTTCATAATCAATCGGATTATTTCTAAGCTGAGATTTAGAGAAAGTGTTTTTATCCATTTCAGTTTATATTTGTTAACTTTCTGTGAGAGTTAAACTTATAAACAAATCAAAAATAAATCAATGTCAATCGTCGAGCAGATCACTTTGCTGATAAGCACAGTGTTTATTGCCCCTCTTGAGCGGCAGCGCGCGGTTAGAGGGGAGTTGTTTTGCCCAAACGGGCAGCAGGTGCAGTCTTATCTCAGTACACTTGTGTTTTGTTTGTGTACAGATGCCGACACTGCACAAGACAGCGCCCGAAAAGTTTATGACTTGTGCTATTTTTAGCACACGAAGATAACGATAGTAAGTAAGTCAATGCGTTGTCGATTATGCGCGACACAACCGATCTCGAAGAGCTTATCTTAACGACTCTAGGCGTATAAAATAAAATTTTTTTTTTTTTTTTTAATTTAAATTTATTAAGTGTAGAACCTGTACAATCAAATTTAGTACCTTAACAACACATGTATATATATGAAATTAGAACCAAACCTCATCATTATGAGGAATTAAAAGTATATAGTTTACTGCAATCCCATCGTTTTGGCAAAGCCTTGCCGTTTCAGTTGTCTTAAGGGTCTGGCAGGGATTAGACCTCTTGCGAGTAGGCTTCGGTGTCGTTGCAATCTTTCTGAGTATCTGCTTGTATGTCTACCAATCTGCTCTTCGACAGTAGTCAGCTTGAGGTCTCTATGGAGAGTTGAGCCGCGTATATACCAGGGAGAGTTGGTTATCTGTCGTAGTGCTCGGTTCTGCAATACCTGTACCCGTTTGTAATTGGATTTGGCAGCAATGCCCCAGATTTGCACTCCATAGAGCCATATCGGTAGGATACACTGCACGTAGACAGCTCTTTTGCATCTCAGCGGCAAGGTGCTCTTTTTATTGTTGAGCCATCGCAGTTGTTGCAGTCTGTGACGACATTTTTTCACCGCAGCTTTGAGGTGCGGCCCAAAGGTGAGACGCTTATCCAGTGTGATTCCAAGATATTTTACCTGTGCTGGCTGCTGTAGAGTTACTCCCGCCAGGGGATAAAATAAAATAGCTGCAAATTTCGCCGGAAGCCATCAGGAAGAAAAAAACTGTTACACACGTTCTACCCAGTGGCAGAAGAATAGCAACTGATGCAGCAACCCAAAATCGTTTATCACTCCTATGCGATGACCAGGAAGAAATCTCTGAAACGATAAGACCCCATATCACAATCTATCATTTAGAAGAAGTAGAACTTACCATCTCGATCGAAAAACCAATACAAAAACCAAAGCATCGACCGCCTTCAATTTGGTGCCCAAATATCAAATCAGTCTCGCAGTTCCACGCGCTAATAGAAACTGCAATTGACCCCAACTCGTACGCGATCAAAGTAAAAGGTCAAAACGTTGGAGTGCTAACAAACTCAAGTGAAGACAGATGGAATAAAGCCATAAATCCTTCTAAGTGTGTAGAAGTCACATACACTCTCAGAGCGCAAACCTCTCCTGGGGTATTCCTACGGGTGACCTCTTAGTCCAGAAGAAAGCTCACAAATACCTTGGAATCACACTCGACATATAACGGAAACAGTCAAGAGTCTCAGGGCGAGCAGTATGGCTTAGCTTCTAAATGCGAGAAATAAACTGTCGCTGACCAACAAAACGCTCATATACAAAGTCATCCTGGCACCCATCTGGAGATATGGCATTCAGGTGTACGACAGCTGCAAAGTCGAACTTTAACAAAATACGTGCAGTCCCAAATCCTACGTAGAATTTCTCGTGCGGCATGGTACATACGCAACAGCGACATCGACAAGGAACTTATTTACCGAGGATCGGTGATGTGATCAATCGCCAAACTGCTGCATACCTGAACAGAATTCCATATCACCCTAATCAGTTGGCGCGAAGGCTTCTAAGAAGGCGGCGCATCCGCGGTGTCAGAATGAGAAGGAGACTCAAGAGAGTTCACCCAAATGACCTGTCCCACAGGACCTATTAAACTTAGAACTTTATTCGACACTATAGTAAAAGTTACTATGAATAGTAACAACAAGCTATATGAACAAAATATGTAAATAAAATTGTAAATATTGTAAATAAAAACAAGTAAGGAAACTCTAGTCGGAGGTGCCCGACTAGGAAATACCCTGAACCCCGCCTATCGGCGGCTTTAAATGCACTTCAAAGTTTGTATATTATTATTTTAAATTAAATTAAAAAATTTAAAAAAAAAAACAAAAAAGATTAAGTAACTTGCACAAAAAAAGTTTTGACTTCAGCTTAGAGAATCAAACCCGAGACTTTATGTCGTCGATCATCGCTTCTACCAACACAGCCGTTGCAGTACGTAGGAGTGAAATAGCGAATTCCTAAGTAAAGTTATTGAGCTACTGAGCTACTGCTACTGAGCTGCTGAACTTCTGCTTAAAATTCATCCCCAATTTGTTTTTATACCCTGAACCCATTGAAAATGGGAAATCAGGGTATAATGTTTTTGTGAAAATGTATGTAACAGGCAGAAGGAGACATCGCAGACCCCATAAAGTATATATATTCTTGATCAGCTCGATGAGCTGAGTCGATTAAGCCCTGTCCGTCTGTCCGTCCGTCCGTCCGTCCGTCCGTCTGTATGAACGCGCTGATCTCGTAAACCACAGAAGCTAGAGATCTGAAATTTGACATGAATATTCGTGAATACCATACGCTATACGAGTTTGTTTTATTTTTTCGATAACTCATCCCGTTCCCGAGTTATCGATAAATTTCGATAAATTTACTTTCAATTAAGTGACCCATTAAAGCTAGAGACTTCAAATTTACTGTGCATATAGGTGCAGTGAATGCGGACAACTTTCAGTTTTTGGATTTTGGATGCCACGCCCCCTTCGCCCACAATTTGCAAAATCCGTATTTCAAATACTAGAGACTTGTGCTTTGGCAAATACACACATATGAATGCCATAAACACACTGTGAAAATTTCATTAAGAAAGTCCATCTGCAAAAAAAGTTATTAAACATTTAATTTCGCATATCATAGGCATATTGAAGCCCGAGCGCAGTCGCTGCTCAGTTAGCAGAGCGCATGCTGCTCATATTACGTGTGTATGTGTTGCTTGCAATATACATATATGCAAAATAATCATAGCATGCTTCCAATATGGGCTATTCGAAGGGTTCAGGGTATCTCTTAGTCGAGCAGTCTCGACTAGAGCTTGCTTACTTGTTGTTGTTGTTGTTATGAATTCTTCGAATTTTCTAGAGCTTCTGCTGCTGTTGCCACGCGCGTGTGTACGTAAACGTTTGGTAAACGTTTCGTTTAATAACATAATGCATTTCATCTATTCATATGTATATTATATTGACTTTATTTAAGTTATATCAATGTAACTCTTATTTTTTATATATGTAAATATATACAGTATGTGCATGTGTACATACATACATATGTATGTATATTGCAAGCAACGCATGCATACACACGCACACGCATACGCTCTGCTAACTGTGCAGTTTACTCAGCGACTGCGCTGCGCCAATATGTGCGTGTTATGGAAAATTAAATGTTTAATAACTTTTTTTGTAGATCTCTGTAGACTTTCTTGCGCAGCGTAATTATATCATTCATATGTGTGTGTGTGCAAAAGCACAAGTCTCTAGTATTTGAAATAAGTGTTTCGAAAATTTGGGCGAAGGGGGCGTGGCATCAACAATTTAATCAAAATCAAAATTGTATAAAAGTCCCATTAACCTAAATACATATTTGGAGTCTCTAACTATCAAGATATAGAAGATATAATTTTAAAGCTGAAAATCGATTTCATTTTTAATCGATAAAAAAGGAACGAGAAGAGTTATCGAATTTCTAAAACAAACTCGACCTGCGCGTGATATACACGAATCTATAAAAAAATCAAGTCTCTAGCTATTATAGGTTCTGAGATCCACGCGTTCAAACATACGGACAGACGGACAGACAGACAGACGGACAGGGCTCAATCGACTCGGCTTTTCGTCCTGATCAAGAATATATATACTTTATGGGGTCTGCCACGCCTCCTTCTGCCTGTTACATACATTTGGGCTGCAACAAAACCATTATAGCCTGATTACCCATTTTTAATGGGTTCAGGGTATAAAAAATAAACAAGGAAGCTCCAGTCGAGACTGCTCTACTAAGAGATACCCTGAACCCTTCGAATAGCCGATATTCGAAGCCTGCTATGATTATTTTACATATATGTTGCAAGCAACACATACACACACATACGCACGCTCACGAACGTATTATGAGCACGAGCTCTGCTAACTGAGCAGCGACTGCGCTCGGGCTGCAATATGCCTATGATATGCGAAATTAAATGTTTAATAACTTTTTTTGCAGATGGACTTTCTTAATGAAATTTTCACAGTGTGTTTATGGCATTCATATGTGTGTATTTGCCAAATCACAAATCTCTAGTATTTGAAATACGGGTTTTGCAAATTGTGGGCGAAGGGGGCGTGGCATACAAAATCCAAAAACTGCAAAATGTCCGCATTCACTACACCTATATGCACAGTAAATTTTAAGTCTCTAGCTTTAATGGGTCACTTAATTGAAAGTCAATTTATCGAAATTTATCGATAATTCGGGAACGGGATGAGTTATCGAAAAAATAAAACAAACTCGTATAGCGTATGGTATTCACGAGTACACATGTCAAATTTCCGATCTCTAGCTTCTGTGGTTTACGAGATAAGCGCGTTCATACAGACGGACGGACGGACGGACGGACAGACGGACAGGGCTTAATCGACTCAGCTCGTCGAGCTGATCAAGAATATATATACTTAATGGGGTCTGCGATGTCTCCTTCTGCCTGTTACATACATTTTCACAAAATCATTATACCCTCATTTCCCATTTTCAATGGGTTCAGGGTATAACAAGTAAGGAAACTCTAGTCGGAGGTGCCCGACTAGGAAATACCCTGAACCCCGCCTATCGGCGGCTTTAAATGCACTTCAAAGTTTATATATAATTTTAAATTAAATTAAAAAATTAAAAAAAAAATAAAAAAAAAGATTAAGTAACTTGCATAAAAAAAATGTTGACGTCAGATTATAAAATCGAACCAGAGACTTTATGTCGGCGATCATCGTTTCTATCAACACAGCCGTTGCAATACATAAGAGTGAGATAGCGAATTCCTAAGTACAGTTATTGAGCTACTGAGCTGCTGCTACTGAGCTGCTCAACTTCTGCTTAAAATTCATCCCCAATTTGTCTTAGTTGTTGTTGTTATGAATTCTTCGAATTTTCTAGATGCTTCTGCTGCTGTTGCCATGCGCGTGTGTACGTACACGTTTGGTAAACGTTTTGTCTAATAACATAATAGAGTTGATCGATACATACATACATATGTATATTATATTGACTTTATTTAAGTTATATCAATGTTACTCTTATTTTATATATATGTAAATATATACAGTATGTACATGTGTACATACATATGTATGTATATTGCAAGCAACGCATACATACACACGCACACGCATACGCTCTGCTAACTGCGCAGTTTACTCAGCGACTACGCTGCGCCAATATGTGCGTGTTATGGAAAATTAAATGTTTAATAACTTTTTTTGTAGATCGACTTTCTTAATCAAACTTGCGCAGCGTAATTATATCATTCATATGCGTGTATGTGCAAAAGCACAAGTCTGTAGTATTTGAAATAAGTGGTTAGAAAATTTGGGCGAAGGGGGCGTGACATCCAAAATTTAACAAAAATCAAAATTGTATAAAAGTCCCATTAAGCTAAATACAAGATTTGGAGTCTCTAACTATAAAGATGTAGAAGATATAATTTTAAAACTGAAAATCGATTTCGTTTTTAATCGATAAAAAAAGAACGAGAAGAGTTATCGAATTTCTAAAACAAACTCTACCTGCGCGTGATATACACGAATCTATAAAAAAAAAGTTCAAGTCTCTAGCTATTATAGGTTCTGAGATCCACGCGTTCAAACATACGGACAGACGGACAGACGGACAGACAGACAGACGGACAGGGCTCAATCGACTCGGCTTGTCGTCCTGATCAAGAATATATATACTTTATGGGGTCTGCCACGCCTCCTTCTGCCTGTTACATACATTTGGGCTGCAACAAAACCATTATACCCTGATTACCCATTTTTAATGGGTTCAGGGTATAAAAAGAAGTGAAGACTATCGAGAAGTTGTAAAAAGATTCTCGGACTTTGGACTAAAATTTCACTGCTTCTAGCTGAAGAAGGATAAACCATACAGAGTATGTATAAAAGGACTCCACCACAGTACTGATGTCGACCAAATTAAAGAGGATTTAGAAGCAAAAGGGCATAGCATTAAAAACATCTTCAACCCACTAAGCCGCAGAGACAAAACTCCGCTCGACATCTTTTTTGTTGACCTGGGTCAGGCAACAAACTGACGCAATGCCACAGATGCCAAGAATTTGGGCACACCCAACGATACTGCCATAAGAGACCTAGATGTGTGAAATGCACTGGTGACCACGCATCCAAATACTGCACGAGGGCAAAGAACCAAACCCCTATCTGTGTCCACTGTGAAGAGCAACATCCGGCTAATTATAAAGGCTGCCAGGAATACAAGCGACTTCTTAAGCTTCAGACTCCGGTACTCAGACGCAACCCAGCTCTTGAGAAATTTACAGCACATTACCGGCCTAATCTAGCTCCTACACCTAAGCTATTCAATAACCACGCCACGACTACTGGTGGTAGGTCATACGCTCAAGCAGTTAGAGGAGAAAAACCGAGCGAAATCCCCACTAAAGTTGACGTAAACATTATGATGATTATTCAACAACAGCAGCGTCAACTCGAAAACATCAATGCCGAACTTCGCGCAATGCGAGAAATGCAAGCAAAGTAAGATAAAATTCTTAAGCCTTATGGCAATAATAGCAAAACAAATAATGACTCTCCGCGTGAGTATCTGGAACGCCAATGGCCTCAGCAACAAAGCTCAGGAGTTGACAGTCTTCCCTCTCACGTAAAAACATAGACGTTATGTTAATATCAGAAACGCATGAGTGCCCAGCGCTAAAAATATTCGGCTACGAACACTACCATTCCAATGGAAACGGAACAAACAGATTCGGCGGCTCTTCATTCTTAGCACGCACTTCACTGGCTCACACATCACTAATTTCCACCTCCAACCCTGCAGTCCAGTCTATTGCCATTAGACTTCCTACCACCATTGGCGAGCTAGAGATCTACTGCCCACCAAATGCTGATCTCCGTGGGCAAGACGCCACCCAACTTCTCGGGCACAGAAGCAATAAAGTTATAATTGGAGCCGACTGGAATGGCTGGCATCCATTTTGGGGTAGTAGCAGAGCATACAGGTGCGGCGAAATCATATATAATGCGATAAACAATCTGGGTTTCAACATTCTTGCTACCGGATCACCTACATGCTATCCATTAAATGGCCACACCGCCTCTGCTATCGATTTTGCCATATATAAAGGGATTGGTGATAGGTGGTTGAGCATCGAAGATTGTATGGATTTATCTTTAGACCACCTTCCTCTTATAATTACTGTACACGCTCAGCCGCAGCTGTACCCCATTAGGCAACGCCTCCTCCCTGAAGGATCGGACCTACAAGCTTTCAAGCGCACACTAGATTCCCTTCTACATTCGGATATGCCCAAACCTTACTTACATACAAGAGATGGACAAGGCATCAATGGATGCGTACACGCTCACCGCCAAAGAAAAGGAGATACAACGAAGCCAGTAGGCAGCTTAAGAGCGTGCTAGCCCAGCTTCGGGACATACGTATCAGCGACGCCATTGAAAGGGCAGACTCACAAGCCAGCGCCGAGTACCAACTTTGGCGTTTCACACGCAAGATTAAGAGACAATCAGTACGCAAAACACCTCTTCGTGGGACAGATGGTCTGTGGATAATAGGAGACGAAGAACAAGCTGAGGCCTTCGCAGAGCATCTTCAAGAGCAATTTTCACCCCTGCTATCTACTGAGCTTTCAGATATAGAGATGCCCAGAAAAACAGTTAACGCACCTATATCTGAAAGCTCTATTGAACCTTGCACAAAGACTGAAGTCGTCGAGCTATTTAAGTCGATGAAAGCCCCAGGACACAACCACATAGACGGCAAAGTACTCCGGGCATTGCCGGAATCCACAATTGATTACTGTTGTGCTGGGAACGCCATCCTCAAAATCCAACATTTTCCAGCTTTCCAGCAAGCTGTGATTACAATAATTCCAAAGCCAGGGAAGTCCGATGAATTAATCGGTTCATACAGGCGCATCAGCTTGCTTCCGGCACTCTCCAAAGTATTCGAAAGAATACTTCTGCGTAGAGTACTGGCTGAGCTGGATCTAGGGCGAACAATTTCAAACCACCAGTTCGGTTTTAGGAGTCAGCACGGCACACCCGAACAAGTTCACCGGGTTGTACAGCACATTCTTCGCGCTTTCGAGAACAAAAATACTGCTCTGCTGTCTTTCTGGACGTCAAACAGGCATTCGACAGAGTCTGGCACCTCGGACTTCTGGAGAAGACTAGGGCGAGTCCTCCCTCTTACTTCATGATAATTGCCAATTATCGTACTGGCAGGACATTTCAGGTGTCAAAGGGCCAAGCACTATCCACGACCCGACCGGTAAAAGCAGACATACCGCAGGACAGCGTACTTGGCCCGACCTTGTACACGCTGTTCACAGCAGACATGCCTGTCCCCTCTCCAAACACCGGAACTCTTATAGCTACATACGCAGATGACACGGCCGTACTAAGCATTAACAGTTCTCCCTCCGAAGTTTCCAGTCGTTCCTCAACGAGTTTCTCTCTTGGACAAAACGCTGGAGTATAGCAATAAATCCGCAAAAGTCTAGCCACATAACATTTGCGACAAGGGGGACTGCCCTGAGGTGTCACTGGGAGCGCCAATCCCTAAGGCCTCAAAGGTTAATTACCTTGGAGTTACCTTAGGCCGAAGATTAACGTACGGCCCGCACATCAGCAAAACTACGAAAAACTGCAAAATAAGACTTAAAAAGTTAGACTGGATGCTAAAAAGTACAATCAAACTATCGCTAAAAACAAAAATAAAACTCTACAACTCGATAGTGGCACCAGTGTTCACTTACGCCATTCCACTATGGGGCTCTGCTTCCAAGTCTCAAGTAAAAAAGATACAAGTCCTACAAAACAAGGCGTTAAGGAAATGGTTCATAACACCACGCTTCACGCAGACCTAGAGTTGTCAACGATAGCTGAAGTTATTGGCCGCCATTGCTATAGGTACGGACCGGCATAAAAAGATGCAACAGAAGACTGAGAAGACTCCACCCTCTTGATCTGAGAAGAGATCTTATCAAGGTTAGTCAAAAATGCACTGTAGAGTTTATAAACAAAAGTAGCAATAAAGAAAATAAAAAAAAAAAATTATTGAGTGTTTCGTATGCTCAGAATAGTTTGTGTGCTTGCGAGAGGTATGAGTACGTCTAAATCGGTCAAATCAACGTTGAACGCGGAAAAATTAATTTAACTAAATAAATAGCAGGAGGGCTCCGAGCAAGAAAAAATTGTTGTTTCCTACCAGGCAATTCGAACAATTCGGAACGCAAGGATCTCGTAAACCACAAAAGTTAGAGATCTGAAATTTGACATGTACATATACTCGTGAATACCATACGCAGTACGAGTTTTAAAAAATTTTTTTTTCGATTACTCATCGCGTTTCCGAATTGTCGATAAATTGACTTTATGTGTACAATTAAAGCTATAACTTCAAATTTTTTGTGCAGATAGGTGTAGTGAATGCGGACATTTTGAATTTTTGCATTTTGGATGCCACGTCCCCTTCGCCCACAACCACCAACCCATATTTCAAATACTAGAGACTTGTGGTTTGGCAAATACACACATATTAATTGATTAAGAAAGTCCATCTGCAGAAAAAGTTATTAAACATTTAATTTTCCATATCATAGGCATATTGCAGGCCGAGCGCAGTCGCTGCTCAGTTAGCAGAGCGCGTGCTCATATAACGTCCGTGTGCGCGCGTATGTGTGTGTATGTGTTGCTGGCAATATACATATATAAAATAATCATTGCATGCTTTCCATATCGAAGGGTTCCGGGTATCTCCTAGTCGAGAGGTTTCGACTAGAGCTTCCTTACTTCTTTTTAGTTGTAATCCTTATTTTATAAGTAAGAGAAACAATGAAGTGCCTAATTATATTATAAATGACTACTGAATAAAACAGCATTTACATTTTTTTATATCTTCAATAGTTTAGGGGTACACGCTCTTAAGGTTTTATTGTACCGCTGCACGAAATAAGGTGTGAACCACTGCACGTACATATGTACATATATACATGTTTTGCAAATACAAAATTTTGCAGTTAGAGTACAAAAATTTAAATTTGTACAGTGTGTAAACAGTTTTTTGACAGACTGTATGTAAAATAAAGATAGAATGTTTGGAATGTCGAGAACTTTTCCTCATATTCGATTTTTATTATTATTGTAAATAATATTACATATAATAATTATTTATTTCACAGTCGGCATCTTGGTTTAAGGTGTACTAATTGCAGTTCACCTTTTGCTTTACTGAATTCTGTTCCTATCGGCAAGTCTCGCATGCGACTGATAATTGCGCAGCATATACATATGTACATGTGTATGTATGTATGTATCACCTGTAGTCTTCTAATTACAGCTTTATATGCTCTGCCATAAATCGTCAAATGGCGATGGTATCGAAATAATGACCGGTAGAACTATCGAGAGAAAAACAAGTATTTGCCAAACTTAAAAACGAATTTACTCACAGGGTGAGCTGTCAACAAGGTGTCACTACATATCTGTCGTTTTAGTTAAATTTTAATGCTTTGATTGAATAGTTGCTTGATAAAAACATATGATTTTTACAAAGAATAATGTGCAAAGTCCACGCCACAGTGTGGCGCCCATTGTAGCATCCACTGTGGCACCCAGACTTCGAGCGCGCCGAAGCCAGGTGAGATTGCCACCGGTGAGGTTGCCGTTTCATCCGTATCGGCGTACGACGGGGCGTTTGCGAAGATACCGGCCATATTTGTCCCGGGAACCCTTACTGAGCACCGAGGATGATGAGTTAGCCTCAGAATCCTGGTGGAGCCGTATCCCGACGTGTGATGGATTCATGTGGTCACATCCAGATACTAGTACGCCCAGTGCGCCAATGAGAATAGTAGACGATCTCGAGCGATGGGACGAAAGTCAGTGTTCGGCGTACGTGCGTAGCGGGCGATATTCACCAACACGCGCTCTGTGGCACCCGCCGCGCGCTCCGACACCGTACTGGGTGAACGCGGAGATGAGCCGGGACGTGATCAGCATATCCTCAGAATCCGAGGACTCGGACGAAGGAGAAGGCGAAGGTGAAGACGGCGTCATGCAGGAGGACGAGATCATATGTATCTCGTATTCCGAGGTCGATGAAGTACCTGATACTGTGAAGGTCACATTCAAACAGGAGAAAGAGTAAGTAGAGCTTGGCAGAGCACGAAGAGGTCGTGGCCAGAGGCCGCGGGTCCGGCATAGCACACAAAAGGAAGCTGCGGAGAATGGCAGAGGTAGAGTGGCACTACAGGAAAATGGAAGGCAGTGATTTGAACATGGAAATTGATGTACCAAAATATATAATGGAGAAAAAAAAAACTAGTTTACTTTCTTCTGCCAAACAGACATAGAGAGATACAAATTACAATTAATTTGAATACCCTGAACCCATTAAAATGGGTATAAAGTTTTGTGGAAATGTATGTAATGTGCAGAAGGATGCGAACTCGTCGATTTCAGAACCTATAAAAGCTAGAGAATAAAAATTTTTTTTTTATGTTCGTGTATATCACGCGCAGATCGAGTTTGTTTAAGAAATTCGATAGCTCTTCTCGTTTTTTTTTATCGATTAAAACGAAATCGATTTTCATTCAGTTTTAAAATTATATCTTCTATATCTTGATAGTTAGAGATTCCAAATCTTGTATTTAGCTTAATGGGACTTTTATACAATTTTGATTTTTGTTAAATTTTGGATGCCACGCCCCCTTCGCCTAAATTTTCAAAACACTTATTTCAAATACTAGAGACTTGTGCTTTTGCACATGCACACATATGATATAATTACGCTGCGCAAGTTTGATTAACAAAGTCGATCTACAAAAAAAGTTATTAAGCATTTAGTTTCCCATAACACGCACATATTGGCGCAGCGCAGTCGCTGAGTAAACTGCGCAGTTAGCAGAGCGTATGCGTGTGCGTGTGTATGTATGCGTTGCTTGCAATATACATACATATGTATGTACACATGTACATATTGTATATATTTACATATATATAAAATAAGTGTAACATTGATATAACTTAAATAAAGTCAATATAATATACATTCGCTATTTGACTCTTATGTATTGCAACGGCTGTGTTGGTAGAAGCGATGATCGCCGTCATAGTCTCGGGTTCGATTCTCTAAGCTGACGTCAAAACTTTTTTATGCAAGTTACTTAATTTTTTTTTTTTTTTTTAATTTTTTAATTTAATTTAAAATTATATATGTATAAACTTTGAAGTGCATTTAAAGCCGCCGATAGGCGGGATTCAGGGTATTTCCTAGTCGGGCACCTCCGACTAGAGTTTCCTTACTTGTTTTTTATTTCATTTATAAATTTTGGTGATAACTAATTTTATTTTACATGCATTATATATAGACAATCTAAAAGTCTAAGTCTTATTGTCTGATTTATTATCTATTGTTTCTTTGGGTGCATTCACATAAAAACATATCTTGAGCAGATTTTAAGTGTTACTCAATACTGAAACTTAATTTTCTTGCTGTAAGCTAATTGTGGCGGCATATAGATTTACTCCGTAGCCTACGATTACAGATTATTGCGTGCTCTCGATTTTCGACGGTTGATTTCCTTAGACTAATATTTATTTAACAATTTATAAACTAATTAACTCTTATGGTCGGTTCAGAGTAAATTAACTATATTTAATATTATATTGCAGTGTTTCGCAATAGTTTTCGAAAAAAATCGTCTTTACAATAAATATCTCAAATTTGACCGTTAAGCTCTGACGTTGTGTGTATTTTTTTTACGTGCTAAAGTCAATACCATACGCACTGTCGAAACATTACGAAAGTGCTCGTCACTTAATTATACCCTGACCCCATTGAAAATGGGAAATGAGGGTATAATGTTTTTGTGAAAATGTATGTAACAGGCAGAAGGAGACATCGCAGACCCCATAAAGTATATATATTCTTGATCAGCTCGACGAGCTGAGTCGATTAAGCCCGATTAAGTCCGTCTGTCCGTCCGTCTGTATGAACGCGCTTATCTCGTAAACCACAGAAGCTAGAGATCTGAAATTTGACATGTATACTCGTGAATACCAAACGCTTTACAAGTTTGTTATATTTTTTCGATAACTCATCCCGTTCCCGAATTATCGATAAATTTCGATAAATTGACTTTCAATTAAGTGACCCATTAAAGATAGAGACTTAAAATTTACTGTGCATATAGGTGTAGTGAATGCGGACATTTTGCAGTTTTTGGATTTTGGATGCCACGCCCCCTTCGCCAACAATTTGCAAAACCCGTATTTCAAATACTAGAGACTTGTGCTTTGGCAAATACACACATATGTATACAATACACACAATGCCATAAACACACTGTGAAAATTTCATTAAGAAAGTCCATCTGTAAAAAAAGTTATTAAACATTTGTTTTATTTTGTTGTAGGTGGTGGGCGAAGGCTTCACATTATGGTTCGTGTCTCATGAGCCAGATTCCTGTCTCTTTACTTTCCGCGTGCATTTGCAGAGCTGGAATTCAGCATTTCCAGGTGATTCGGCTTGCTCCAGTGCATCTAATGCGCCTATTCTGAAGCTGCACTAACTCAGCTTTCAGCTGCCTTGTGGCTTGGTTGTAGATAGCTTTAGCGTTAGCCGACCGCGTGCGTATCCAGTGTCTCTTTGCCCAACGCTTGTACAGAAGTAGATTCTGGGCTTCCAAAGAGAGGTGAATATTGTACCCAGAGGAGTGTTGGGTACGTCGAACGGGTGGAGCGGCAAGGAGTGATGATGCAGCTATAGCTTCTTGCATTTTGCTTGCTGCGTAATCCACATCTTCAGCTGTATTGAGCTCTATTTCTGGATTTAGAGTGCAATTCAGCTCGAGTCTAAAGACTCCCAGATCCGAACCTAGCGGCAGTAGCCGTTTTCTAGTGGGGAAAGGCTGTGACTGCTTACTAATTGTGATTATTAGTGGCAGGTGGTCTGAGGGTAAATCCAGAAAGTCGACGATGCTCAACTGCCGATCACCTATTCCTTTATAGACTGCAAAGTCAATTGCGGAAGGTCTATGTCCATTAAGTGGGTAGCGAGTAGGTGATTCAATCGCCAGAATGCTGAATTGTGCATTGTGAATCGCCTCAAATAGCACTTCGCCACGTGGATTCGCACTATTACTGCTCCAGAAGGAAAGCCACCCATTCCAGTCGCCGTCAATGATCACTTTGTCCAACCTTTGATGGAAGAGCTGGGCCAGATCTTGATCGCTCATTTGGCGGGCAGTAAATTGATGCAATTTCTAGTGCTCCAATGGACGTAGGTAGGCTGATGCTAGATACCTGCATCGTTGCATTTGAGAATGACAGCAGTGGTGTATGCGCAATTGTTGAACGAATAAAAATCGAGAGCCACCAAACCTGTTTGCTCCTCCTCCATGAGCCTGGTAATGCTCATATCCGAAAATCTAGGTATTGGGGCACTCATGAATCTCAGATATTAGCATAATATCGATCTTCATTTGGGATAGGAACACAGCCAATTCCTGAGTCTTATTGCTCAGACCATTATTCCAGGTGCCCACTCGTAGAGGCATTACTTGCAACTAAGCTTGGTAATGAGTACCATTAAGCTTGCCATAAGATTAGTTTGTTGGCTTTGCAGTTTTCGCTTTGCTTTAAGCTCTGCGCTAATTGCATCAAACTGTCGCTGTTGCTGTTGCAGTATCTGAGCGAATACTGTGTCATTTGAATTATTTCTCGATTGAGGTTTTTCTCCTCGAATAGCATCCGCATACGATATGCCACTTACAGGAGTAATATTGCTCGAGCTGGAGTTGTTAGGAGGTTGGGCAGAACGCTCTGTTACTGCATTGGGTGGTTGAGCTGGATTGCGTTGTTGCACTGGAGTCTGCACCTTAAGCAGTCACTTGTATACAAAGCAGCCCTTGTAGTTAGCAGGATGCTGTAACTCACAGTGAACGCAGGTGGGTGGTTGGTCCCTTTCCCTTGTGCAATCCTTGGACGCGTGTTTGCCACCGCATCTGACACACCTGGAAGCTTTGTGACAATACCGTTGAGTGTGCCCAAATTCTTCACAGCGATGACATTGCGTGAGGTCGTTGAACTTTCGCGGGAGCTCAACCGTGCAATGTTGTCTGCAGAGAATTCTGATGTCAAGAATTTGCTTGTTATTGGGAGCCTGAACTATGTCAACAAAGAACATGTTAAGCGGGGTACGATCAGTACGGCTTAACGGGTTGTGGATGTTAGTTGCTTTGTGACCTTTTCCTTCCAGCTCTTCTTTTAACTTCTGGATTTCGGTGCTCGAGTGAAGTCCTTTGACGCAGACTCTAAACGGTTTGTCCTCCTTGAGCTGATAGCAGTGGAACTCCAATCTCAATTTTGTAAAGAGGCTGACCACTGCGCGATAGTCATCACTATTTTTAGTTAAAATTCCAATTCCGTTTCGTCTTGGTTTAACAACATACGACTTTATCAATTATATCGTTTAACTTTGCCACCGATTTGATGCCTGGACACCAAATAGGAGGCGGGCGAGGCTTTGGTTGCTCAACAGGCTGCTCATTCAATATTGGCGCTGTTGGAGCTTCGCAGCAGTCAGCTTCGTCTTCTTCGAGCAAAGCAAAACGATTTTGTGATGCTGCTGCTGCTTCTGCTTTGCTGCTGCTTGGCTCCTCGAAGAAAAGTTTTTTCTTGAGGGCATTTGGTGAATTTTGCATTTTCCGTTTGCTATGTTTATTGATGCTGGTGTCTTGAATGGCCGCTATGTCAATTTCCATAGGACTTATAGTCCAACTCTGCATTTACAGCTGGAGAGAAGTTATTGACATTGCTTGTCATTGTGTGTTTGCTTGTGCGTGCACTTGAGCGGTAACCAAGCGAAAGACGAAAATAGCGCAATTTAGTGTTGGCGAATTCGAGAGAGCGCGCGAAGGTTAAACGTAAACAGTGCTTGCACACTTCTGTTGTTGCAGAAGTACCGCAAACTCTGCAGCTGCAGAAGCTGATACGAAGATAATACGCAAAGATAACGAAATGAACGCTGATTGATTTCTGTCCGCTAGCACGTCTTTACAGATTAAACTAATGATCACCACTGTCATCATCAACTGTTTATTATTTTGATCTTTGTATTAGCTGCGTGTTGTTGTTTGTGATTTTTGTTTCTCCCAATCACAGTTAATCCTCTCTTTTGTCTTTTATTTTTTCTATCTTAATCTGTTTGTATTTTTGTTTTGATTATCTCCCCTGCTTGCCAATATGATTTGCTGTAAGAAATCATGTACACTTCGGCATATCACTGATTCTGCACAAATGCAATTCGTTGGATGCTGGTTGTGCGAGAATCTAATGCACATTAAATGTGCTGGCATCTCGGGGCGTGACTGTGATAGAGTCATGGATGCACCCAAAAGTGGGTGTGGTGGATTACGCTGGTCTTGCCCGGATTGTTTGGAAAAACAATTAAGTTTTTCCAAGATGTATAATTCAGTGCGGGTTCTGTATTCAAATCTAAGTAAATTTTCAAAACAGCTTGAAGGGGAACGGAAAGCTGGAGACGAAATATTAAATCAGTATAATTTTGATTCTCCACTAAATACAGTGATTGCTCCATCACTGCTAGTTTCCCCCTCCATTCAATTATCGTCTCCTACCTTATCAACCCCTTCTTCACCTTGTCAAGAATTATCAATTCCAATATCTGATGATTCTGTTGAAATATCTGGGTCTAGTGTCAGCACAGACACTCAAAAGGCCACTACTAAAAAAGGTAAAGTTTCTCCGAGTGTTGCTCAATCTAAAAACAACATTCAGACACCGTCTCCTACGCCGTCTCCAACTCCTCTATTACCCTATTTATCTGTTGTGCCTCCTCGAAAGCAAGTTTTCTTATCTAGGCTTTCATCAGATACGACAAGTGAGGCTGTGTCTGCTTTTATTGAAAGTAAAATTTCATCTAAAGTTTTTATCTCGAAGTTTAGTTTTGCGACTACTCGTGAAATTGCTTCATTTAAAATCAATGTCCCAATTGAATTTTTCGATACAATATGTGATCCAAACTTTTGGCCACCTCATGTTGTTGTACATGAATTCAAACCTAAGACTCGGAATAGAATTTCTCCAGTGTCTTTAAATCCCGTTTCGGTTCAACCTTCATCTGAGGCTGTATCAAAAAACTAAGTTTCTTTCCATCTTTTCCGCAGCTATCTATTATTTATCAAAATGTTCGAGGCCTTAATTCCAAATTAAAAAATCTATTTCTGCATAGCTGTAGTGTCCAATCTGAACTTATAGCCCTCACTGAAACGTGGTTAAGCCAAAATGTTTATAATAGTAAGGTTTTTTCAAATAAGTTCACTATTTATAGACTTGATCGCGCGTCTCGTAGAGGGGGTGGTGTTTTAATAGCTGTTAAATCCCATTTCCTCTCTGAATCTTTTACATGCTCATCAATTCACAATGTTGAGATTATTGGAGTTAAAATAACTTTTCAGTCTTGTTCCCTATACGTTACTTGTTCATATATCCCTCCCTCTTCCGATTTACAAGTTTATAGTCATCATATATCTTGTATTAAAGAAATATATGAATATGTTCAAGATAATGACTTATTTCTTGTGTTGGGTGATTTTAATATACATAACACTTCTTGGGCCTCATTTCCCAATTCGAATTATCTTATTCCAACAATTGATCATTATTTTTTTGATGAATTGTTTAATCTTTCTATGTATGAGATGAACTCAATTTCCAATCATTTAAATCGTTCTCTTGATCTTGTTTTTACTAATGATGACGCCAGCATTAATGTTTTAAGATCATCCCCCTTTTGTATACCTGAGGATTTATATCATCCAACATTAGAGGTTTTAATACCTATTTACTGTCCACCAATTCTTACGCCCTCGTCATCTAAAAAGCGTCGTTGTTTTAATAAATGTAATTTTGTTTTGCTTAATGATCTCATTAATGCAACAGATTGGGCTCTTTTATATGAGGCAGTTAATGTAAACTTAGCAGTTTCAACATTCTACAGTACTTTAAATGCTATTCTAGACAAGTGTGTTCCTATGTGTCTTCCTAAATCTTTTTCTAATAAACCTCCCTGGTTCACTTCGACTCTTTCAACTTTAAAATATTTTAAATCTAAATGTTTTAAAAAGTTCAAAAAGTCGCGTTCGGTCGTTGACTGCTCTAAATACTCCTTTGCTAAGTCCAATTTCAATATTTTAAACTCTCGTTGTTATGAGAATTACCTTATACGCTGTAAAAGGCAGTTTGCTCGTGATCCCAAAAGATTTTATTCATTTGTAAATTTGAAGCGTAAATCTTCTGGGTTTCCATCCTCGTTTTTCCTAGGTTGTGACAGTACTTGTAATGATCAAGATACCTCAGATCTATTTGCAAATTTCTTCTAATCCACTTATTCAGCTGCCATTCCAGAAACCAATTCATTTCCAATTTTAAATTCCAAAATTAATGGAAATGCAATTATCGTTTCTAATATTTCTCCTGTCTCTCCTTTATCCGCTATATATATACGTTGAGATCTTCGTTCTCTCCGGGGACGGATGGTTTTCCTAGTTGTGTGATTAAAGAATGCAGTGTTTCTTTGTGGTCACCTTTATTAAAACTGTTTAATTTGTCTCTTGATACCTCGGTATTCCCTTCAATTTGGAAAGAATCATTTATTATTCCTCTGTTTAAAAAAAGGAGGAAGATCTGATATTTCAAATTACAGAGGCATTGCCAAGGTTTCTGCTATTCCGAAGTTATTTGAAAAAATTATAACTTCTAATTAGCAACACCTTTGTAAATCTATCATTTCACCATCGCAGCATGGTTTTGTTCAGAATCGATCAACCTCTACGAACTTATTAGAATTTTCATCCCTAGTCAATGAAAGCTTTTTAAAGAAAATGCAAACAGATGTTATATACACTGATTTCAGTAAGGCATTTGACTCTGTTCAGCATGACATCATGCTTCAAAAGCTTGACCAATTGGGATTTTCTCCTAAACTTCTGTTTTGGATTGCTTCCTATTTAAAGGGTAGAACCCAAAGAGTTCTGTTGAGAACATCTATTTCGAAGGTCATATTTGTCTCTTCGGGTGTTCCTCAGGGTAGTCACTTGGGCCCTCTAATTTTCTCCCTTTTTATAAATGACCTTCCCAGTTGTATTTCTTACTCTAGAATATTCATGTATGCAGATGACGAAAAAGTCTGTCTCTCATACAAGAACTCAATAGATCATCTACGCCTACCTAAATTATCATCTAATTTCCTTTCAAAATTGGTGTAAAGCTAATCAGTTGCATCTAAATTGTTCTAAGTGTATGACAATGACTTTCTGTCGTACCACTCCATTTTTTGCTGATTACACAATCAACAATGTGTCCTTGCAACGTATTTCTACAATCAAAAATATCGGTGTGCTCTTTGACTGTAAACTTAGATTCAATACCCATATTCTAACCATCGTTAATGAAGCCAAAAGTGTACTTGGTTTTATTAAACGATGGTTTAAAGAGTTTAATGATCCGTTTGTCACTAAACTTCTTTTTGTCTCGCTGGTACGCCCTATTTTAGAATATTGTTCTATTATATGGTCGCCACAGCAGAAATTGTATCAGGACCGTATTGAATCGGTTCAGAAGCAATTTCTTCTTTTTGCCTTGCGCAATCTAAACTGGGATGGTAACCTTCGTTTACCGTCTTATCGTAGTAGGCTCCTTCTTTGGATCTTCCATCATTAATCAATCGTAGAATAGTCATGGGTATTGCTTTTCTACATAAGTTGATTAACGGTAGTATTGATTCGCCTTTTCTCTTATTTCAAATAAATTTCTTAGTTCCTTCCCGTGCTTCTCGTCACTTTTGTCCTCTTTATTTACCTATGTATATGTAACTGTAACTATTCTTTGCACAGTGCGTTTCGTGTTCTATGTACTAAGTACAATACTTATTTTCATGTATTTAGTTCTGAACTGTCTCTTTTCTTAATAAAATCTTCTCTTTCATGAGTTCATGGGTTCAGGGTATAACAAGTAAGAAGACTCTAGTCGGAAGTGCCCGACTAGGAAATACCCTGAACCCCGCCTATCGGCGGCTTTAAATGCACTTCAAAGTTTGTATATAATTTTAAATTAAATTTAAAAATTAAAAAAAAAAAAGATTAAGTAACTTGCATAAAAAAAGTTGACGTCAGCTTAGAGAATCAAACCCGAGACTTTATGTCGGCGATCATCGCTTCTACCAACACAACCGTTGCCGTACATAAGAGTGAGATAGCGAATTCCTAAGTACAGTTATTGAGCTACTGAGCTGCTGCTACTGAGCTGCTGAAATTCTGCTTAAAATTCATCCCCAATTTGTCTTTGTTGTTGTTATGAATTCTTAGAATTTTCTAGATGCTTCTGCTGCTGCTATCACGTGCGTGTGTACGTAAACGTTTGGTAAACGTTTTGTTTAATAACAATAGATTTCATCTATACATATATGTACATATATATTATATTGACTTTATTTAAATTAAATCAATGTTATTCCTATTTTATATATACATACATACATACGTACATACATGTGTACATATGTATGTATATTGCAAGCAACGCATACATACACACGCACACGCATACGCTCTGCTAACTGCGCAGTTTACGCAGCGACTGCGCTGCGCCAATATGTGCATGTTATGGGAAATTAAATGCTTAATAACTTTTTTTGTAGGCCGACTTTCTTAATCAAACTTGCGCAGCGTAATTATATCATTCACATGCGTGTATTGTTTTTGTTTCTGTTTTTTATAATTTGATTTAAAAATACATATTAAACAGTTAACCATTAAACAAAATTAGTTAAATTAAACAAAAACTCATTATTTTTGTACATAAAGTACAAAATTTGAATTTTTTTTCCACTGTGTAAAGTGTTTCTTGACAGACTGTATGTACATCATCTGTTGTGCTCTCATTCTAAGAAGTAACGGGACTTTACCGTTAACTTTGCTTTGAGAATCTCTATGCATCTCTATTTGTGTTTATTTTTCACTTTGTGAGAAATTTGACTGAGTACACAAACAAAAAAGCAATTATAATTTTGATTAATAATGCCCGGAAATAGATTAAGCTTCGTTGTTGTCCAATTGATTTTCTACAATGGGCAGTTGGGCAAATCAGTTCCAAAATTAGTGGAAATGTTTCCGTGTCGAGAAAAACAATATACAACGTTCTCAATCGCGCGGAAAACGAGTGAAGATTTTAGGCAAAGGGTGTAGGTGGCCGGAAACAAAAGATATCTGATCGGGCAAACCGCCTTATGATGCGAAAGATCAAAGCAAATCCCCAAATTTCGACTAGAACTCTTGCCAAGGAGCTCAATGAAGAGTGTGACGTGAATGTTTCCCACGAATCGGTCCGTCAGGCCATTCTACGTCATGGGTATTCTTCGAAAGTCGCACGTAAGAAACCTTTGCTGTCGTCGACAAATGTGGAAAAGCACTTCTCTTTTGCTCTCACTATGCTTAGGCACCCAGAGGAGTATTGGAACGACGTTGTATTTTGCGACGAGACCAAAATAATGTTGTATTACAACGAAGGTCCACCCAAAATATGGCGAAAGGTCTCTACTGCTTACGATAAAGCGAATATCATTCCAACAGTCAAATTTGGAAAACTGTCGGTTATGGTTTGGGGCTGCATATCCAGCCAGGGAGTCGGTTTTCATAGAAAACACCATGAATGCTCAACAATACCTCGAAATTTTGAAGTCAAATTCACACCAAAGTGCAACCAAATTTGGCTTTATAATCGAAAATCGAACAACGTTTAAATTTTACCAGGACAACGATCCAAAACATAAGGAGTTTAAAGTACGCAATTGGCTGCTTTAAAACTGCGGAAGGGTCTTGGATACACCACCCCAAAGCCCAGATCTCAACCCAATCGAACATGCGTGGTCGTATTTGAAGAAAAAGGTTGGAAAAAGGAATCCAACAAACCGTGGACAGCTAAAAGCTTTCGTAATGGAAGAGTGGCAGAAGATACCCCTAGAATATATTCAAAACTTGGTTAACTCTATGAAAAGAAGACTCCAACATGTACATAATGCTAAGGTGGGCCATACTAAATACTAAGTTTTTCAAAATTACTTATAACTAGTTTTACATTTTAAATTTAGAACAATGTGTATGAAGTGAGTAAATAGTTTATTGACAGTGTCAAATATGAGTAATCTAAGTTTTTGTTGTTTTTTTTAGTTTCACCCACATTGTTTTTATACCCTGAACCCATTAAAAATGGGTAATCAGGGTATAATGGTTTTGTTGCAGCCCAAATGTATATAATAGGCAGAAGGAGGCGTGGCAGACCCCATAAAGTATATATATTCTTGATCAGGACGACAAGTCGAGTCATCAGCTTTGGCTCTAGCACAGGATGTTGAGTCTAATCACGAACGCTTCCAATTCGCTATTAGTTTCGAAAAAGCTCAACGTTATGTGCAGAGACAGCAGAAATAATCCACTATAAGAAGTAATTCCCAAAATCAGGCTAAAACTCCATTTTACAACAGAATAGACAATAGCCCAAATATAAAATAAGTCCAAGAAACCAATTTGCTACACCCCTAATTATCCCTAAATCTTGTATTTAGTGTCATCTGTATTCAATACAATTTTGGTTTTTGCTATACACAAATTTCTTATAATTCAGTTCAAAATATAATTAATATGCTGAAAATCCGTTAAGGAACACAGAAGTTATTCAACAAAACGTTTAGGCAATTGACAGATGTGCTGCACAGCTGCACAGCGAACATTATCTACTGTTCTAAGAAATAACAAATATTTTATACACATTTTATTTATAATTATTATTGGTTTGACAAACACACTGGTGGCGTCGTGGTAGAGATGACGAATTTTGACTCAAGTAGGCGGAGGTTTGAATATCGGATTTTCTACGTAGTCTTTTCTTTATTTTTATACCCTGAACCCATTAAAAATGGGTAATCAGGGTATAATGGTTTTGTTGCAGCCCAAATGTATGTAACAGGCAGAAGGAGGCGTGGCAGACCCCATAAAGTATATATATTCTTGATCAGGACGACAAGCCAAATCGATTGAGCCCTGTCCGTCTGTCTGTCTGCCCGTCTGTCCGTCTGTCCGTATGTTTGAACGCGTGGATCTCAGAACCTATAATAGCTAGAGACTTAAACTTTATAGATTCGTGTATATCACGCGCAGGTCGAGTTTGTTTTAGAAATTCGATAACTCTTCTCGTTCTTTTTTTATCGATTAAAAACGAAATCGATTTTCAGTTTTAAAATTATATCTTCTACATCTTTATAGTTAGAAACTCCAAATCTTGTATTTAGCTTAATGGGACTTTTATACAATTTTGATTTTTGTTAAATTTTGGATGCCACGCCCCCTTCGCCCAAATTTTCAAAACACTTATTTCAAATACTAGAGACTTGTGCTTTTGCACATACACGCATATGAATGATATAATTACGCTGCGCAAGTTTGATTAAGAAAGTCGATCTACAAAAAAAGTTATTAAACATTTAATTTTCCGTAACACGCACATATTGGCGCAGCGAAGTCGCTGAGTAAACTGCGCAGTTAGCAGAGCGTATGCGTGTGCGTGTGTATGTATGCGTTGCTTGCAATATACATACATATGTATGTACACATGTACATACTGTATATATTTACATATATATAAAATAAGAGTAACATTGATATAACTTAAATAAAGTCAATATAATATACATATGTACATACATACATATGAATAGATGAAATGCATTATGTTATTAAACGAAACGTTTACCAAACGTTTACGTACATACACACGCGCGTGGCAACAGCAGCAGAAGCTCTAGAAAATTCGAAGAATTCATAACAACAACAACAAAGACAAATTGGGGATGAATTTTAAGCAGAAGTTCAGCAGCTCAGTAGCAGTAGCTCAGTAGCTCAATAACTTTAGTTAGGAATTTGCTACGTTTCACTTATGTACATATGTACATACATACATACATATGTATGTAGTGCAACGGCGGTGTTGGTAGGAGCGCCGATCTCCGACTAGAGTTTCCTTACTTGTTTTTTTGCTGAGTCTGTGTGCCCAAGCCACAAATCAATCCAAATGCGGTTGCGCAGCTGTTGGCTATGGCCGAAGCAACACCAACAACATCCAACATTAAAATGAAAATTGCAAACTGATGATGAACACGCACATATTGGAGCAGCGCAGTCGGTGAGTAAACTGCGCAGTTAGCAGAGCGTATGTGTGTGTGTGTGTGCGTTGCTTGCAAAATACATGTACATATGTATGTATGTACATACTGTATATATTTACATATAAATAAAATAAGAGTAGCATTGATATAACTTAAATAAAGTCAATATAATATACATATGTATGTATAGATCAAATCTATTATGTCATTAAACAAAACGTTTACCAAACGTTTAGATACAAACACTCGTGGTAGCAGCAGCAGAAGCATCTAGAAAATTCTAAGAATTCATAACAACAACAAAGACAAATTGGGGATGTATTTTCAGCAGAAGTACAGCAGCTCAGTAGCAATAGCTCAGTAGCTCAATAACTTTACTTAGGAATTCGCTATCTCACTCTTATGTATTGCAACGGCTGTGTTGATAGAAGCGATGATCGCCGACATAAAGTCTCGGGTTCGATTCTCTAAGCTGACGTCAAAAATTTTTTTATGCAAGTTACTTAATCTTTTTTTTTTTTTTAATTTTTTAATTTAATTTAAAATTATTTATAAACTTTGAAGTGCATTTAAAGCCGCCGATAGGCGGGGTTCAGGGTATTTCCTAGTCGGGCACCTCCGACTAGAGTTTCCTTACTTGTTTGTTTTAAAATATATTTTTTTGTACATTTATAATATTTCGCAACTCAATTATGGTGGTAAAAGCCTAAAAATTCAATAAATTTTGTGTTTATAGCTCAAAAATAGTGGTTTATTTGTTTTTTTTGCCACGCCCCCAGTGGGCGTAGACATATAATTTTTGGCAAGTCCATGACTGGGGTGTAGGGCAACGTAACTGTGAATTTTGGATGCTTACACTCAAAAAATGCGAAAATAACAGGGTCACGAATAGGTCATGCCTCAAAAGGGGCGTAAAAATAATTTTTGGCCGATCGATAGAGGGTCAGCAGCAAGCACAAGTCTCTAGTATTTGAAATACTGGGTTTGAAAATTGTGGGCGAAGGGGGCGTGGCATCAAAAATCCAAAAACTACAAAATGTCCGCATTCACTACACCTATCTGCATAAAATTGAAGTCTCTAGCTCTATTGGGTCACATAAATGAAAGCAAATTTATCGCAATTTATCGATAATTCGGAAACGGGATGAGTCATCGAAAAAAAAAACAAACTTGTGCTGCGTATGGTATTCACGAGTATACATGTCAGATCTCTAGCTTTTGTGGTTCACGAGATCAGCGCGTTCATACGGACGGACGAACAGACGGACAGGGCTAGTTCGACACAGCTCGTCGAGCTGATCAAGAATATATATACTTTATGGGGTCTCCCTGCCTGTTACATACATTTTCACAAAAACATTATACCCTGATTTCCCATTTTAATGGGCTTAGGGTATAAAAATGCGCTAAAGTCAACTTTACTGAGCTAAAAGACATAGAAGTTCCCCAAAGAATTCAAAGAAAATTTGATGATCCCAATGAAGCTCTTCCTTATAACACAAATATAAAAGCTACAATTCGAACTGAAGATGAAAACCCGATTTACTCTAAACTTTACCCTTACCCATTAGGAGTATCCGAGTTTGTAAATAATGAAACTAGGAACATGCTAAAGGATAATATTATCAGGCTCTCTAGGTCACCGTATAATAGTCCGATGTGGGTAGCCGACAAAAAGGAAGTAAACGAACAAGGGAACAAGAAAAAACGCCGATGTCGATGAATACCCGATACCAAACATAGTAGCTATTCTCTCAAACCTTGGGAAATCCAAAGACTTCACAACACTTGATCTGAAATCGGGATTTCACCTTGCAGAAAATGACAGGGAAAAAACTGCATTTTCTGTAGGAAAGTATGAATTTTGCAGACTTCCCTTTGGTTTGAAAAACGCCCATGGAATATTCCAGCCAGCAATCGATTATGTACTACGAGAACAGATTGGAAAGTCATGCTACGTTTATGTAGATGCCGTGTTAATATTCTCCGAAAATATGGAAAATCACGTTCATTATATTGCCTGGGTACTAGATAAATTGTATGACTCTAACATGAGGGTATCAAGAGAAAAATCCCACTTATTTTAAAGAAAAGGTTGAGTATCTTGGATTCGTAGTTTCCCGTGGCAGCATCACAACTAGCAACATCAAAATCGAAGCAATTGGCAATTTTGAACAGCCCACCAATCTGTTCCAAGATTTTGCATCTATAGCCAAACCATTGACAGATATACTGAAGGGTGATAATGGCAAAACAAGTGCGGGGCAATAAAAAAAATTCCTGTTAGCCTTACTAGGAAACAGATATATAATACACTTTTGAAAAATTAAAGAATATCTTAATCTTGGAGGATGTAATGCACTTATACCCTGATTATCAACAGCCATATAATTTGACTCCAGATGCTTCGTCCTGTGATTTAGGTGCTGTTTTATCACAAAAGAAAAAGCCGATCACCATGATTTCCTGGACTTTAAGAGACAATGAGCTAAATTTCGCCACAAACGAACGTGAGCTACTTGCGATAGTAAAGTCCTTAAGAAACTATCTCTACGGTGTAACAAATATAAATATTTACACTGATCACCAGCCACTTACATTTGCCGTCTCAGATAAAAATACCAATGCGAAAATTAAAAGATGGAAGTCATTCATCGATGAGCATAACGCTCAAATTCTCTTCAAGCCAGGAAAGGAAAATTTCATCGCCGATGCTCTATCAAGACAAAACCTTTACGCTTTGGAAGAGATGCCCCATCAGACTTAGCCACTATGCATAGTGAATTGTCATTGACATACACTATCGAATCTACGGAAAAACCGATCAATTGTTTCAGGAACCAAATAATTATTGAAGAAAGCATAACAGCTTCTGAAAAAATTATTATAATGTTCGGACAGAAAACGAGACATATCATTAACTTTTCAAATAGGAAAAACTTAATATGAAAAGTGTGCGATGCGGTAAAAAAAAGACGTAGTAAATGCAATCAAATGCGACTTGCCAATACTAGCATTTATTCTAAATAAACTAGTTGAGAGCTTCCCATCAACCAAATTTTGGCACTCCAACAAGGTGGTAATCGACGTTCATGACAAAAACGACCAAAACAGATTATAGTTGCAGAACATGGTAGAGCTCATAAGAAAATATAAAACAAATTCTCCAAGACTTTTTCCCAAAAATTACGCGTTTGACAAATGAAATAGTTGCAAATTGTAAGACTTTTAATAAGGAAAATATGGCCGTCACCCACAAAAGCAATACATCGGCGAAACGCCAGTCCTCAACCAAGTATGAGAAATCGTTCACATTGACATCTTTTCTACAGAAAAAAAATATTTTTTAACCTGTATCGATAAGTTTTCAAAATTCGCCATTGTATAACCCATAGCTTCTAGAACAATAACAGATATTCAGCCCCCCCATCTTACAGCTTATGAACTTTTACCCAAATACTAGAATTATTTATTGCGATAATGAACAGTTATTGAACTCAGGAAAAGTAAAGTTTCTTTTAAAAAACCGTTTTAATGTGGACAGAAATTGTCAGATGCTTAAAATTAGAAAAACAGCTAAATGACACAATTGACGTTATACTTCAAGCAACAATAGAATACAATAAAACAATTCACTCCGTCGTTAACAAAAAACCAATTGACATAATCCACGCTTCCTCACCCGAATTTGAAGCAAAAATAAAAGATAGAATATCCAGAGCACAAGATCTGCTGTTACAAAGGTAGAATGCAGACAGGAGAAATATAACCTTCCAAGTAGACGACAAGGTACTCATGAAATTAAATAAGAGACTCCCTTATTTGAAGAAGTCATCGTGGAAGCCGATATGGGGTGAACGGTTCTTATAAAGGAGAGGGAGGTTCATAAAGATAACTTAAGATAAAAAAAAATTTCCCCCCAGTCCTTATTCTGCTCTGTATCTTTACTATTTAGATTCTATGCATTCTACTTTTAGTAGAAGCAACAGCTGGGAAAATGATCAATTATTCGAACTTGGACTATATCCCTATCATGGACGGAAACGCGGTTAACTGGGAAGACTTTAAAATTTTAAGGCATACCTCTAATCTAACAATTTACTCGGAAATTACCGATGAAACTAATTTACTTATGGAACATTTGCCACTGTCTCATATGAGACAAATTCTCGAATCCGATTTAGGTCATATTGTACCATTACTAGAGACAGTTAATATCCACCATAGACAAGCTAGAAGTATAAATATCATAGGAAAATCCATAAAAGTAGTAGGAGGGACTCCTGATTTTGACGACTTTGACCAATTGAATTTGAGAATCTCTAACATATCAGCAACATCAGCCGTACAAGAGGGGCAATACTATGCTGCGCCTCGATACGTGGAACGCTCTTAGTATCATCCCAAATGCTAATGAGCATAAGGCGTTCCTGATAAAACAGCAAATTGACATCATGTTAATCTCAGAGACCTTCTTACATAATGGTTACTACTTCAACATAGCAGATTACACATGATATCGTGCAGATCACCCTGGTGGGTGTCCAAGAGGCGGTGAATGTGTGCTAATCAGGCAGGGTTTAGTGCACTATCACCAACAACCAATCATGACTAATCAGGTACCTCTGGCAACTGTGAGAATATCCAATAGGTGAAATCGCCGTGGCTGCTGTGTATTTTCCTCCTGGTTTGCCTTGGAGTACTCCTGAGTTTGACAGTCTACTTGATCAGCTCGGTCAAAAATTTATCATCGGGGGCAATGCAACACAAGTGCTTGCCACTGGTAGACCTACCTACTACCCGTTTAACAGGACGGATACGACCTCGTGCATAGACTTCTACTTGTACAAGGGTACAGCTAGCAGAGAGCTCTCGGTGCGAGAGGAGTATGAATTTTCATGGGATCACTTGCCCTTGGTTGCTTCTCCATCAATGTCGCCTCAGCGAATCACTCCAATATCGAGACTTATTTCTCCTGGTGCCAACATTATACTTCTCCAAGACGAAATGACCAATGCCTTTAATCTCAACACGGAGATAAACAACTCGGATGATGTTGACAAAGCTGTCGAAGAATTTATAAGCAAGCAACGCTGCTCTAATTGCTGCCCCAGTAGGTGCAACTCACCGTAGAGTCGAGCGTAGCAACCTCAATCTCTCACCGGAACCAGTAGGACTTCTAACACTCAAGAGGCGCCTCAAACGCGAGTTCATCAGAACCAATAATCCGGCGATCGATAGACTCTATGGAAGGATCTCTAACAGGTTGAAAAAGTTATTAGCCATACTAAAAAGGGAGGCCACTGACGCCTTCCTACAGAAAGCCACTCCCGATGAAAGCTCAGCGTTTGCGTTCTTACGCGGAGGTTCAAAAGACAAGTTTCTCCGAAGTTTCCTGTCCGAAAGCCAGATGGCTCTTGGGCAAGATCCCCTCAGGAAAGAGCCGAAGCATTTGCGAAAACTCTGGAAAAAAGATTCCAGCCGTTTGAAACTCCAAGAAGAGTATAGATAGCAGCCGAATCTCTAGAAGCCCAACTGCAGATGGCCCTACCTGTTACTCCTATAACCCTTTCTGAAGTGGAAATGCTTCGTAATAACAAAGCTCCAGGCGAGGACCAGTTTGATAATCGCTCTATCAAGCTGAGCTTTGCTCTTCCTCGTGTTGATTTTCAACTCTGCTTTTCTACAAAAGTGGGAAGCCAGCAGATGAGCTAGATTCATACCGGCCAATAAGCCTTCTGCCGGCATTTGGCAAAATATTGGAGAGGTGTATCCTAAGAAGGATCCTCGAAACCAGCACGGTCAAAAAGGCAATTCCAAAATTCCAGTTTGGCTTTAGGCTTAGGCACGGCACGCCTGAGCAACTGCACTGAGTTGTGAATTTTATTCTAGAGGGGTTCCACGAAAAGGAGTACGTCGTTGGAGTGTACCTTGATATACAGCAGGCATTTGATAGGGTGTGGCATGCAGGACTACTGCATAAACTTAAAACTTAATCTTAAAAAGTTACTCAATCCACAACTTTATCTGATTGTCAAAAGCTTCCTTCACGAGCGATGCTTTAAAGTTGTCCAGGACGGGATGTCCTCTCAAACAAAGACGGTCAGAGCTGGTGTACGCACGACATGCCTTCAGCTGATATCATGCCGATGTCGGACCAGAGTAACTTACTTGTCGCCACCTTTGCTAATGACAGTGTGGTTCTGGCCAGAGACAATTGCGTATACACCGCCGCAGATGTCGTCAAAATCTATTTAAAAAAATTTGAGAACTGGGCCTACAGTTGGAATATAGCCATAGGTCCTTCTAAGTGTGTAAAATTCACATACACTCTCAGAGCACAATACTCTCCTGAGGTATTCCTACTGGGTGAACTCTTAGTACAGAAGGAAGCTCACAAATACCTTGGAATCACACTCGATAAACGGCTAAATTTCCAACGACATATAACGGAAACAGGCAAGAGTCTCAGGGCAAAGGCGAGGAGTATGGCTTAGCTTCTAAATGCGAGAAATAAACTGTCGCTGACCAACAAAACGCTCATATACAAAGTCATCCTGGCACCCATCTGGAGATATGGCACTCAGGTGTACGGCATAGCTGCAAAGTCGAAACTTAACAAACTACGTGTTGTGCAGTCCCAAATCCTACGTAGAATTTCTGGTGCAGCATGGTACATAAGAAACAGCGACATCGACAAGGAACTCCATTTACCGAGGATCGGTGATGTGATCAATCGCCAAACTGCTGCATACAGAATTGAACATCACCCTAATCAGTTGGCGCGAAGGCTTCTAAGAAGGTGGCGCATCCGGGGATCAGAATGAGAATGAGACTCAAGAGAGTTCACCCAAATGACCTGTCCCACAGAACCTGTTAAACTTTGAACTTTAATCGACACTTGCTATGAATAGTAACAGTAAGCAATAGGAACAAAAGATGTAAATAAAATTGTAAATATTCAAAATATAAAAATGGACAGCGACGCTAGCACTAGCGCCGCTAGCACGACGCGTTTTAACGGGCGTCAGAAACGCGGTCGCCCTCGTGTATCTGCACGGGCAGCGACGATCGACACGTCCTCAATGCCACCGGTTGACTCTCCGCCGCGTAAGCTCGTAATACGCACCTGCTGGAGCCTCCGAAGTCATCACTGCCGTCGACCCTGCTCCTGACGCTTCTGCTGCCACCGGCTCTGAGATGCCAACAAAGTCCGCCGCAGCTGCTGCTGCCTCTGCCGCCACCACTACCACTGCCGATGCCGATGCCCATGCCGCTGCTGCCACTGCTGCCGCTGCCGTTGTCACTGTTCGCCCCGCCGCCGTGGCATCAGCTGGAACTGATGCCCCTCTTAGCTACTCCCTGTTGCAAAGTATGCAGCACGTTGAGAAAAAGCTAAGAAGGGCCGTATTGGTTGAATACGTGCTCAGCGCCGTGGCCCTCAGTGTGCTGGACCTAGCGGCAAAATACCAGGAGATCGTACTGGAGATGTACGGTCGCATTAAGGAGCTCGTGACAGAGCAGAAAATTCGCCTCCAACCCGGTGTCAACCTAGGCACCACTACTGCCACTCATGCTTCGATTTGTGCACCCCGCATCCGCAAGGTAGCGGAGACATGGTCAGCAATTGTGACGAGTAACACCTCAGCAAGTTGCTGAGCGTGTCAGGAAGGAAGTTGCGCCCGCACTTGGTGTACGGGTACATGAGTTGCGTGAACTTAAACGGGGTGGCGCCATCATCCGCACTCCGTCTTCGGGCGAGATGCGGCGGGTAGTAGCCAACCCGAAGTTTAAGGAAGTAGAGCTTGACGTCAAGTAGAACGCCGCAACCAAGCCTAGAGCGATTTTCCGTGACGTGGACAGCAGCATCACCGCCAAGCAGTTCATGGATGGACTGTGCACCTCCTGGCGCCTCCTGGCACCCGACGCTCTCCTAACCACGGAATACCACACAGAGGCGCCAAATAGTGCACAAGGCACCATGAGTCCGGCATACACTGTGCGTCTAGCTCGGGGACTTAGACCCCAGTCAACCCGTAGCACGCGACCCAATGCTCCGACAACTCCAGCCAGCTTTCCACGTAATCCTGCGATGTGTGGTTGAAAATTCAATCGTTCGCCAACTGTGATGCCAAGGTACCGATACTCTCTGACGTATGGTAAGCTTGCTCCAGCAAATCGTACCAGGGGTGGCCTGGAAGCGGCCAATCTCCCCTTTAACATCATTATCGCCGTCTTACTGGTTGAGATCGTGACTCCGACCTCAGCTCCCCAGGCTCCCACGACGGACATCAGCTCCTCTCCTCTACGCTCCAGTTCAGCTCTCGACCTTCCCTCGACGAGTACCAGCAGATCGTCGGCGTATGCTCTGAAAACACACAAGGGCTCCAAGCGCTGGAGCAGCACATCCATCATGGTGTTCCAGATGAACGGCCCACTGATGGATCCTTGTGGACAGCCTCGAGTGAACTCCACGTCGACTTCTCCGTATTTGCTGGTCATCCTGGCTTTCCTGCCACAGAAGAAGCTTCTCCACAAGCTGGCTTCTTGGCAACCAGCGTCGATTAAGCGGCGCATCGCGGCGCTCCACTCGACGTTGTCGAAGGCACCCTTAAAGTCCACGAAAAGACCAAGCACGTATACCGCCTGGCTGGCGGCAACACTGTACTTAACGTGCTTCCAGGCATCCTCCACACCGCATCCAGGTCGAAAGCCGAATTGCCATCTATTGCCACTTCTTTCATCCGACTCACCATGATCCCCTCCAGCACCTTGCCAAACACTGGCAGCAGGCCCCGATTGGATGCTGGATTGCTTCTATCCTTATCGGGGCCCTTGAGGAGCGCCACTACTCTACACTCCACTACACCTCACTAAACTGATTTAGTACTCCGGCTCGGCTCCCGAGAATCCAATCCTCCAACTGCTCACCCCGGTTGTGGTTCGGGTGTCCACGAAAACTATCGTGGCGCTTACTGAACCACATGGGGGATACAGCGTTCGCATCTGAGCAGAGGATGACCGGAGTATTGCTCGCTATTAGCAGTACGGCATCCATATACTGGAGATCCGCCGTTAAATCAGCCTGTGCATGGCAGTATAGTGAGGTCAGGTAGAGTGAGCCAAATTCACAAGTGACCCTCACGCATACTCCCGCCTCGGTGGTCAAAGACTCGACTGGTAGGCATATGGCATCCGGATCGTCGACGATGACGGCAGCGTTTCTCCTTCGTCCCTCGAATGTCCTACTGCCGAATACTCTCATCCCAGCTGGGAACCCAGTAATTCGGCCAGCCTCATCGGTATAGGGCTCCTTCAGCATCGCAAAGGTGTGGCCGAGCTCACGCATACGTACACCGACATCTATGCACGCAGCACGACCCCGGCCACAGTTGGCTTGGATGCGGCAAAACAGGTTAATGTTCGGCTTGCACCCTCGCCAACACTGCGCCATATATCGGGCACAACCCCGAGAGCATCAGATGTCCTGAGGGAAGCCCCTTGAAGCGACAATTCCGGCAGTCCACCGGGTTCACACACTTCGCTGCAACGTGGCCCATCTGACCACATTGTCGGCACACGTCCTGCTTCAGGCGGCATTGGGACACCTTGTGGTCAAATCCGACACACCTATGGCAAGCATAGGTGCGGACGAGCGACCGACAGCGGTACGAGAACCACTTTATGTAGACCCGTCCGGTCTTCTCCAATATGGCCAGCGCTTTCTCGTCCACGTCTAGCGTCAGCGACAAACTGGCGCCCTCCGTAACTGACCAAGGTTTGGTCTCCAGATACACTGCCTTCTTAAAGGCTGTCATCGTCATCTCCTCCTGGAAGTTGTTCGCAAATAGCTCCTCCATGAATAGCTCCGGCGTGATGCTGGTGTCCACGTCGAACACCGTGACCTTTGGCCTCATGCCCTGGCTTTGCTGGACCTTCAGTCCAACCTCTGCGAACTTCTTGTTCGCCACGACACGCTTCATCTCGCTCACCGACGGTGTGCGGATGATGGCTCCACCGCGCTTAAGTTCACTCATCTCGTGCACTCGGACACCGAGGGCGGGAGCGATCTCCTTGCGAACGCGCTCAGCAACTTGCTGAGGCGTCTCCTCAGGATTCTCGCTCGTCACCATCGCTGACCATGTCTCTGGAGGCTTCCGGAAACTGGGAGCAGTGACGGGAGCAGCGGCGGCGGCGGCGGCGTAACTGCCAACAGCTGGGTGGGCAGCTGTTGCGGGCTCCTGCCGTGTGGATGCTCCTCCCGAGAGGCTTTGCAGCAGCGCATTTCTTACGGCCAACGACATGGCCAGCTCCTCCAGACGCTTTATCGCAGCGGAGATCTCCCTCGCTGCAGTCGGCTCAATGCCTGCCATAGCATGTCGCGTGCCCTCTCCGGCGGCAGAAATCTCTGCGATGATTGCCGACGTCCCCTCAGAGACAATGCGCCAGGCTGGGCATTGTGGCACAACGGGAGCAGCACGGGAACCCACAGTGGCAGCAGCGCTAGCGGCACGCGCGGCAGCAACCGATGACGAGGCGACCGACAACAGCGACGCGTCGCTGTCTTCACCCGACGCGACCGGTTTCGCCCTTTGTTTCCTTGGCGGCGATTCGACAGGCGGGGGCATCCCACCCTCGGCCCGCAGCGCGGCGGTGACCGATCGGGTCCGCTTTTTCCTCCCCATGGAGCTCGCTGACCCAGTGCTCGCCCTCGCGTCGCTATCCATCCCGGAGCCTTTCGTTGTGCAACAAAAATTGTTCACCCCGAAAGTATTCAGTATTTAATGTCTTTCGCGCAAAAGTATGCTGTACTTATATATCGGCACACAAAAGTATGCTGCACTTTTTATTCGGTGCGCCCTGATTGGCTAGCCAATCACCGGCAAGCAGCGGTAAACTGTCACACGCACGCACTAACACACGCGCAGCGAAAGATCGCTTATCTGCGATTGTCCGCTTTTAAGCACTTTTAACGCATTCGCGATGAGAATTTACAGTTTGTTAGCGTCGTTGTTTTTTTTCTCAGGTTTTGAACAATGCGCGCACTAAAACACACGTCTGCTCACGCTGAGCGTCTGAAACGAACTCGAGTCCGTAAGCACATTAAGTCTTTGTTTATTTTACGTGGCGTTTACCCCGAAGGGGTTTACAACCACGGTACTCACTTGTGCCACAAGTGACACATAGTACAGCGGGTGAATATAATGCGTCCACCAACGCCCCTGAAAGGACTCTTTCAGGTACCAGTTCGAACTTATGCTGTCGGGCATATTGTTCCCTCTTGGTTAGGGGCGAGGCCTATCATAACCTCTGCTGATTACTGGTACAGCTTCCGGTCGTGATTCAACTCAACGTTGAATCATGACTGTATAAACACCACAGCCACCACGATACTCCCACTAAAGGGGGCCAACCTCAATAGGGCTGGCCTTGGCCACCAGCCCATCCCGTGGTTCAAATTAACAGCTTTGATCGGCTGATCGCAGTGAACACTGCTTCCCAATTTCAGCTTCCGACGACCTGGAGCTGGGTAAGCACCATGCGGCCATCAGTATGATGACCTCCCAAATTGAGGCTTTGGTGGGCCTTTCGACGCATCACAAGGATGTGTCTCCCAAACTTAAGGACTTTGGTCTGACCTTCGGCTTCCTCCGTGAAGAAGGAAGCCTACCAAATAACGGCTTGGTGAGCCCTGCGTAGCCGAGACTACTTCCAGATTAAGGTGCTCTGGTTCGACCTCATGGCGTGGCACGGATGCCCAACTATTACCAAATTAAGGCTTGGTGTGCCTCACGTAGCCAAAACTACTTCCAGATTAAGGTACTCTGGTTCGACCTCGTGGATTAGCATAAATGCTATACCACTACCAATTAGGGCTTGGTGGGCCCGTCGTAGTCGAAACTACTCCCTGATTACGGCACTCTGGTCAGACCCCGTGGCTTGGTCCATGTTCCAATACCACTACCAGTTTTGGCTCTCATCAGCCCGGCACTGGTCGATCCTGTGCGGCCACATTTTGGGTCATCCCTCGCCGACGTCCAAATGCTGCTTTTGCGAACAACTCCAGTTTCCTGAGCTGCTCCGGTGTTTCCAGGACCCGGGAAAAATCCCATCCGGCATCCTGTCGTCTAACACCTAGTCCATCGAGGTCTCGTAGATCTGCATAGAGAGGGCAAGCAACAAGCACGTGCTGCCAGTCTTCGTATTCAGCGCCGCATAGACATGCGGGCGTCGTACTCAGACTTCTCTGATGCAGAAACGCATTCAGCGATCCATGGCCCGACAGCAGAAATCTAGCGTGGAGACTAAATCCAAAGTCGATCCGGTTGAAGATGAGGCATGCGTCCGGGATAAACTGGTGAGGCTCATCGTCATCCCATCTGCGTTGCCACTCGCAGCACATGCGTTCATCCAGCGTCGCTTTTATCTGCCTCCGGTCCAGATTTGCCAAGTCCAGACCGAACAGCCAATCGTCTTCCTCCAGCGGGTGGGCACGCTTGACATTGAAAATGATTGCCAACTTCTTGGCAACCAAGTCCAATGGGGGAGCTCCAGCAAGCACCTGCAGTGCCATGGTTGACACTGTGTGGCATACCGGTAGGCATCCTAAGAGCATTACTCTTTGGCAGGAGATGAGGCGCCTCCTGGCACCCGACGCTCTCCTAACCACGGAATACCACACAGAGGCGCCAAATAGTGCACAAGGCACCATGAGTCCGGCATACACTGTGCGTCTAGCTCGGGGACTTAGACCCCAGTCAACCCGTAGCACGCGACCCAATGCTCCGACAACTCCAGCCAGCTTTCCACGTAATCCTGCGATGTGTGGTTGAAAATTCAATCGTTCGCCAACTGTGATGCCAAGGTACCGATACTCTCTGACGTATGGTAAGCTTGCTCCAGCAAATCGTACCAGGGGTGGCCTGGAAGCGGCCAATCTCCCCTTTAACATCATTATCGCCGTCTTACTGGTTGAGATCGTGACTCCGACCTCAGCTGCCCAGGCTCCCACGACGGACATCAGCTCCTCTCCTCTACGCTCCAGTTCAGCTCTCGACCTTCCCTCGACGAGTACCAGCAGATCGTCGGCGTATGCGCTGAAAACACACAAGGGCTCCAAGCGCTGGAGCAGCACATCCATCATGGTGTTCCAGATGAACGGCCCACTGATGGATCCTTGTGGACAGCCTCGAGTGACCTCCACGTCGACTTCTCCGTATCTGCTGGTCATCCTGGCTTTCCTGCCACAGAAGAAGCTTCTCCACAAGCTGGCTTCCTGGCAACCAGCGTTGATTAAGCGGCGCATCGCGGCGCTCCACTCGACGTTGTCGAAGGCACCCTTAAAGTCCACGAAAAGACCAAGCACGTATACCGCCTGGCTGGCGGCAACACTGGACTTGACGTGCTTCCAGGCATCCTCCACACCGCATCCAGGTCGAAAGCCGAATTGCCATCTATTTCCTTCCGGGAGCACCTCTTTCATCCGACTCACCATGATCCCCTCCAGCACCTTGCCAAACACTGGCAGCAGGCAGATGCCCCGATAGGATGCTGGATTGCTCCTATCCTTATCGGGGCCCTTGAGGAGCGCCACTACGCTGGGAAAAAGCTACGGAGGAGGAGACTCGCGCAGTCGTGCCAAGTTACGACCAGCCTGCCATCCGAACGAAGACACCCCAGTTCTGTGGATCGCTTTCATCCTCGGCATATCCGGTAGACGTGCCCCCATGGGTCATTACTGTGGTCTCCAACGAAGTTGCGCCAGTGATCCTCCTTCGTCTTCAGAATGAGTTTCTTGAACTCGCGGACGGATGTCCGCAGATGAGTTGCCAGAAACTGCGCAGAGTCGTCCGCTCTGCGCCTAGCATCCTGGAGCCTCCGTCTAAGTCTCCTGACCTCACGGCGTTTGGTACTCAGTTCAGTGCTCCACCACTTTACCTTTCCCACAGCTCTCGACGGTCTGCTGCCAAGTACCCTGTCGCACACGGACTGCACGGCAAGGCGCAGCGCAGACACAGTAGTCCAACGGCGACATCCTGATCTGCTCCAAGGGAAGGTGCTCCAAGATTTCCTCTACTAGCTCCGAGTCAAATACTTGCCAGTTAGCATTGCTGAGTTTCCAGGACGGTACAGGAGCATACGTGCTCTCAACTGCATCAGGGGAGGGCGTGACAATAACAGTAATAATGTTATGATCGCTCAACTCCCACTCGTCCACACTCCAGTCATACGTAGCTAGCGCAGACGCTGCTTCACTGACTAGTGTAACGTCAATATCGTCCGCGGTGATTGTCGAACGTAAACACCTCACTAAACTGATTTAGTACTCCGGCTCGGCTCCCGAGAATCCAATCCTCCAACTGCTCACCCCGGTTGTGGTTCGGGTGTCCACGAAAACTATCGTGGCGCTTACTGAACCACATGGGGGATACAGCGTTCGCATCTGAGCAGAGGATGACCGGAGTATTGCTCGCTAGTAGCAGTACGGCATCCATATACTGGAGATCCGCCGTTAAATCAGCCTGTGCATGGCAGTATAGTGAGGTCAGGTAGAGTGAGCCAAATTCACAAGTGACCCTCACGCATACTCCCGCCTCGGTAGTCAAAGACTCGACTGGTAGGCAGATGGCATCCGGATCGTCGACGATGACGGCAGCTTTTCTCCTTCGTCCCTCGAATGTCCTACTGCCGAATACTCTCATCCCAGCTGGGAACCCAGTAATTCGGCCAGCCTCATCGGTATAGGGCTCCTGCAGCATCGCAAAGGTGTGGCCGAGCTCACGCATACGTACACCGACATCGATGCACACAGCACGACCCCGGCCACAGTTGGCTTGGATGAGGCCAAACAGGTTAATGTTTGGCTTGCACCCTCGCCAACACTGCGCCATATATCGGGCACAACCCCGAGAGCATCAGATGTCCTGAGGGAAGCCCCTTGAAGCGACAATTCCGCCAGTCCACCGGGTTCACACACTTCGCTGCAACGTGGCCCATCTGACCACATTGTCGGCACACGTCCTGCTTCAGGCGGCATTGGGACACCTTGTGGTCAAATCCGACACACCTATGGCAAGCATAGGTGCGGACGAGCGACCGACAGCGGTACGAGAACCACTTTATGTAGACCCGTCCGGTCTTCTCCAATATGGCCAGCGCTTTCTCGTCCACGTCTAGCGTCAGCGACAAACTGGCGCCCTCCGTAACTGACCAAGGTTTGGTCTCCAGATACACTGCCTTCTTAAAGGCTGTCATCGTCATCTCCTCCTGGAAGTTGTTCGCAAATAGCTCCTCCATGAATAGCTCCGGCGTGATGCTGGTGTCCACGTCGAACACCGTGACCTTTGGCCTCATGCCCTAGCTTTGCTGGACCTTCAGTCCAACCTCTGCGAACTTCTTGTTCGCCACGACACGCTTCATCTCGCTCACCGACGGTGTGCGGATGATGGCTCCACCGCGCTTAAGTTCACTCACCTCGTGCACTCGGACACCGAGGGCGGGAGCGATCTCCTTGCGAACGCGCTCAGCAACTTGCTGAGGCGTCTCCTCAGGATTCTCGCTCGTCACCATCGCTGACCATGTCTCTGGAGGCTTCCGGAAACTGGGAACAGCGACGGGAGCAGCGGCGGCGGCGGCGGCGGCGGCGGCGGCGGCGTAACTTCCAACAGCTGGGTGGGCAGCTGTTGCGGGCTCCTGCCGTGTGGATGCTCCTCCCGAGAGGCTTTGCAGCAGCGCATTTCTTACGGCCAACGACATGGCCAGCTCCTCCAGACGCTTTATCGCAGTGGAGATCTCCCTCGCTGCAGTCGGCTCAATGCCTGCCATAGCATGTCGCGTGCCCTCTCCGGCGGCAGAAATCTCTGCGATGATTGCCGACGTCCCCTCAGAGACAATGCGGCAGGCTGGGCATTGTGGCACAACGGGAGCAGCACGGGAACCCACAGTGGCAGCAGCGCTAGCGGCACGCGCGGCAGCAACCGATGACGAGGCGACCGACAACAGCGACGCGTCGCTGTCTTCACCCGACGCGACCGGTTTCGCCCTTTGTTTCCTTGGCGGCGATTCGACAGGCGGGGGCATCCCACCCTCGGCCCGCAGCGCGGCGGTGACCGATCGGGTCCGCTTTTTCCTCCCCATGGAGCTCGCTGACCCAGTGCTCGCACTCGCGTCGCTATCCATCCCGGAGCCTTTCGTTGTGCAACAAAAACTGTTCACCCCGAAAGTATTCAGTATTTAATGTCTTTCGCGCAAAAGTATGCTGTACTTATATATCGGCACACAAAAGTATGCTGCACTTTTTATTCGGTGCGCCCTGATTGGCTAGCCAATCACCGGCAAGCAGCGGTAAACTGTCACACGCACGCACTAACACACGCGCAGCGAAAGATCGCTTATCTGCGATTGTCCGCTTTTAAGCACTTTTAACGCATTCGCGATGAGAATTTACAGTTTGTTAGCGTCGTTGTTTTTTTTCTCAGGTTTTGAACAATGCGCGCACTCAAAACACACGTCTGCTCACGCTGAGCGTCTGAAACGAACTCGAGTCCGTAAGCACATTAAGTCTTTGTTTTATTTTACGTGGCGTTTACCCCAGAGAGGGGTTTACAACCACGGTACTCACTTGTGCCACAAGTGACACATAGTACAGCGGGTGAATATAATGCGTCCACCAACGCCCCTGAAAGGACTCTTTCAGGTACCAGTTCGAACTTATGCTGTCGGGCATATTGTTCCCTCTTGGTTAGGGGCGAGGCCTATCATAACCTCTGCTGACTACGGGTACAGCTTCCGGTCGTGATTCAACTCAACGTTGAATCATGACTGTATAAACACCACAGCCACCACGATACTCCCACTAAAGGGGGCCAACCTCAATAGGGCTGGCCTTGGCCACCAGCCCATCCCGTGGTTCAAATTAACAGCTTTGATCGGCTGATCGCAGTGAACACTGCTTCCCAATTTCGGCTTCCGACGACCTGGAGCTGGGTAAGCACCATGCGGCCATCAGTATGATGACCTCCCAAATTGAGGCTTTGGTGCGCCTTTCGACGCATCACAAGGATGTGTCTCCCAAACTTAAGGACTTTGGTCTGACCTTCGGCTTCCTCCGTGAAGAAGGAAGCCTACCAAATAACGGCTTGGTGAGCCCTGCGTAGCCGAGACTACTTCCAGATTAAGGTGCTCTGGTTCGACCTCATGGCGTGGCACGGATGCCCAACCATTACCAAATTAAGGCTTGGTGAGCCTCACGTAGCCAAAACTACTTCCAGATTAAGGTACTCTGGTTCGACCTCGTGGATTAGCATAAATGCTATACCACTACCAATTAGGGCTTGGTGGGCCCGTCGTAGTCGAAACTACTCCCAGATTAAGGCACTCTGGTCAGACCCCGTGGCTTGGTCCATGTTCCAATACCACTACCAGTTTTGGCTCTCATCAGCCCGGCACTGGTCGATCCTGTGCGGCCACATTTTGGGTCATCCCTCGCCGACGTCCAAATGCTGCTTTTGCGAACAACTCCAGTTTCCTGAGCTGCTCCGGTGTTTCCAGGACCCGGGAAAAATCCCATCCGGCATCCTGTCGTCTAACACCTAGTCCATCGAGGTCTCGTAGATCTGCATAGAGAGGGCAAGCAACAAGCACGTGCTGCCAGTCTTCGTATTCAGCGCCGCATAGACATGCGGGCGTCGTACTCAGACTTCTCTGATGTAGAAACGCATTCAGCGATCCATGGCCCGACAGCAGAAATCCAGCGTGGAGACTAAATCCAAAGTCGATCCGGTTGAAGATGAGGCATACGTCCGGGATAAACTGGTGAGTCGGTCGCCCGTGCTCATCGTCATCCCATCTGCGTTGCCACTCGCAGCACATGCGTTCATCCAGCGTCGCTTTTATCTGCCTCCGGTCCAGATTTGCCAAGTCCAGACCGAACAGCCAATCGCCTTCCTCCAGCGGGTGGGCACGCTTGACATTGAACATGATTGCCAACTTCTTGGCAACCAAGTCCAATGGGGGAGCTCCAGCAAGCACCTGCAGTGCCATGGTTGACACTGTGCGGCATACCGGTAGGCATCCTAAGAGCATTACTCTTTGGCAGGAGATGAGGCACCTCCTGGCACCCGACGCTCTCCTAACCACGGAATACCACACAGAGGCGCCAAATAGTGCACAAGGCACCATGAGTCCGGCATACACTGTGCGTCTAGCTCGCGGACTTAGACCCCAGTCAACCCGTAGCACGCGACCCAATGCTCCGACAACTCCAGCCAGCTTTCCACGTAATCCTGCGATGTGTGGTTGAAAATTCAACCGTTCGCCAACTGTGATGCCAAGGTACCGATACTCTCTGACGTATGGTAAGCTTGCTCCAGCAAATCGTACCAGGGGTGGCCTGGAAGCGGCCAATCTCCCCTTTAACATCATTATCGCCGTCTTACTGGTTGAGATCGTGACTCCGACCTCAGCTCCCCAGGCTCCCACGACGGACATCAGCTCCTCTCCTCTACGCTCCAGTTCAGCTCTCGACCTTCCCTCGACGAGTACCAGCAGATCGTCGGCGTATGCGCTGAAAACACACAAGGGCTCCAACCGCTGGAGCAGCACATCCATCATGGTGTTCCAGATGAACGGCCCACTGATGGATCCTTGTGGACAGCCTCGAGTGACCTCCACGTCGACTTCTCCGTATCTGCTGGTCATCCTGGCTTTCCTGCCACAGAAGAAGCTTCTCCACAAGCTGGCTTCTTGGCAACCAGCGTCGATTAAGCGGCGCATCGCGGCGCTCCACTCGACGTTGTCGAAGGCACCCTTAAAGTCCACGAAAAGACCAAGCACGTATACCGCCTGGCTGGCGGCAACACTGGACTTGACGTGCTTCCAGGCATCCTCCACACCGCATCCAGGTCGAAAGCCGAATTGCCATCTATTTCCTTCCGGGAGCACCTCTTTCATCCGACTCACCATGATCCCCTCCAGCACCTTGCCAAACACTGGCAGCAGGCAGATGCCCCGATAGGATGCTGGATTGCTCCTATCCTTATCGGGGCCCTTGAGGAGCGCCACTACTCTCGGGCATTTCCACTTAAGGGGGAAGTATCCCTCTGCCACACAACGGGAAAGCAACGCTGTGATGTGCTCGGGGATGGCACGCCATACTGCCTTGCAGATACCACCTGTGATGCCGTCTAGTCCGGGAGAGCGCCTGCTCTTCAACCGGGCGACGCATGCTCCGACCTCGAAAGCTTCGAGGGCCGGTGCAGCTTCGCTCGGAATGACAATGTCATCACTCGCTTCCGCAGCTGGGAAAAAGCTACGGAGGAGGAGACTCGCGCAGTCGTGCCATGTTACGACCAGCCTGCCATCCGAACGAAGACACCCCAGTTCTGTGGATCGCTTTCATCCTCGGCATATCCGGTAGACGTGCCCCCATGGGTCATTACTGTGGTCTCCAACGAAGTTGCGCCAGTGATCCTCCTTCGTCTTCAGAATGAGTTTCTTGAACTCGCGGACGGATGTCCGCAGATGAGTTGCCAGAAACTGCGCAGAGTCGTCCGCTCTGCGCCTAGCATCCTGGAGCCTCCGCCTAAGTCTCCTGACCTCACGGCGGTTGGTGCTCAGTTCAGTGCTCCACCACTTTACCTTTCCCACAGCTGTCGACGGTCTGCTGCCAAGTACCCTGTCGCACACGGACTGCACGGCAAGGTGCAGCGCAGACACTGAGTAGTCCAACGGCGACATCCTGATCTGCTCCAAGGGAAGGTGCTCCAAGATTTCCTCTACTAGCTCCGAGTCAAATACTTGCCAGTTAGCATTGCTGAGTTTCCAGGACGGTACAGGAGCATACGTGCTCTCAACTGCATCAGGGGAGGGCGTGACAATAACAGTAATAATGTTATGATCGCTCAACTCCCACTCGTCCACACTCCATTCATACGTAGCTAGCGCAGACGCTGCTTCACTGACTAGTGTAACGTCAATATCGCTCTGTCCGCGGCGATTGTCGAACGTAAACACCTCACTAAACTGATTTAGTACTCCGGCTCGGCTCCCGAGTATCCAATCCTCCCTCTCACCCCGGTTGTGGTTCGGGTGTCCACGAAAACTATCGTGGCGCTTACTGAACCACATGGGGGATACAGCGTTCGCATCTGAGCAGAGGATGACCGGAGTATTGCTCGCTAGTAGCAGTACGGCATCCATATACTGGAGATCCGCCGTTAAATCAGCCTGTGCATGGCAGTATAGTGAGGTCAGGTAGAGTGAGCCAAATTCACCAGTGACCCTCACGCATACTCCCGCCTCGGTGGTCAAAGACTCGACTGGTAGGCAGATGGCATCCGGATCGTCGACGATAACGGCAGCGTTTCTCCTTCGTCCCTCGAATGTCCTACTGCCGAATACTCTCATCCCAGCTGGGAACCCAGTAATTCGGCCAGCCTCATCGGTATAGGGCTCCTTCAGCATCGCAAAGGTGTGGCCGAGCTCACGCATACGTACACCGACATCGATGCACGCAGCACGACCCCGGCCACAGTTGGCTTGGATGCGGCCAAACAGGTTAATGTTTGGCTTGCACCCTCGCCAACACTGCGCCATATATCGGGCACAACCCCGAGAGCATCAGATGTCCTGAGGGAAGCCCCTTGAAGCGACAATTCCGGCAGTCCACCGGGTTCACACACTTCGCTGCAACGTGGCCCATCTGACCACATTGTCGGCACACGTCCTGCTTCAGGCGGCATTGGGACACCTTGTGGTCAAATCCGACACACCTATGGCAAGCATAGGTGCGGACGAGCGACCGACAGCGGTACGAGAACCACTTTATGTAGACCCGTCCGGTCTTCTCCAATATGGCCAGCGCTTTCTCGTCCACGTCTAGCGTCAGCGACAAACTGGCGCCCTCCGTAACTGACCAAGGTTTGGTCTCCAGATGCACTGCCTTCTTAAAGGCTGTCATCGTCATCTCCTCCTGGAAGTTGTTCGCAAATAGCTCCTCCATGAATAGCTCCGGCGTGATGCTGGTGTCCACGTCGAACACCGTGACCTTTGGCCTCATGCCCTGGCTTTGCTGGACCTTCAGTCCAACTTCTGCAAACTTCTTGTTCGCCACGACACGCTTCATCTCGCTCACCGACGGTGTGCGGATGATGGCTCCACCGCGCTTAAGTTCACGCACCTCGTGCACTCGGACACCGAGGGCGGGAGCGACCTCCTTGCGAACGCGCTCAGCAACTTGCTGAGGCGTCTCCTCAGGATTCTCGCTCGTCACCATCGCTGACCATGTCTCTGGAGGCTTCCGGAAACTGGGAGCAGCGACGGGAGCGGCGGGAGCGGCGGCGGCGGCGGCGGCGTAACTGCCAACAGCTGGGTGGGCAGCTGTTGCGGGCTCCTGCCGTGTGGATGCTCCTCCCGAGAGGCTTTGCAGCAGCGCATTTCTTACGGCCAACGACATGGCCAGCTCCTCCAGACGCTTTATCGCAGCGGAGATTTCCCTCGCTGCAGTCGGCTCAATGCCTGCCATAGCATTTCGCGTGCCCTCTCCGGCGGCAGAAATCTCAGCGATGATTGCCGACGTCCCCTCTGAGACAATGCGCCAGGCTGGGCATTGTGGCACAACGGGAGCAGCACGGGAACCCACAGTGGCAGCAGCGCTAGCGGCACGCGCGGCAGCAACCGATGACGAGGCGACCGACAACAGCGACGCGTCGCTGTCTTCACCCGACGCGACCGGTTTCGCCCTTTGTTTCCTTGGCGGCGATTCGACAGGCGGGGGCATCCCAGCCTCGGCCCGCAGCGCGGCGGTGACCGATCGGGTCCGCTTTTTCCTCCCCGTGGAGCTCGCTGACCCAGTGCTCGCACTCGCGTCGCTATCCATCCCGGAGCCTTTCGTTGTGCAACAAAAATTGTTCACCCCGAAAGTATTCAGTACTTTATGTCTTTCGCGCAAAAGTATGCTGTACTTATATATCGGCACACAAAAGTATGCTGCACTTTTTATTCGGTGCGCCCTGATTGGCTAGCCAATCACCGGCAAGCAGCGGTAAACTGTCACACGCACGCACTAACACACGCGCAGCGAAAGATCGCTTATCTGCGATTGTCCGCTTTTAAGCACTTTTAACGCACTCGCGATGAGAATTTACAGTTTGTTAGCGTCGTTGTTTTTTTTCTCAGGTTTTGAACAATGCGCTCACTCAAAATACACGTCTGCTCACGCTGAGCGTCTGAAACGAACTCGAGGTCCGATAGGGACATTAAATCTTTGTTTATTTTACGTGGCGTTTACCCCAGAGAGGGGTTTACAACCACGGTACTCACTTGTGCCACAAGTGACACATAGTACAGCGGGTGAATATAATGCGTCCACCAACGCCCCTGAAAGGACTCTTTCAGGTACCAGTTCGAACTTATGCTGTCGGGCATATTGTTCCCTCTTGGTTAGGGGCGAGGCCTATCATAACCTCTGCTGACTACGGGTACAGCTTCCGGTCGTGATTCAACTCAACGTTGAATCATGACTGTATAAACACCACAGCCACCACGATACTCCCACTAAAGGGGGCCAACCTCAATAGGGCTGGCCTTGGCCACCAGCCCATCCCGTGGTTCAAATTAACAGCTTTGATCGGCTGATCGCAGTGAACACTGCTTCCCAATTTCGGCTTCCGACGACCTGGAGCTGGGTAAGCACCATGCGGCCATCAGTATGATGACCTCCCAAATTGAGGCTTTGGTGCGCCTTTCGACGCATCACAAGGATGTGTCTCCCAAACTTAAGGACTTTGGTCTGACCTTCGGCTTCCTTCGTGAAGAAGGAAGCCTACCAAATAACGGCTTGGTGAGCCCTGCGTAGCCGAGACTACTTCCAGATTAAGGTGCTCTGGTTCGACCTCATGGCGTGGCACGGATGCCCAACTATTACCAAATTAAGGCTTGGTGTGCCTCACGTAGCCAAAACTACTTCCAGATTAAGGTACTCTGGTTCGACCTCGTGGATTAGCATAAATGCTATACCACTACCAATTAGGGCTTGGTGGGCCCGTCGTAGTCGAAACTACTCCCTGATTACGGCACTCTGGTCAGACCCCGTGGCTTGGTCCATGTTCCAATACCACTACCAGTTTTGGCTCTCATCAGCCCGGCACTGGTCGATCCTGTGCGGCCACATTTTGTGTCATCCCTCGCCGACGTCCAAATGCTGCTTTTGCGAACAACTCCAGTTTCCTGAGCTGCTCCGGTGTTTCCAGGACCCGGGAAAAATCCCATCCGGCATCCTGTCGTCTAACACCTAGTCCATCGAGGTCTCGTAGATCTGCATAGAGAGGGCAAGCAACAAGCACGTGCTGCCAGTCTTCGTATTCAGCGCCGCATAGACATGCGGGCGTCGTACTCAGACTTCTCTGATGCAGAAACGCATTCAGCGATCCATGGCCCGACAGCAGAAATCCAGCGTGGAGACTAAATCCAAAGTCGATCCGGTTGAAGATGAGGCATGCGTCCGGGATAAACTGGTGAGGCTCATCGTCATCCCATCTGCGTTGCCACTCGCAGCACATGCGTTCATCCAGCGTCGCTTTTATCTGCCTCCGGTCCAGATTTGCCAAGTCCAGACCGAACAGCCAATCGCCTTCCTCCAGCGGGTGGGCACGCTTGACATTGAACATGATTGCCAACTTCTTGGCAACCAAGTCCAATGGGGGAGCTCCAGCAAGCACCTGCAGTGCCATGGTTGACACTGTGCGGCATACCGGTAGGCATCCTAAGAGCATTACTCTTTGGCAGGAGATGAGGCGCCTCCTGGCACCCGACGCTCTCCTAACCACGGAATACCACACAGAGGCGCCAAATAGTGCACAAGGCACCATGAGTCCGGCATACACTGTGCGTCTAGCTCGGGGACTTGGACCCCAGTCAACCTGTAGCACGCGACCCAATGCTCCGACAACTCCAGCCAGCTTTCCACGTAATCCTGCGATGTGTGGTTGAAAATTCAACCGTTCGCCAACTGTGACGTATGGTAAGCTTGCTCCAGCAAATCGTACCAGGGGTGGCCTGGAAGCGGCCAATCTCCCCTTTAACATCATTATCGCCGTCTTACTGGTTGAGATCGTGACTCCGACCTCAGCTGCCCAGGCTCCCACGACGGACATCAGCTCCTCTCCTCTACGCTCCAGTTCAGCTCTCGACCTTCCCTCGACAAGTACCAGCAGATCGTCGGCGTATGCGCTGAAAACACACAAGGGCTCCAAGCGCTGGAGCAGCACATCCATCATGGTGTTCCAGATGAACGGCCCACTGATGGATCCTTGTGGACAGCCTCGAGTGACCTCCACGTCGACTTCTCCGTATCTGCTGGTCATCCTGGCTTTCCTGCCACAGAAGAAGCTTCTCCACAAGCTGGCTTCCTGGCAACCAGCGTTGATTAAGCGGCGCATCGCGGCGCTCCACTCGACGTTGTCGAAGGCACCCTTAAAGTCCACGAAAAGACCAAGCACGTATACCGCCTGGTTGGCGGCAACACTGGACTTGACGTGCTTCCAGGCATCCTCCACACCGCACCCAGGTCGAAAGCCGAATTGCCATCTATTTCCTTCCGGGAGCACCTCTTTCATCCGACTCACCATGATCCCCTCCAGCACCTTGCCAAACACTGGCAGCAGGCAGATGCCCCGATAGGATGCTGGATTGCTCCTATCCTTATCGGGGCCCTTGAGGAGCGCCACTACTCTCGGGCATTTCCACTCAAGGGGGAAGTATCCCTCTGCCACACAACGGGAAAGCAACGCTGTGATGTGCTTGGGGGTGGCACGCCATACTGCCTTGCAGATACCACCTGTGATGCCGTCTAATCCGGGAGAGCGCCTGCTCTTCAACCGGGCGACGCATGCGCCGACCTCGAAGGCTTCGAGGGCCGGTGCAGCTTCGCTCGGAATGACAATGTCATCACTCGCTTCCGCAGCTGGGAAAAAGCTACGGAGGAGGAGACTCGCGCAGTCGTGCCATGTTACGACCAGCCTGCCATCCGAACGAAGACACCCCAGTTCTGTGGACCGCTTTCGTCCTCGGCATATCCGGTAGACGTGCCCCCATGGGTCATTCCTGTGGTCTCCAACGAAGTTGCGCCAGTGATCCTCCTTCGTCTTCAGAATGAGTTTCTTGAACTCGCGGACGGATGTCCGCAGATGAGTTGCCAGAAACTGCGCAGAGTCGTCCGCTCTGCGCCTAGCATCCTGGAGCCTCCGCCTAAGTCTCCTGACCTCACGGCGTTTGGTACTCAGTTCAGTGCTCCACCACTTTACCTTTCCCACTGCTCTCGACGGTCTGCTGCCAAGTACCCTGTCGCACACGGACTGCACGGCAAGGCGCAGCGCAGACACTGAGTAGTCCAACGGCGACATCCTGATCTGCTCCAAGGGAAGGTGCTCCAAGATTTCCTCTACTAGCTCCGAGTCAAATACTTGCCAGTTAGCATTGCTGAGTTTCCAGGACGGTACAGGAGCATACGTGCTCTCAACTGCATCAGGGGAGGGCGTGACAATAACAGTAATAATGTTATGATCGCTCAACTCCCACTCGTCCACACTCCAGTCATACGTAGCTAGCGCAGACGCTGCTTCACTGACTAGTGTAACGTCAATATCGTCCGCGGCGATTGTCGAACGTAAACACCTCACTAAACTGATTTAGTACTCCGGCTCGGCTCCCGAGAATCCAATCCTCCAACCGGTTGTGGTTCGGGTGTCCACGAAAACTATCGTGGCGCTTACTGAACCACATGGGGGATACAGCGTTCGCATCTGAGCAGAGGATGACCGGAGTATTGCTCGCTAGTAGCAGTACGGCATCCATATACTGGAGATCCGCCGTTAAATCAGCCTGTGCATGGCAGTATAGTGAGGTCAGGTAGAGTGAGCCAAATTCACAAGTGACCCTCACGCATATTCCCGCCTCGGTGGTCAAAGACTCGACTGGTAGGCAGATGGCATCCGGATCGTCGACGATGACGGCAGCGTTTCTCCTTCGTCCCTCGAATGTCCTACTGCCGAATACTCTCATCCCAGCTGGGAACCCAGTAATTCGGCCAGCCTCATCGGTATAGGGCTCCTTCAGCATCGCAAAGGTGTGGCCGAGCTCACGCATACGTACACCGACATCGATGCACGCAGCACGACCCCGGCCACAGTTGGCTTGGATGCGGCCAAACAGGTTAATGTTTGGCTTGCACCCTCGCCAACACCCTCGCCATCAGATGTCCTGAGGGAAGCCCCTTGAAGCGACAATTCCGGCAGTCCACCGGGTTCACACACTTCGCTGCAACGTGGCCCATCTGACCACATTGTCGGCACACGTCCTGCTTCAGGCGGCATTGGGACACCTTGTGGTCAAATCCGACACACCTATGGCAAGCATAGGTGCGGACGAGCGACCGACAGCGGTACGAGAACCACTTTATGTAGACCCGTCCGGTCTTCTCCAATATGGCCAGCGCTTTCTCGTCCACGTCTAGCGTCAGCGACAAACTGGCGCCCTCCGTAACTGACCAAGGTTTGGTCTCCAGATACACTGCCTTCTTAAAGGCTGTCATCGTCATCTCCTCCTGGAAGTTGTTCGCAAATAGCTCCTCCATGAATAGCTCTGGCGTGATGCTGGTGTCCACGTCGAACACCGTGACCTTTGGCCTCATGCCCTAGCTTTGCTGGACCTTCAGTCCAACCTCTGCGAACTTCTTGTTCGCCACGACACGCTTCATCTCGCTCACCGACGGTGTGCGGATGATGGCTCCACCGCGCTTAAGTTCACTCACCTCGTGCACTCGGACACCGAGGGCGGGAGCGACCTCCTTGCGAACGCGCTCAGCAACTTGCTGAGGCGTCTCCTCAGGATTCTCGCTCGTCACCATCGCTGACCATGTCTCTGGAGGCTTCCGGAAACTGGGAGCAGCGACGGGAGCAGCGACGGGAGCAGCGGCGGCGGCGGCGGCGTAACTGCCAACAGCTGGGTGGGCAGCTGTTGCGGGCTCCTGCCGTGTGGATGCTCCTCCCGAGAGGCTTTGCAGCAGCGCATTTCTTACGGCCAACGACATGGCCAGCTCCCCCAGACGCTTTATCGCAGCGGAGATCTCCCTCGCTGCAGTCGGCTCAATGCCTGCCATAGCATGTCGCGTGCCCTCTCCGGCGGCAGAAATCTCTGCGATGATTGCCGACGTCCCCTCAGAGACAATGCGCCAGGCTGGGCATTGTGGCACAACGGGAGCAGCACGGGAACCCACAGTGGCAGCAGCGCTAGCGGCACGCGCGGCAGCAACCGATGACGAGGCGACCGACAACAGCGACGCGTCGCTGTCTTCACCCGACGCGACCGCTTTCGCCCTTTGTTTCCTTGGCGGCGATTCGACAGGCGGGGGCATCCCACCCTCGGCCCGCAGCGCGGCGGTGACCGATCGGGTCCGCTTTTTCCTTCCCCATGGAGTTCGCTGACCCAGTGCTCGCACTCGCGTCGCTATCCATCCCGGAGCCTTTCGTTGTGCAACAAAAATTGTTCACCCCGAAAGTATTCAGTACTTTATGTCTTTCGCGCAAAAGTATGCTGTACTTATATATCGGCACACGAAAGTATGCTGCACTTTTTATTCGGTGCGCCCTGATTGGCTAGCCAATCACCGGCAAGCAGCGGTAAACTGTCACACGCACGCACTAACACACGCGCAGCGAAAGATCGCTTATCTGCGATTGTCCGCTTTTAAGCACTTTTAACGCACTCGCGATGAGAATTTACAGTTTGTTAGCGTCGTTGTTTTTTCTCAGGTTTTTAACAATGCGCTCACTCAAAACACACGTCTGCTCACGCTGAGCGTCTGAAACGAACTGAGTCCGCAAGCACAGCGAAAGATTTATGCCGGACTCATGCTGCCCTGTGCACTATTTGGTGCCTCGGTGTGGTACAAGATGGCGATGAGACTAGCCGGCGCCAGGAGGTCGCTCAAGTCCTGCCATCGGCGCATCCTCTTAGGATGTCTGCCCACGTGCCGAACGGTATCTACAGATGCCCTCGAAGTGTTAGCTGGAGCTCCACCGCTGGACCTGATGGCTACGCGCTCTGCGATGCAGTTTAAGATGAAGCGGAACTACCCCATGGTAGAAGGCGATTGGCTCTACGATCAAGATGTTTCCACTTGATCGTACGACGAGGAGAGCCTTGCTGGACGAGCGTGTACTACGCGAATGGCAACTCCGGTGGGATGACGGCGAACACGGCCGTGTTACGCATAAGTTCATCCCGGATGTTAGCTTCGTCTTCAGCCGCCCCGACTTCAAGTTCACAATGCAGGCCAGTTTTCTGATGACTGGCCATGGCTCGTTGAACGCCTTCCTGCAGGAGCATGGTCTGAGCGAGACTGCTGGATGTCTATGTGGCGATCCCTTAGAGGACTGGCAGCACGTGCTATGTGCATGCCCCCTTTATGCGGATGTACGCGACCTTGACGGTCTTAGAGTCCAGCAGAATGCTTCCGGTGACTGGGACTTTACGCAGACGGTGACGACCCCTGAGAGCATGCAACTACTGGACGGCTATGCATCTATAGTCTTCGGTAGGCGACGCATGCTGCTTGATGATGCTGGAGGACTTGGTCGACCAGTACCGGACTGACGTAAGTCAAAACTGGTAGTAGTTAAAACTACGAAAGGTTCTACCAATACCTCAAATTGGAAGACCTTCTTTATGAAGGTCGAAGGTCTGACCAAAGCCCTTAAATCTGGGAGACACATCCTTGTGATGAGTCGAAAGGCACACCAAAGCCTTAATTTGGAAGGCTTCCTTCTTTGCGAAGGGAGCCGAAGGTCGGACCAAAGTCCTTAAGTTTGGGAGACACATCCTTGTGATGAGTCGAAAGGCACACCAAAGCCTCAATTTGGAAGGCTTCCTTCACTATGGAGGGAGCCGAAGGTCGGACCAAAGTCCTTAAGTTTGGGAGACACATCCTTGTGATGCGTCGAAAGGCTCACCAAAGCCTCAATTTGGGAGGTCATCATACTGATGGCCGCATGGTGCTTACCCAGCTCCAGGTCGTCGGAAGCCGAAATTGGGAAGCAGTGTTGACTGCGATCAGCCGATCAAAGCTGTTAATTTGAACCACGGGATGGGCTGGTGGCCAAGGCCAGCCCTATTGAGGTTGGCCCCCTTTAGTGGGAGTATCGTGGTGGCTGTGGTGTTTATACAGTCATGATTCAACGTTGAGTTGAATCACGACCGGAAGCTGTATCCGCAATCAGCAGAGGTTATGATAGGCCTCGCCCCTAACCAAGAGGGAACAATATGCCCGACAGCATAAGTTCGAACTGGTACCTGAAAGAGTCCTTTCAGGGGCGTTGGTGGACGCATTATATTCACCCGCTGTACTATGTGTCACTTGTGGCACAAGTGAGTACCGTGGTAGTAAACCCCTCTCTGGGGTACACGCCACGTAAAACAAAACTAGGATTTCTGTCCCTATCTATCAGTTCGTTTCAGACGCTCAGCGTGAGCAGACGTGTGTTTTGAGTGAGCGCATTGTTCAAAACTTGAGAAAAAAACAACGACGCTAACAAACGGTAAATTCTCAAATTCGTTTACAGTTCTGTTGCTAACTAGCACTCTTAAATCGTGCGTTTCGCGATAAGCGATCAAAACTACCGTTGCTTTGTTTTGATTGGCCAGCCAATCAAAAGCAAGCTAATTTTCTGTGGTGCATACTTTTGTGCGTGTGTATAAACTGTTGCATACCCTCTAGTGCAGCATACTTTTAGGCAATAAATTTTATTGCCTGGGTTATAATGGACAGCGACGCTAGTTCTAGCGCTGCTAGCTCGACGCTATCGACGCGTTCCGATGCGCGTAAGAAACGCGCTCGCCCTCGTGGATCTGCACGAGCAGGTACAATCGACGCGTCCACGATGCCGCCACCGGTTGAGTCTCCGCCGCGTAAGCTCGTTATACGCCGCGTGGAAACTGATGACAGCGACAGCTCCCTCGCCGCCATCATGGCAAGCAGTCCCAGAAGTGCTCCAGCTGCACCTGCTGTTGACGTCACCGCTGCTGTCGACTGCGAGATGCCAACAACGTCCGCTGCAGCTGCTGCTGCCTCCGCCACCGCCACCACCACCGCTGATGCCGATGCCGATGCCGATGCCCATGCCGCTGCTGCCACTGCTGCCGCTGCCGTTGCCACTGTTCGCCCCGCCGCCGTGGCATCAGCTGGAGCTGATGCCACTCTTAGCTGTTCCGTGTTGCAGCGTATGCAGCACGTCGAGAAAAAGCTAAGAAGGGCCGTCTTGGTTGATGACGTGCCCTGCGCCGTGGCCCTCAGTGTGCTGGACCTAGCGGCAAAATACCAGGAGATCGTACTGGAGATGTACGGTCGAATGAAGGAGCTCGAGACAGAGCAGAGGATCCGCCCCCAGCCCGTCGTCAACCTAGGTGCCCCTACTGCCGCCCCCGCTCCAATTGCTGCACCCCGCATCCGTAAGGTTGCGGAGACATGGTCAGCAATTGTGACGAGCAACAACCCTGAGGAGACACCTCAGCAAGTTGCTGAGCGTGTCAGAAAGGAAGTTGCGCCCGCACTTGGTGTACGTGTTCACGAGGTGCGTGAGCTCAAACGGGGTGGCGCCATCATCCGCACTCCGTCTTCGGGCGAGATGCGGCGGGTAGTAGCCAACCCGAAGTTCAAGGAGGTAGGGCTCGACGTTAAGCAGAACGCCGCAATCAAGCCTAGGGTGATCGTCCGTGACGTGGACAGCAGCATCACCGCCAAGCAGTTCATGGATGGACTGTGGAAGAACCACTTCCAAGGTCGCATGACTAATGCGGCCTTCGAGAAGTCGGTTAGGATTACATCCAAGCCATGGACCAGCGCCGTTGGACCCACGGTCAATATCCAGCTGGAAATGGAGCAGAAGGCCCTGGATATTCTTGAGGAGCACGACAAGGTGTATGTGGACTGGTTCTCCTTCCGTTGGCATACTGTCACGCCGACTTATGCCTGCCACAAGTGTGTCAGCTTTGACCACAAAGTGGCGCAGTGCAGGATGAAGGACGAGATTTGCCGGCAATGCGGACAACCCGGGCATCGTGCCTCTAACTGCAGCAACCCTGTGTCATGCAGGAACTGCAGTTTTAAGGGGTTACCGTCGAAGCATCGCATGCTTTCGGCGGAATGTCCGATTTACGGAACTGTGCTCGCCAGGGTGGCCTCTAGACATTAATGTTTAGAGTCATCCAGGCTAACTGTGGTCGCAGTAGAGCTGCCGTAATAGACCTCGGAGTCCGGATGAGGGACTCTGGAGTGTCGTTCGCATTGCTCCAGGAGCCATATGTTGACCGTGGAGGAAGGATCACCGGACTTCCGGCAGGCATGCGAGTTTTCTCCGATCGCCGAAACAAAGCTGCCGTGATCGTAGACGACCAGGAGGTCGTCTGCATGCCTGTCTCAGCGCTCATCACCGAGCATGGCGTATGCGTGAGTGTGTCCGGAAATTTCGGCTCAATATTCCTCACCTCCGTATACTGCCAATTCAACGCAGATCTGGATCCGTACCTGCTGTACATGGATGCGGTGCTGCTGCTAGCCAGCCGCACGCCCGTCATCTATGGCCTTGATGCGAACGCAGTATCTCCCCTGTGGTTCAGTAAGCTCCCCGAGCGCTCTCGGGGCTACTTGAACAGGCAGCGGGGTGAACTGCTAGCTGACTGGGTTCAGGGCAGTCGAGCCGGCGTGCTTAATGTCCACAGCAATGTGTACACGTTTGATAATCGCAGAGCTAGGAGCGATATCGACGTCACAATCGTCAGTGATTCAGCGTATACGTGGGCTACGTATGAGTGGAATGTAAGCGAGTGGGATCTGAGTGACCATAACATTATTACCGTTGTGGTGACACTCGATCCGTCTAGCGCAGTTGAGAGCTATGCTCCTGTGCCCTCGTGGAAACTCCACAATGCTGACTGGCGGCGTTTCGGTGATGAGCTAAGGACTGCATCGATGGAGATTCCTCTGGAGCAGCTACACGAGATGGCATCTGACGATCAGGTTTCTGCACTTCGCTCCATGATACATCAGGTGAGCGACACTGTGTTTGGGCGCCAGCAATTGCGTGCCAAACGTCGTGTGAGTTGGTGGAATACCGCTCTCACGGACGCACGCCGTGAGCTCAGGAGAGCTCGGCGGAGGCTGCAACATGCACGTCGCACTCACAGTGAGAATGCAGAAGTCCTAGCCTCGTATTTCAGGATCACCCGAAAGGAATACGAGAGGATGATGCTACGTGTAAAAGAGGAACACTGGAGACGATACGTCGGCGAGCACCAGGATGACCCCTGGGGGTCAGTCTACAGGATATGCCGTGGCCGCAAGAAGTGCACCGATCTAGGTTGCCTTCGGTGGAACAACCAGCTGGTCGTAACCTGGCACGACTGCGCGAACGTCCTGCTCCGCAGCTTTTTCCCCGCTGCGGAGAGGCCCGTGGACGTTCCTGTTCCACACGATGTACCCCCAGCCCTCGACCCACTCGAGGTGGATATATGCATCGCCAAGGTTCGCAGCAGACGCTCACCTGGCTTGGATGGCATAACTGGGGGTATGGTGAAAGCGGCTTGGCGCGCCATCCCGGAGCACATGACAGCGTTGTACTCCCGCTGCCTGGCAGATGGATATTTTCCCACTGAGTGGAAGCGCCCGCGTGTGGTTGCGCTCCTCAAAGGCCCCGACAAGGACAGGAGTGATCCAGCGTCCTATCGGGGCATCTGCCTACTGCCTGTATTTGGCAAAGTGCTGGAAGGAATAATGGTGAACCGGATGAAGGAAGTGCTCACGGACGAAAGCCGATGGCAATTCGGCTTCCGCCCCGGACGCTGCGTGGAGGATGCCTGGAGTCATGTTGTGAGCAGTATCGAAGCCAGCCCGGCTCGATACGTGCTCGGAATCTTCATCGACTTCAAGGGTGCATTCGATCACGTCGAATGGGACGCAGCATTACGCCGACTATCGGATTTAGGATGCAGGGAAGTTGGGATCTGGCGCAGCTTCTTTTCGGACCGAAAAGCTAGCATCGTCAGCAGCTTTGGCGAAGCCAACGTTGATGTCACACGTGGCTGCCCGCAGGGGTCCATTAGTGGTCCATTCATTTGGAACATATTAATGGATGTCCTCCTGCGTCGCCTGGAAGCGCATTGTACGATTAGTGCATACGCTGATGATCTTCTGCTGCTCATCGATGGAGAATCCAGATCCCAACTGGAGCTCAAAGGTGCCCAACTCATGGAGATAGTTGGAGGATGGGGCATTGAAGTAGGCGTCTCAGTCTCATCCACAAAGACTGTGACGATGCTCCTTAAGGGCAAGCTGTCGTCGAACAGACCGCCCGCCGTAAGCTTTGCAGGAGCAAACTTACGGTATGTGACGCAATACCGTTACCTTGGCATCACGGTTGGCGAGCGGTTGAGTTTTCTCCCGCATATCGCGTATATACGCGATCGGCTGACCGGAGTCGTCGGAGCCCTGACCCGTGTGCTACGCGTCGACTGGGGATTCAGTCCGCAAGCACGGCGAAGGATCTATGCCGGACTCATGCTGCCCTGTGCACTATTTGGTGCCTCGGTGTGGTACAAGATGGCGATGAGACTAGCCGGCGCCAGGAGGTCGCTCAAGTCCTGCCATCGGCGCATCCTCTTAGGATGTCTGCCCACGTGCCGAACGGTATCTACAGATGCCCTCGAAGTGTTAGCTGGAGCTCCACCGCTGGACCTGATGGCTACGCGCTCTGCGATGCAGTTTAAGATGAAGCGGAACTACCCCATGGTAGAAGGCGATTGGCTTTACGATCAAGATGTTTCCACCCTTGATCGTACGACGAGGAGAGCCTTGCTGGACGAGCGTGTACTACGCGAATGGCAACTCCGGTGGGATGACGGCGAACACGGCCGTGTTACGCATAAGTTCATCCCGGATGTTAGCTTCGTCTTCAGCCGCCCCGACTTCAAGTTCACAATGCAGGCCAGTTTTCTGATGACTGGCCATGGCTCGTTGAACGCCTTCCTGCAGGAGCATGGTCTGAGCGAGACTGCTGGATGTCTATGTGGCGATCCCTTAGAGGACTGGCAGCACGTGCTATGTGCATGCCCCCTTTATGCGGATGTACGCGACCTTGACGGTCTTAGAGTCCAGCAGAATGCTTCCGGTGACTGGGACTTTACGCAGACGGTGACGACCCCTGAGAGCATGCAACTACTGGACGGCTATGCATCTATAGTCTTCGGTAGGCGACGCATGCTGCTGGATGATGCTGGAGGACTTGGTCGACCAGTACCGGACTGACGTAAGTCAAAACTGGTAGTAGTTAAAACTACGAAAGGTTCTACCAATACCTCAAATTGGAAGACCTTCTTTATGAAGGTCGAAGGTCTGACCAAAGCCCTTAAATCTGGGAGACACATCCTTGTGATGAGTCGAAAGGCACACCAAAGCCTTAATTTGGAAGGCTTCCTTCTTTGCGAAGGGAGCCGAAGGTCGGACCAAAGTCCTTAAGTTTGGGAGACACATCCTTGTGATGAGTCGAAAGGCACACCAAAGCCTCAATTTGGAAGGCTTCCTTCACTATGGAGGGAGCCGAAGGTCGGACCAAAGTCCTTAAGTTTGGGAGACACATCCTTGTGATGAGTCGAAAGGCACACCAAAGCCTCAATTTGGAAGGCTTCCTTCACTATGGAGGGAGCCGAAGGTCTGACCAAAGTCCTTAAGTTTGGGAGACACATCCTTGTGATGCGTCGAAAGGCTCACCAAAGCCTCAATTTGGGAGGTCATCATACTGATGGCCGCATGGTGCTTACCCAGCTCCAGGTCGTCGGAAGCCGAAATTGGGAAGCAGTGTTGACTGCGATCAGCCGATCAAAGCTGTTAATTTGAACCACGGGATGGGCTGGTGGCCAAGGCCAGCCCTATTGAGGTTGGCCCCCTTTAGTGGGAGTATCGTGGTGGCTGTGGTGTTTATACAGTCATGATTCAACGTTGAGTTGAATCACGACCGGAAGCTGTATCCGCAAACAGCAGAGGTTATGATAGGCCTCGCCCCTAACCAAGAGGGAACAATATGCCCGACAGCATAAGTTCGAACTGGTACCTGAAAGAGTCCTTTCAGGGGCGTTGGTGGACGCATTATATTCACCCGCTGTACTATGTGTCACTTGTGGCACAAGTGAGTACCGTGGTAGTAAACCCCTCTCTGGGGTACACGCCACGCAAAACAAAACTAGGATTTCTGTCCCTATCTACTCAGTTCGTTTCAGACGCTCAGCGTGAGCAGACGTGTTTTTGAGTGAGCGCATTTTCAAACTAGAAAAACAACACGCTAACAAACGGTAAATTCTCAAATTCGTTTACAGTTCTGTTGCTAACTAGCACTCTTAAATCGTGCGTTTCGCGATAAGCGATCAAAACTACCGTTGCTTTGTTTTGATTGGCCAGCCAATCAAAAGCAAGCTAATTTTCTGTGGTGCATACTTTTGTGCGCGTGTATAAACTGTTGCATACCCTCTAGTGCAGCATACTTTTAGGCAATAAATTTTATTGCCTGGGTAAAAATGGACAGCGACGCTAGTTCTAGCGCTGCTAGCTCGACGCTATCGACGCGTTCCGATGCGCGTAAGAAACGCGCTCGCCCTCGTGGATCTGCACGAGCAGGTACAATCGACGCGTCCACGATGCCGCCACCGGTTGAGTCTCCGCCGCGTAAGCTCGTTATACGCCGCGTGGAAACTGATGACAGCGACAGCTCCCTCGCCGCCATCATGGCAAGCAGTCCCAGAAGTGCTCCAGCTGCACCTGCTGTTGACGTCACCGCTGCTGTCGACTGCGAGATGCCAACAACGTCCGCTGCAGCTGCTGCTGCCTCCGCCACCGCCACCACCACCGCTGATGCCGATGCCGATGCCGATGCCGATGCCCATGCCGCTGCTGCCACTGCTGCCGCTGCCGTTGCCACTGTTCGCCCCGCCGCCGTGGCATCAGCTGGAGCTGATGCCACTCTTAGCTGTTCCGTGTTGCAGCGTATGCAGCACGTCGAGAAAAAGCTAAGAAGGGCCGTCTTGGTTGATGACGTGCCCTGCGCCGTGGCCCTCAGTGTGCTGGACCTAGCGGCAAAATACCAGGAGATCGTACTGGAGATGTACGGTCGAATGAAGGAGCTCGAGACAGAGCAGAGGATCCGCCCCCAGCCCGTCGTCAACCTAGGTGCCCCTACTGCCGCCCCCGCTCCAATTGCTGCACCCCGCATCCGTAAGGTTGCGGAGACATGGTCAGCAATTGTGACGAGCAACAACCCTGAGGAGACACCTCAGCAAGTTGCTGAGCGTGTCAGAAAGGAAGTTGCGCCCGCACTTGGTGTACGTGTTCACGAGGTGCGTGAGCTCAAACGGGGTGGCGCCATCATCCGCACTCCGTCTTCGGGCGAGATGCGGCGGGTAGTAGCCAACCCGAAGTTCAAGGAGGTAGGGCTCGACGTTAAGCAGAACGCCGCAATCAAGCCTAGGGTGATCGTCCGTGACGTGGACAGCAGCATCACCGCCAAGCAGTTCATGGATGGACTGTGGAAGAACCACTTCCAAGGTCGCATGACTAATGCGGCCTTCGAGAAGTCGGTTAGGATTACATCCAAGCCATGGACCAGCGCCGTTGGACCCACGGTCAATATCCAGCTGGAAATGGAGCAGAAGGCCCTGGATATTCTTGAGGAGCACGACAAGGTGTATGTGGACTGGTTCTCCTTCCGTTGGCATACTGTCACGCCGACTTATGCCTGCCACAAGTGTGTCAGCTTTGACCACAAAGTGGCGCAGTGCAGGATGAAGGACGAGATTTGCCGGCAATGCGGACAACCCGGGCATCGTGCCTCTAACTGCAGCAACCCTGTGTCATGCAGGAACTGCAGTTTTAAGGGGTTACCGTCGAAGCATCGCATGCTTTCGGCGGAATGTCCGATTTACGGAACTGTGCTCGCCAGGGTGGCCTCTAGACATTAATGTTTAGAGTCATCCAGGCTAACTGTGGTCGCAGTAGAGCTGCCGTAATAGACCTCGGAGTCCGGATGAGGGACTCTGGAGTGTCGTTCGCATTGCTCCAGGAGCCATATGTTGACCGTGGAGGAAGGATCACCGGACTTCCGGCAGGCATGCGAGTTTTCTCCGATCGCCGAAACAAAGCTGCCGTGATCGTAGACGACCAGGAGGTCGTCTGCATGCCTGTCTCAGCGCTCATCACCGAGCATGGCGTATGCGTGAGTGTGTCCGGAAATTTCGGCTCAATATTCCTCACCTCCGTATACTGCCAATTCAACGCAGATCTGGATCCGTACCTGCTGTACATGGATGCGGTGCTGCTGCTAGCCAGCCGCACGCCCGTCATCTATGGCCTTGATGCGAACGCAGTATCTCCCCTGTGGTTCAGTAAGCTCCCCGAGCGCTCTCGGGGCTACTTGAACAGGCAGCGGGGTGAACTGCTAGCTGACTGGGTTCAGGGCAGTCGAGCCGGCGTGCTTAATGTCCACAGCAATGTGTACACGTTTGATAATCGCAGAGCTAGGAGCGATATCGACGTCACAATCGTCAGTGATTCAGCGTATACGTGGGCTACGTATCAGTGGAATGTAAGCGAGTGGGATCTGAGTGACCATAACATTATTACCGTTGTGGTGACACTCGATCCGTCTAGCGCAGTTGAGAGCTATGCTCCTGTGCCCTCGTGGAAACTCCACAATGCTGACTGGCGGCGTTTCGGTGATGAGCTAAGGACTGCATCGATGGAGATTCCTCTGGAGCAGCTACACGAGATGGCATCTGACGATCAGGTTTCTGCACTTCGCTCCATGATACATCAGGTGAGCGACACTGTGTTTGGGCGCCAGCAATTGCGTGCCAAACGTCGTGTGAGTTGGTGGAATACCGCTCTCACGGACGCACGCCGTGAGCTCAGGAGAGCTCGGCGGAGGCTGCAACATGCACGTCGCACTCACAGTGAGAATGCAGAAGTCCTAGCCTCGTATTTCAGGATCACCCGAAAGGAATACGAGAGGATGATGCTACGTGTAAAAGAGGAACACTGGAGACGATACGTCGGCGAGCACCAGGATGACCCCTGGGGGTCAGTCTACAGGATATGCCGTGGCCGCAAGAAGTGCACCGATCTAGGTTGCCTTCGGTGGAACAACCAGCTGGTCGTAACCTGGCACGACTGCGCGAACGTCCTGCTCCGCAGCTTTTTCCCCGCTGCGGAGAGGCCCGTGGACGTTCCTGTTCCACACGATGTACCCCCAGCCCTCGACCCACTCGAGGTGGATATATGCATCGCCAAGGTTCGCAGCAGACGCTCACCTGGCTTGGATGGCATAACTGGGGGTATGGTGAAAGCGGCTTGGCGCGCCATCCCGGAGCACATGACAGCGTTGTACTCCCGCTGCCTGGCAGATGGATATTTTCCCACTGAGTGGAAGCGCCCGCGTGTGGTTGCGCTCCTCAAAGGCCCCGACAAGGACAGGAGTGATCCAGCGTCCTATCGGGGCATCTGCCTACTGCCTGTATTTGGCAAAGTGCTGGAAGGAATAATGGTGAACCGGATGAAGGAAGTGCTCACGGACGAAAGCCGATGGCAATTCGGCTTCCGCCCCGGACGCTGCGTGGAGGATGCCTGGAGTCATGTTGTGAGCAGTATCGAAGCCAGCCCGGCTCGATACGTGCTCGGAATCTTCATCGACTTCAAGGGTGCATTCGATCACGTCGAATGGGACGCAGCATTACGCCGACTATCGGATTTAGGATGCAGGGAAGTTGGGATCTGGCGCAGCTTCTTTTCGGACCGAAAAGCTAGCATCGTCAGCAGCTTTGGCGAAGCCAACGTTGATGTCACACGTGGCTGCCCGCAGGGGTCCATTAGTGGTCCATTCATTTGGAACATATTAATGGATGTCCTCCTGCGTCGCCTGGAAGCGCATTGTACGATTAGTGCATACGCTGATGATCTTCTGCTGCTCATCGATGGAGAATCCAGATCCCAACTGGAGCTCAAAGGTGCCCAACTCATGGAGATAGTTGGAGGATGGGGCATTGAAGTAGGCGTCTCAGTCTCATCCACAAAGACTGTGACGATGCTCCTTAAGGGCAAGCTGTCGTCGAACAGACCGCCCGCCGTAAGCTTTGCAGGAGCAAACTTACGGTATGTGACGCAATACCGTTACCTTGGCATCACGGTTGGCGAGCGGTTGAGTTTTCTCCCGCATATCGCGTATATACGCGATCGGCTGACCGGAGTCGTCGGAGCCCTGACCCGTGTGCTACGCGTCGACTGGGGATTCAGTCCGCAAGCACGGCGAAGGATCTATGCCGGACTCATGCTGCCCTGTGCACTATTTGGTGCCTCGGTGTGGTACAAGATGGCGATGAGACTAGCCGGCGCCAGGAGGTCGCTCAAGTCCTGCCATCGGCGCATCCTCTTAGGATGTCTGCCCACGTGCCGAACGGTATCTACAGATGCCCTCGAAGTGTTAGCTGGAGCTCCACCGCTGGACCTGATGGCTACGCGCTCTGCGATGCAGTTTAAGATGAAGCGGAACTACCCCATGGTAGAAGGCGATTGGCTTTACGATCAAGATGTTTCCACCCTTGATCGTACGACGAGGAGAGCCTTGCTGGACGAGCGTGTACTACGCGAATGGCAACTCCGGTGGGATGACGGCGAACACGGCCGTGTTACGCATAAGTTCATCCCGGATGTTAGCTTCGTCTTCAGCCGCCCCGACTTCAAGTTCACAATGCAGGCCAGTTTTCTGATGACTGGCCATGGCTCGTTGAACGCCTTCCTGCAGGAGCATGGTCTGAGCGAGACTGCTGGATGTCTATGTGGCGATCCCTTAGAGGACTGGCAGCACGTGCTATGTGCATGCCCCCTTTATGCGGATGTACGCGACCTTGACGGTCTTAGAGTCCAGCAGAATGCTTCCGGTGACTGGGACTTTACGCAGACGGTGACGACCCCTGAGAGCATGCAACTACTGGACGGCTATGCATCTATAGTCTTCGGTAGGCGACGCATGCTGCTGGATGATGCTGGAGGACTTGGTCGACCAGTACCGGACTGACGTAAGTCAAAACTGGTAGTAGTTAAAACTACGAAAGGTTCTACCAATACCTCAAATTGGAAGACCTTCTTTATGAAGGTCGAAGGTCTGACCAAAGCCCTTAAATCTGGGAGACACATCCTTGTGATGAGTCGAAAGGCACACCAAAGCCTTAATTTGGAAGGCTTCCTTCTTTGCGAAGGGAGCCGAAGGTCGGACCAAAGTCCTTAAGTTTGGGAGACACATCCTTGTGATGAGTCGAAAGGCACACCAAAGCCTCAATTTGGAAGGCTTCCTTCACTATGGAGGGAGCCGAAGGTCGGACCAAAGTCCTTAAGTTTGGGAGACACATCCTTGTGATGAGTCGAAAGGCACACCAAAGCCTCAATTTGGAAGGCTTCCTTCACTATGGAGGGAGCCGAAGGTCTGACCAAAGTCCTTAAGTTTGGGAGACACATCCTTGTGATGCGTCGAAAGGCTCACCAAAGCCTCAATTTGGGAGGTCATCATACTGATGGCCGCATGGTGCTTACCCAGCTCCAGGTCGTCGGAAGCCGAAATTGGGAAGCAGTGTTGACTGCGATCAGCCGATCAAAGCTGTTAATTTGAACCACGGGATGGGCTGGTGGCCAAGGCCAGCCCTATTGAGGTTGGCCCCCTTTAGTGGGAGTATCGTGGTGGCTGTGGTGTTTATACAGTCATGATTCAACGTTGAGTTGAATCACGACCGGAAGCTGTATCCGCAAACAGCAGAGGTTATGATAGGCCTCGCCCCTAACCAAGAGGGAACAATATGCCCGACAGCATAAGTTCGAACTGGTACCTGAAAGAGTCCTTTCAGGGGCGTTGGTGGACGCATTATATTCACCCGCTGTACTATGTGTCACTTGTGGCACAAGTGAGTACCGTGGTAGTAAACCCCTCTCTGGGGTACACGCCACGCAAAACAAAACTAGGATTTCTGTCCCTATCTACTCAGTTCGTTTCAGACGCTCAGCGTGAGCAGACGTGTATTTTGAGTGAGCGCATTGTTCAAAACTGAGAAAAACAACGACGCTAACAAACGGTAAATTCTCAAACTCGTTTACAGTTCTGTTGCTAACTAGCACGCTTAAATCGTGCGTTTCGCGATAAGCGATCAAAACTACCGTTGCTTTGTTTTGATTGGCCAGCCAATCAAAAGCAAGCTAATTTTCTGTGGTGCATACTTTTGTGCGTGTGTATAAACTGTTGCATACCCTCTAGTGCAGCATACTTTTAGGCAATAAATTTTATTGCCTGGGTTACAATGGACAGCGACGCTAGTTCTAGCGCTGCTAGCTCGACGCTATCGACGCGTTCCGATGCGCGTAAGAAACGCGCTCGCCCTCGTGGATCTGCACGAGCAGGTACAATCGACGCGTCCACGATGCCGCCACCGGTTGAGTCTCCGCCGCGTAAACTCGTAATACGCCGCGTGGAAACTGATGACAGCGACAGCTCCCTCGCCGCCATCATGGCAAGCAGTCCCAGAAGTGCTCCAGCTGCACCTGCTGTTGACGTCACCGCTGCTGTCGACTGCGAGATGCCAACAACGTCCGCTGCAGCTGCTGCTGCCTCCGCCACCGCCACCACCGCCGATGCCGATGCCGATGCCGATGCCGATGCCCATGCCGCTGCTGCCACTGCTGCCGCTGCCGTTGCCACTGTTCGCCCCGCCGCCGTGGCATCAGCTGGAGCTGATGCCACTCTTAGCTGTTCCGTGTTGCAGCGTATGCAGCACGTCGAGAAAAAGCTAAGAAGGGCCGTCTTGGTTGATGACGTGCCCTGCGCCGTGGCCCTCAGTGTGCTGGACCTAGCGGCAAAATACCAGGAGATCGTACTGGAGATGTACGGTCGAATGAAGGAGCTCGAGACAGAGCAGAGGATCCGCCCCCAGCCCGTCGTCAACCTAGGTGCCCCTACTGCCGCCCCCGCTCCAATTGCTGCACCCCGCATCCGTAAGGTTGCGGAGACATGGTCAGCAATTGTGACGAGCAACAACCCTGAGGAGACACCTCAGCAAGTTGCTGAGCGTGTCAGAAAGGAAGTTGCGCCCGCACTTGGTGTACGTGTTCACGAGGTGCGTGAGCTCAAACGGGGTGGCGCCATCATCCGCACTCCGTCTTCGGGCGAGATGCGGCGGGTAGTAGCCAACCCGAAGTTCAAGGAGGTAGGGCTCGACGTTAAGCAGAACGCCGCAATCAAGCCTAGGGTGATCGTCCGTGACGTGGACAGCAGCATCACCGCCAAGCAGTTCATGGATGGACTGTGGAAGAACCACTTCCAAGGTCGCATGACTAATGCGGCCTTCGAGAAGTCGGTTAGGATTACATCCAAGCCATGGACCAGCGCCGTTGGACCCACGGTCAATATCCAGCTGGAAATGGAGCAGAAGGCCCTGGATATTCTTGAGGAGCACGACAAGGTGTATGTGGACTGGTTCTCCTTCCGTTGGCATACTGTCACGCCGACTTATGCCTGCCACAAGTGTGTCAGCTTTGACCACAAAGTGGCGCAGTGCAGGATGAAGGACGAGATTTGCCGGCAATGCGGACAACCCGGGCATCGTGCCTCTAACTGCAGCAACCCTGTGTCATGCAGGAACTGCAGTTTTAAGGGGTTACCGTCGAAGCATCGCATGCTTTCGGCGGAATGTCCGATTTACGGAACTGTGCTCGCCAGGGTGGCCTCTAGACATTAATGTTTAGAGTCATCCAGGCTAACTGTGGTCGCAGTAGAGCTGCCGTAATAGACCTCGGAGTCCGGATGAGGGACTCTGGAGTGTCGTTCGCATTGCTCCAGGAGCCATATGTTGACCGTGGAGGAAGGATCACCGGACTTCCGGCAGGCATGCGAGTTTTCTCCGATCGCCGAAACAAAGCTGCCGTGATCGTAGACGACCAGGAGGTCGTCTGCATGCCTGTCTCAGCGCTCATCACCGAGCATGGCGTATGCGTGAGTGTGTCCGGAAATTTCGGCTCAATATTCCTCACCTCCGTATACTGCCAATTCAACGCAGATCTGGATCCGTACCTGCTGTACATGGATGCGGTGCTGCTGCTAGCCAGCCGCACGCCCGTCATCTATGGCCTTGATGCGAACGCAGTATCTCCCCTGTGGTTCAGTAAGCTCCCCGAGCGCTCTCGGGGCTACTTGAACAGGCAGCGGGGTGAACTGCTAGCTGACTGGGTTCAGGGCAGTCGAGCCGGCGTGCTTAATGTCCACAGCAATGTGTACACGTTTGATAATCGCAGAGCTAGGAGCGATATCGACGTCACAATCGTCAGTGATTCAGCGCATACGTGGGCTACGTATGAGTGGAATGTAAGCGAGTGGGATCTGAGTGACCATAACATTATTACCGTTGTGGTGACACTCGATCCGTCTAGCGCAGTTGAGAGCTATGCTCCTGTGCCCTCGTGGAAACTCCACAATGCTGACTGGCGGCGTTTCGGTGATGAGCTAAGGACTGCATCGATGGAGATTCCTCTGGAGCAGCTACACGAGATGGCATCTGACGATCAGGTTTCTGCACTTCGCTCCATGATACATCAGGTGAGCGACACTGTGTTTGGGCGCCAGCAATTGCGTGCCAAACGTCGTGTGAGTTGGTGGAATACCGCTCTCACGGACGCACGCCGTGAGCTCAGGAGAGCTCGGCGGAGGCTGCAACATGCACGTCGCACTCACAGTGAGAATGCAGAAGTCCTAGCCTCGTATTTCAGGATCACCCGAAAGGAATACGAGAGGATGATGCTACGTGTAAAAGAGGAACACTGGAGACGATACGTCGGCGAGCACCAGGATGACCCCTGGGGGTCAGTCTACAGGATATGCCGTGGCCGCAAGAAGTGCACCGATCTAGGTTGCCTTCGGTGGAACAACCAGCTGGTCGTAACCTGGCACGACTGCGCGAACGTCCTGCTCCGCAGCTTTTTCCCCGCTGCGGAGAGGCCCGTGGACGTTCCTGTTCCACACGATGTACCCCCAGCCCTCGACCCACTCGAGGTGGATATATGCATCGCCAAGGTTCGCAGCAGACGCTCACCTGGCTTGGATGGCATAACTGGGGGTATGGTGAAAGCGGCTTGGCGCGCCATCCCGGAGCACATGACAGCGTTGTACTCCCGCTGCCTGGCAGATGGATATTTTCCCACTGAGTGGAAGCGCCCACGTGTGGTTGCGCTCCTCAAAGGCCCCGACAAGGACAGGAGTGATCCAGCGTCCTATCGGGGCATCTGCCTACTGCCTGTATTTGGCAAAGTGCTGGAGGGAATAATGGTGAACCGGATGAAGGAAGTGCTCACGGACGAAAGCCGATGGCAATTCGGCTTCCGCCCCGGACGCTGCGTGGAGGATGCCTGGAGTCATGTTGTGAGCAGTATCGAAGCCAGCCCGGCTCGATACGTGCTCGGAATCTTCATCGACTTCAAGGGTGCATTCGATCACGTCGAATGGGACGCAGCATTACGCCGACTATCGGATTTAGGATGCAGGGAAGTTGGGATCTGGCGCAGCTTCTTTTCGGACCGAAAAGCTAGCATCGTCAGCAGCTTTGGCGAAGCCAACGTTGATGTCACACGTGGCTGCCCGCAGGGGTCCATTAGTGGTCCATTCATTTGGAACATATTAATGGATGTCCTCCTGCGTCGCCTGGAAGCGCATTGTACGATTAGTGCATACGCTGATGATCTTCTGCTGCTCATCGATGGAGAATCCAGATCCCAACTGGAGCTCAAAGGTGCCCAACTCATGGAGATAGTTGGAGGATGGGGCATTGAAGTAGGCGTCTCAGTCTCATCCACAAAGACTGTGACGATGCTCCTTATGGGCAAGCTGTCGTCAAACAGACCGCCCGAAGAATTTCAAAAGAAAAGAATAAGGAAAATAATCAAGCGCAATTGGCAACACCAGAACCCGGGTTTGCATTTATGTTTAAACAAGTGAAAACAAATTTAAATAAAAATGAGTTCATATTGGATTCTGGAGCGAGTGACCATCTAATAAATGATGAGTCATTGTATTCTGATTGTGTAAAGTTGGTGCCACCACTAAAAATCGCTGTGGCTAAACAAGGAGAATACATATATGCCACCAAACGTGGTATTGTGCGGCTGCAAAATGGCTTCGAAATTACACTGGAGGATGTCTTGTACTGCAGGGAAGCTGCAGCTAATTTGATGTCAGTTAAGAGACTCCAAGAAGCTGGAATGTCAGTGACATTTAACACTGATGGAGTTTCCATAAGCAAAAATGGAATGCTAGTGGTGAAAAACTCAGGTATGTTGAATAATATTCCAGTACTTAAATTTCGCGCATATACTCTGAATGCGAAAAATAAAAATAAATATAAATTGTGGCATGAGAGGCTTGGGCACATTAGTAATGGAAAATTACTTGAAATAAAAAGATACAATGTATTCAATGATAATAGCGTTCTTAATAATTTAGAGTTGTCAGATGATATTTGTGAGCCCTGTCTTAACGGAAAACAAAATAGACTACCATTTAACAGATTCAAAGACAAAAGCCATATTAATAGACCCTTATTCGTAGTGCATTCAGATGTATGTGGACCAATTACTCCAGTCACTCTGAATGATAAAAACTACTATGTAATCTTCGTAGATTAGTTCACACATTATTGTGTTACTTATTTAATCAAATATAAGTCTGAAGTATTTAATATGTTCAAAGACTTTGTAGCGAAGAGTGAAGCCCATTTTAATTTGAAAATGGTTAATTTATATATCGACAATGGTAGAGAGTACCTGTCAAATGAGATGCGTGTTTTTTGTGTTGATAAAGGGATATCCTATCATTTAACTGTTCCACATACACCACAATTGAACGGTGTATCTGAACGAATGATACGATCTATTACTGAAAAGGCTCGGGCTATGATAAATGGTGCAAAATTAGAAAAACACTTCTGGGCTGAAGCTGTCTTAACAGCAACATATCTCATTAACAGAATTCCAAGTAGGGCCCTCGATGAAAGTAGAATTACGCCATATGAGAAGTGGCACAATAGAAAACCCAATCTGAGTCATTTGAGAGTGTTTGGCGCAACTGTGTATGTACACAATAAAAATAAAAATGGCAAATTCGATGAAAAATCATTTAAGAGTATCCTTGTGGGATATGAGCCAAATGAATATAAATTGTGGGATGCTATCAATGAAAAGTTTATCGTTGCACGAGATGTTGTCGTTGATGAAACTAATATGGTTAATTCAAGGGTTGTCAACAATGAAACAGATTTGCTTAGAAAAAGTAATAAAATTGGTAATGAATATTTTCCGAATGAAAGTAAGAAAATAAATTATCCTGATGTCCTGAATGAAAGTAAGGAGTGTGATAATACTGAAATCCGAATGAGAGTAGGAAAAGAACTAAATCTGTTGTCCTGAATGAGAGTAAGAAAGCGTGTTTCCCGAATGATAGTACGGAACATGAAACAATCGAAACATTAACCAGAAAAAGTGAGAGATTAAAAGGCAAACCACAAATATTGTATAATGAAGACGATTGTAATATAAATATGTTTATATTGAATGCTCACACTGTATTTAATGATGTTCCAAATACATTTGATGAAATAAAACATCGAAATGACAAACACCTTTGGGAAGAAGCCATAAAAATAGAGTTAAATGCTCATGAATTAAATAGCACATAGACTATGACGGAAAGGCCAAACAACAAAAACATTGTCGATAGCAGATGGGTATTTTCCATTAAGTATGATGAATTTGGAAATCCTTTGAAATACAAGGCTAGACTTGTTGCATGTGGGTTTACCCAAAGATATCAGGTGGATTATGACGAAGCATAGAATTTCTAGCTTTCGGTTCATTTTATCGTCAGCAGTGCAATATAATCTGAATGTTCATCAAATGGATGTGAAAACAGCTTTCTTGAATGGAAAGCTAAATGAGGAAATATATATGCAACTTCCTCAAGGTGCATCAAGCAATGGTCAAAACATTTGTAAATTGAACAAGGCAATTTATGGACTCAAACAGGCAGCAAGGTGCTGGTTTGAGGTTTTTGAGCAGACATTAAAAGAATGCAAGTTTGCAAATTCGCCAGTAGATCGTTGTATTTACATTTTAGACAAAGGCGATGTTAAATCAAATATATATGTACTACTGTATGTTGATGATGTTGTCATAGTAACAGGGGATATGACAAGTATGATTGATTTTAAAACATACTTAAAGAATAAATTTCGAATGATTGATTTAGAAGAAATACGACATTTCAATGGCATAAGAATAGAAATATTACCTAATAAAATTTGCTTAAGTCAGTCCTCTTATATTTCGAGAATTTTAAGTAAATATAATATGGAAAACTGCAATGCAGTAAGTATCCCTTTACCGAACAAAATGAATTATGAACTGCTTAATTCAGATGAAGATTGTAGAGCACCATGTCGAAATCTTATTGGGTGTTTAATGTACATCATTAGTGCACACGCCCTGATTTATCTACTGCAATAAATATTCTGAGTAGATATAGTAGTAAGAATAACTCAGAGTTATGGCAATGTTTAAAGAGGGTTCTTAGATACTTAAAAGGAAGTGTCAATATGAAGTTGGCTCTTAATAAGAATGAAACTTTTGAAAATAACCTAGTTGGATATGTAGACTCTGACTGGGGTGGGAATGAGATTGATAGGAAGAGTACCACAGGTTTTTTGTTTAAAGTATTTGATTCCAATCTGATTTGTTGGAACACCAAGAAACAAAACTCAGTAGCAGCTTTATCTACTGAAGCTGAGTATATGAAATGAACAAATCGATTGTTCCTCGATGCCAAAGAACTTAATTTTTTTGTTTATTTAATTTAATTTACGACTCTTTGAATTGTTGAGTTGTAAAACATGCTAATGAATTTATATTTTTAATTTGTAAACATTTTTAAGTTGATCCGATACAGGTTTTTCTGGGTTTTCCCTGTATCCTTAGAGTAAATGCTGGATCACATAAGACTTCCCAGATGGCACACCAACCACAGCAATCAGTAGTTAAGTTTTGAATTAATTTTTGTTTATTTAATAATGTAATTTTTGAGGAGGCGTGTTGGAATACCCCTATTCCACCTACAAAAATTACACTTTACAATACTAGATTAAGTTTTTTGAGTGACATGAAGTTTGGTCACACTGAAGATTCTTTTTTTTTCTGCAAATATAAAACGTGGTTGCTGGTGTTGCCAAAACTTAAGTTCAAGTGTTTAATATAAATGAAGATATATAAACATATAAAAGCGGTGTTTCTTTTGTTTTAACTAATAGTCAGTTCTTCAACAATTATTAATAAGACATAGCAATAAGATTCAAAAACATTACCGAAGATGTAATTATAGAACAGGATAATATAAACTTATTCATTAAGAATTATAAAAATAACACTTTAACTTTAGATACAATAATTAAAGAAGAAACTGTAACCTTTAGAATTAACATACCAATATTTGATAAAAACAATTATGATTTATTGCACATTATTCCTCTACCTATTAATAAGACAAAAATATTCATGTTACCTAAATATGTAATACATAACCAAGCTGGCCTAATCAAACAAATAACAAACAAATGTCCCAAAGTCCATCAAGCATATATCTGCGAAGACATAAAAATAAATAATACAATGAACAATATTAATCTGTATTTGCTCCACCTGCAAGCTCTAAACGCGCAAAATGGAATAATAGAAACGAAAAACTTCAACTCCACCCACTTAACAACAATTTACAGTCTGTCAAGAATGAGTTTGCACACTGCAAAAAAAATTAATTTTTTGACTTTACCTGCAGAAATATTAACTTTTAATATAAAAAAATCATTTTTTTTTAATTAGTAATTGTTTAATAATAAGTTTTAAATTAAATAGTAAAAAACAGAAATCGTAATCGTCAATATTTATAAAAATAGATAACAAAAACAAAAAAAAACAGCTTCAGTAACACTGTCAATAATGTGTTTGCACACTTTGCTTTGCAAGTTGGTTTTGCTCTCGTTCGAAGAAGTAACGGCACTTTACCGTAATTTCTTCTTGTTTGCATTATGTTCTTTTTACTTTGCCTATCATTTAGTTGTGAAATTCCGCGAAATACGCAGCTATGACGTTATCCAGCTGATTTATTATAATCACCAGTTGGGCAAATCCATTCCGGAATTGGTGGACATGTTTGCCGTATACAGGAGAACGGTGTATAATATAATAAATCGTGCGGATAACGAAGGCCGGCTTGAGTTAAAGTCTGGAGGTGGCCCCACCAAAAAAATATCAGAACGTATGGCGCGCGAGTTACCATCCCGAGGCTGGTCACAACTTCCCCTCCTCTTAAACCGCCCCACACAATCTAAACGGGGTTCGGTGAGCATCACTGACCGAAAATCGAATCGGACGACAAAGTGTTCACCAAGCAGCAATTCATAGAAACAATTCGAAGCAATTCGCAGAAACTATTCGCAAGCAGCAAGTAGGGCTAGACTTAAGAATTATGTACATAATAAAAACACTTTTACTTTGACGCTCAAGCAAGCCGGTTGTACTTTTGTTTCGGATCTCTGAGATCAGCAATTATCGATCCAAGCGTTCTGGAAGCAAGAAGGGGGATCACTCCTCACTGTTGAATTCGGCTCCCCGCTCGGACCCGACGGTATTGTAACTGGCGCAGCCGGTAAACGGAGGAGATGAGCAACGCAGCAGTAGCAGCAATACTTATTTCCCAGTATGTAGTGTGGGTAAGAACGGCGAAACGATCAACGAAAATGTGTGAAATAAATTATAAAAATATAGTGCAAATCATATACGTGTACAGATATAGCAGTGTATTGCGGTATCATTTCGGTGACGCCGCCGTGCCTCTTCAAGTGCCACACAGCTAACTTCTCGACACGAAACGTTGTGATACATACATACATACATGTATGTATACATGTATACATATGTATGTGCATATGTGTGTTGTTGGCGTGTGCGGTTCCTGCTGTGTGTGTGTGTGAAGCATTTCGCAAGAATGCTATTTCATCATACCGTTAATGAGAATTGAAAAAGTGAATGTGTATTGCGTTATTGTCATTATCAACGGCGCCGCGTCTCCTTGAGTACCGCACATTACACTGTAAAGAAAATTCATATTACGCTTCGAGCGATGCCCTGCAAGAAATATGGCAACGCAAGGTTGACCACTTAGCAGTCGTGCAACAACTACAACTAAAATATACACTACGCCCTAAAAACAATCACATATAATACTCATATCACGCTTCGAGCGATGCCCTGCAAGAAAAATAGCAACGCAAGGTTGACTACTTAGCAGTCGTGCAACAAACATAACAAAAAAAAAAAAAAAAAAAAAAAAAAAAGAGGAAAACACTCTGCGCCACGTCGCTAAATAAACACATATTTTCGCCAGGTCATACACCGTTATATATCATATATCTAATCAAAACATATACTAAATAAAATATATATTACAGTTCCGTGAACGAAAAGGCTCCACTATACAAATAGAGAAAACAACACGCACAACACTATAATCTTATTCGCACAATACACACCATTGTACTTAAATTTGACTAGTAACAAACTTCACTAAATTCATAAACTCTAGATCACAGAACACCTAAAATTAAATGCCAAAAACAAACGATTCAAAACTAATACCTAAGAAACATAAGTATTCACTTCGAAATAGCGTCAGCCTTCCGAGCCTTCCATTAATACAAGAAGCAGTGTTATTGACAAATAGAAACACTAATAACATGGATTCCAGTTCCTCCAATAACGAACCAGGTCCTTCCAACGCACAATTAACCCCTACAGTCAGCATGTCCTCAGCGAGCGGATTAACATTAACACACTCTGACATGCTAGCGTACGTCAAAGAGTTACAAACTTTCGATGGCACCCCTAACACCCTCGACTCGTTCTTAACTAGTGTAGAGGAAGTTATACTCCTAATAGCAGAAACAAATGGGACACTACACGGACAAGTTCTCCTCAGAAACATTAGGAACAAAATTATAGGGAAAGCCAGAGACATCCTTGACCAAGACAACCCATCCTTAGACTGGGACAATATTAAGAAAAGTTTAACAAGAGCATTCGGAGTCAGGCGAAGTGAAGAAGCCTTAATCGGAGATATCGAAAATGTGTCAGGGGGTTCAACATTAAGCAGACTATACTTTGACATATTCAACATAAAATAAGTAAAGAAACTCTAGTCGGAGGTGCCCGACTAGGAAATACCCTGAACCCCGCCTATCGGCGGCTTTAAATGCACTTCAAAGTTTATATATAATTTTAAATTAAATTAAAAAATTAAAAAAAAAAAACAAAAAAGATTAAGTAACTTGCATAAAAAAAGTTTTGACGTCCGCTTAGAGAATCGAACCCGAGACTTTATGTCGGCGATCATCGCTTCTATCAACACAGCCGTTGCAATACATAAGAGCGAGATAGCGAATTCCTAAGTACAGTTATTGAGCTACTGAGCTGCTGCTACTGAGCTGCTGAACTTCTGCTTAAAATTCATCCCCAATTTGTCTTTGTTGTTGTTGTTATGAATTCTTCGAATTTTCTAGATGCTTCTGCTGCTGTTGCCATGCGCGTGTGTACGTAAACGCTTGGTAAACGTTTCGTTTAATAACATAATGCATTTCATCTATTCATATGTATGTACATATGTTTATTATATTGACTTTATTTATAAGTTTCTGAAACCAATTCTTTTCCAATTTTAAATTCCAAAATTAATGGAAATGCAATTATCGTTTCTAATAATATCTACAATCAAAGATCTCGGTGTGCTCTTTGACTGTAAACTTAGATTCAATACCCATATTCTAACCATCGTTAATGAAGCCAAAAGTGTACTTGGTTTTATTAAACGATGGTCTAAAGAGTTTAATGATCAGTTTGTCACTAAACTTCTTTTTGTCTCGCTGGTACGTCCTATTTTAGAATATTGTTCTATTATATGGTCGCCACAGCAGAAATTGTATCAGGACCGTATTGAATCGGTTCAGAAGCAATTTCTTCTTTTTGCCTTGCGCAATCTAAACTGGGATGGTAACCTTCGTCTACCGTCTTATCGTAGTAGGCTTCTTCTTTTGGATCTTCCATCGTTAATCAATCGTAGAATAGTCTTGGGTATTACTTTTCTACATAAGTTGATTAACGGTAGTATTGATTCGCCTTCTCTTCTATTTCAAGTCAACTTCCTAGTTCCTTCCCGTGCTTCTCGTCACTTCTGTCCTCTTTATTTACCTATATGTAACTGTAACTATTCCTTGTACAGTGCGTTCCGTGTTCTATGTACTAAGTACAATACTTATTTTCATGTATTTAGTTCTGAACTCTCTCTTTCCTTAATAAAATCTTCTCTTTTAGCATATTTCAGAGAAATCACACACACACCACAGTTGTGAGAATGCACCTATGCAATTCTCCTTACTTGTGTAGTGATTTCTCTTATCGTATTTTCCTTTTGAAGACTTTTATTTTTTCTTATATTTTTATAACCTTTTTTTAACTTCTTCTATCTTGCTTAGTTTCAATGATATCACTAACCATATCTGGCTGTGATTTGGGGCATAGCTCGTCGGACCGGCAAATAAAACACCCTCATCGGGTTGGTGATATCATTGCTATATATTGTTAGTATTAGGCTTTTTCTTTTCCCTGTTTCTGTTTATAATTTTAATTTTGTAATTTTATAATTTGACTCACGAATGTTGTCAATTTCTTTATATAAATAAATAAATAAATATAAGTTATATCAATGTTACTCTTATTTTATATATATGTAAATATATACAGTATGTACATGTGTACATACATATGTATGTATGTATATTGCAAGCAACGCATACATACACACGCACACGCATACGCTCTGCTAACTGCGCAGTTTACTCAGCAACTTCGCTGCGCCAATATGTGCGTGTTATGGAAAATTAAATGTTTAATAACTTTTTTTGTAGATCGACTTTCTTAATCAAACTTGCGCAGCGTAATTATATCATTCATATGCGTGTATGTGCAAAAGCACAAGTCTGTAGTAATTTAAATAAGTGGTTTGAAAATTTGGGCGAAAGGGGCGTGGCATCCAAAATTTAACAAAAATCAAAATTGTATAAAAGTCCCATTAAGCTAAATACAAGATTTGGAGTCTCTAACTATAAAGATGTAGAAGATATAATTTTAAAACTGAAAATCGATTTCGTTTTTAATCGATAAAAAAAGAACGAGAAGAGTTATCGAATTTCTAAAAACTCGACCTGCGCGTGATATACACGAATCTATAAAAAAAAAGTTCAAGTCTCTAGCTATTATAGGTTCTGAGATCCACGCGTTCAAACATACGGACAGACGGACAGACGGGCAGACAGACAGACGGACAGGGCTCAATCGACTCGGCTTGTCGTCCTGATCAAGAATATATATACTTTATGGGGTCTGCCACGCCTCCTTCTGCCTGTTACATACATTTGGGCTGCAACAAAACCATTATACCCTGATTACCCATTTTTAATGGGTTCAGGGTATAAAAACAACTGATTTCAGTATTAAAGTCCCAAAACATAACAAGCCAAGTCGCACAAGCTAAAGAAACCCTTTACAACAACTTATGCCTTAGAGTGTTCTTACGAGAACTTAGAGAACCTTTGAAATCCATCATTAGAGTAAAAGACCCAAAAACCATTGAAGAAGCATTTGACTTATGTAGGAATGAGAACGCATCTTCAAATCGAGACAGACGAGACTATGGAGGTAATTACAGGAATAACAGAGACGTTCCTTCACCATATATGAGGTATAGACAAGGTAGACACATTCCCCAAAGGAACCATAACTACAACACCAATCAAAATAGCAATTACAACCAGAATCGGAATTCCTTCGATAGAAATTCGGACTCACACGGATACAAACAAACAAATAACCACAATGAACAGAACAACGTTGGACGTAACCCATTTAATAAAAACAATCAACGAGGCAACTTCCATAATAGCAAATCACAGCAGGGCGACCTTTCTAATATAGAAGACGGGCAAAATTTTCGCCCGCAAGCCTCAACACATCAACCGGATATATAAATAGAACATCATACGGTTCTACACTCCCTTATATCGTCATTACTTCCGTCAGTAACCAACCGTTGAAATTTTTATTGGACACAGGGTCCACTAACTCATTTATTAACCCCGAATTTGCCCCTATTACCAATAGAATTAAATTACAAGAGCCAAAAGTTATAACAACAGCGATAAATAGTTTTAAAATTTCCGAAAAGATTGATATCCCATTATTTCCTGAATTCAGACAAACCGGAGAATGCCAACTACTCCTATTCAAATTCCACCCATTTTTCGAAGGACTACTAGGCATAGGACGTCCTCAATACACTTTGTGCAAAAATAAATTTAAATGACCTCCTACTCGAGACACCCAGAGTGTCATTAACCATTCTCAATAGCTCTAATGACACATCCGAAATTTACCTCGTGTCAGCTGAGTCAAAAACTCTCATTTCAATACCGGTCGAAATTCAGAACGGCGATTTCTACTGCCAACAGACCAATATTAGAGATAACATTACTATTTCCGAAGGAATATACAAGGCAAAAGATAACATGGGAAAGGTAGAATAATAACTCAACTCAAGACCTATTATTCTATCTAGAACAACCCTTAAAAGTAGAACCATACCAAGAAGATAACAATATCCATATTTTTAGTCTAAACAGCACCACACCCCCCTCATCCTTCAGTACTCATTGTTCTGATCTAACTTGTATTAGAACAGAACATATGAACAAAGAAGAAAAAACTAAAATCCTCCAATTGTGTCATAGCTTCTCCGATTTGTTTGACAACGAAAACGATAACCTTAGCTTCTCAAACAAGATTAGACACTCGATCCCCACAACAGACAACGTACCCATCCACACAAAAACTATAGATACCCCGATATCCACAAATTAGAAGTCAAGAAACAAATAACATCCCTCCTTAAACAGAACATTATTCAGAATAGCTACTCACCCTGGAGTTCACCAGTGTGGGTCGTCCCAAAAAAATCCGAACCAACCGGTAGTAAAAAGTGGAGGCTAGTGATCGATTATAGGAAACTCAATGAAAAAACTACCCCTGACAGGTACCCCATTCCAAATATAAACGACGTACTAGACAATATTGGCAGGGCTAATTACTTCTCTACTATCGACTTAGCAAGCGGATTCCATCAAATAGAAATGGAACCCGACGACAGGGCAAAGACAGCATTTACAGTAGAAAACGGGCATTACGAATTCGTCCGAATGCCGTTTGGGTTGAAAAATGCCCCTGCAACATTCCAACGGGTTATGGACAATATATTAGGCGAACTTATTGGCCCCATATGTCTGGTCTACTTAGACGACATAATCATCTTCTCGCCATCCCTTCAACAACATATCAACGACATTTCAAAGGTATTCTCAAAACTAAGGACAGCCAACTTAAAAATCCAAATAAATAAATCCGATTTTCTCCGGAAAGAAATCGACTTCTTAGGACATATCGTTACAGGGAACGGAATAAAACCGAACCCTGACAAAATAGAAACGATAAAGAACTTCCCCTGTCCAAAAAATAGGAAAGAATTAAAATCATTTTTAGGATTACTTGGATACTACAGGAAATTCGTTAGGGATTTCGCCAAAATTACAAAACCATTGACTAAACAACTAAAAGGAAAGAAAAACATTTCTACAGACGCTGATTTTATGGACGCTTTCGAGAAATGTAAAACATTGCTTTCTAATGATCCAATCCTGCAACACCCTGATTTCAATAAACCGTTCATCCTCACAACAGACGCAAGCAACTTTGCGTTAGGCGCAGTACTTTCGCAAGGCAGTATCGCCAATGACAAACCAGTCGCATACGCTAGTAGAACACTTTCCGACACAGAAATAAACTACTCAACAGTAGAGAAGGAAATGCTAGCCATCGTCTGGGCCGTAAAGCATTTCAGACCCTACATCTTCGGTAACACGGTAACACTTGTTACAGACCATAGGCCCCTCACTTGGCTAATGAACTTCAAAGAGCCAAACTCCAAACTCGTCAGATGGAAACTACAACTCCTTGAATATGATTATGAAGTAGTCTACAAGAAAGGCTCTCAGAACGTTGTAGCAGACGCGTTGAGTAGAATAGAATGCAACCTGAATGACGACAACACAAAATCGACCTCACCAAACATACCATGTACTGAAACGCCAATAAACAACTTTAAGTTCCAAATAATTTTTGAACACGGTCCTAACTCGACAAACAATGTAACAGTACCATTTAAAAACAAAGTACGACGAATAATTCAAGCACCCACTTTCACCGAACATGCAATAAAAACAATATTTAGGAACCATATTAAACCTCATCAAATATATGCTATTATGGCAAACGACCAAATTTTCTCAAGTATCCAAGATATATACAACATGTACTTCAAAGATAACAACTCATTCAAAATAATCAGATGCAAAAACATACTACAAGAAATAACTGACCCCTTACAAATAAATAAAACAATTCTGAAATACCACGTAGACAGAAACCACAGAGGAATCGACGAAACATACCAACACTTCAAAAGGGAATATTATGTTCCTAAACTGAAAGAGAAAATAAGCGAAACCATAAAAAATTGTAGTGTCTGTCTAACAACGAAATATGATAGACATCCCCAAAAAGTACCTTTTGTCACACCTGAAATACCATCCCTACCCCTTCAAATCCTACACATAGACATTTATACTATAAACAAAACATATAATTTGACGATCATAGACAAATTTTCGAAATTTGCACAAGCATATACAATAGACAATAGGAATACAATAAACATCGTTAAATCTATCAACGAATTTATTAAAACATTCGGCATCCCAAAGAAAATAGTTTGTGACCAGGGCCCAGAATTCGCAGGAAAAATCTCTAAAGACTTTTGCGATCAGTATAACATAGAACTTCACACGACATCATTCCAACAATCATCTAGCAATGCCCCAGTAGAACGACTCCACTCAACATTGACCGAAACCTACAGAATTATATTAAATAAAAGAAAAAAACTAAAATACACCTTAGAACACGAAGATATATTAACAGAAACTATAATAACGTATAATAATTCAATACATACAAGTACAAACCTCACACCAAACTCAGCTCATGATTATCTTAGTAAATTGAACGAATTCAGATCAAACATATACCCAACAATTAACCAACAACTAAACAAACAAGCTCAAACGAGAATCGAGAAATTAAACGTCGACAGGGAAACACCAGAAACGGTCAAAGAGGGGGACACCATCTTTAGGAAGGAAAACAGAAGAAACAAATTAACCAACAGGTTCTCCGAACATAAAGTGACTAGTGACGAGGGAGTTACACTGATCACATCTAAAGGCCAAAAAATACATAAAACAAAAATTGGGAAAATCACAACCTAACGGACGCTACGCATTCTCCTTTCAGTCTCACCACAGGCCAAGTATTTAAAATAAACAAACTAAACCAACTCAAAAGTAAATTTTCCAACCTCATGCCACACACACGACAGAAGAGGGACCTTATTAACGGACTGGGATCCATTATTGAATCTATTACTGGTAACATGGACGCGGAAGACTCAGACGCGGTTCGAAAAAAAAAAAAAATAAATAAATAAATACCTGAATACATAGTAAATAATTCCGTAGAAATTAAGGAAATCGAGAATAATTATGTATAATTAGATAGACTAAATATTTGTCAAACTAAACCTACCACTATAAACAAATGCTTGGAGAATCTGCTGAACAATCAAACACCAACATGTGACTTTATAGAAGTATATCCACAACAACAAATCTTCACACCACAAGAAAACCACTGGAACTAAATCAACTTCAACTTCAAGAAAAATCGTACAACTTTGAATACCCGATTCATACAAACACAACACACCTAACCACAATATATTCTGCAATAACCCTCTCATTGATCAGTATAATCATACTCACAAAGTACTGGAGGATAGAGGTTATCTTTAAAGAGACAATCACCGATGCACACTTCGTTCCGGCCGTTCCAAAACCTTTGGCCGTCACTTCAATCTGGGGGGGAGGAGTTACCATCCCGAGGCTGGTCACAACTTCCCCTCCTCTTAAACCGCCCCACACAATCTAAACGGGGTTCGGTGAGCATCACGGAACGAAAATCGAATCGGACGACAAAGTGTTCACCAAGCAGCAATTCATAGAAACAATTCGAAGCAATTCGCAGAAACTATTCGCAAGCAGCAAGTAGGGCTAGACTTAAGAATTATGTACATAATAAAAAAACTTTTACTTTGACGCTCAAGCAAGCCGGTTGTACTTTTGTTTCGGATCTCTGAGATCAGCAATTATCGATCCAAGCGTTCTGGAAGCAAGAAGGGGGATCACTCCTCACTGTTGAATTCGGCTCCCCGCTCGGACCCGACGGTATTGTAACTCGCGTAATTCGACGGAAGATCGTTGAAAACCCGCGAATTTCGGTGAGAACCATGGCCAAAGAGATTAAGGAAGAATGTGGCATGGATGTCACACGAAACAGCGCGCAAAGCCATCCTAGAACATGGGTACTCTTCGAGGGTGGCACGATAAAAGCCTTTGCTATCAGCAGGCAATATTGAAAAGCGCTTATCCTTTGCTGTGGACATCATGGTTGTACATCCGGAAGAATATTGGACAGACGTCATATTCTGTGATGAGACAAAAATGATGCTGTATTATAGTGATGGACCTCCCAAGGTATGGCGCCGGCCACTAACAGCATTAGATCGGCAAAATATCATTCCTACCGTAAAGTTTGGCAAACTTTCCGTTATGATATGGGGGTGTATTTCCAGCCAAGGAGTCGGACAACTGGCAAAATACAATGAATGCGCAGCAGTACCTGTGCATTTTAAAAAATAACCTGCCCGCGAGTGCAGATGAATTTGGCTTTATAAGAGGCAACAAGCCAATATTTAAATTTTACCAGGATAACTACCCCAAACATAAGGAGCTCACAGTCCGCACCTGGTTGATTTACAACTGTAGTAGGGTGATTGACACACCCCCACAGAGTCCCGATCTTAGCCCGATCGAGCACGTGTGGTCATATTTAAAGAAACAAGTGGGAAAAAGGAATCCCAAAAACTTAATGAAGCTAAAATCGGCTATAGTAGAAGAGTGGTAAAAAATTCCACTTGATTACATTCGAAAATTAATCGCATCCACGAAAAGACGCCTGAAACATGTTTTGGATGCCCAAGGAGGCCATACTAAATATTAAAACATCCCTAATTATATATACTTTAGTTTTAATTTCAAGTTAAAATGAATAGAATCAAAGTGTGCAAACACATTATTGACAGTGTTACTGAAGCTGTTTTTTTTTATACCCTGAACCCATTAAAAATGGGTAATCAGGGTATAATGGTTTTGTTGCAGCCCAAATGTATGTAACAGGCAGAAAGAGGCGTGGCAGACCCCATAAAGTATATATATTCTTGATCAGGACGACAAGCCGAGTCGATTGAGCCCTGTCCGTCTGTCTGTCTGTCCGTCTGTCCGTATGTTTGAACGCGTGGATCTCAGAACCTATAATAGCTAGAGACTTGAACTTTTTTTTTATAGATTCGTGTATATCACGCGCAGGTCGAGTTTGTTTTAGAAATTCGATAACTCTTCTCGTTCTTTTTTTATCGATTAAAAACGAAATCGATTTTCAGTTTTAAAATTATATCTTCTACATCTTTATAGTTAGAGACTCCAAATCTTGTATTTAGCTTAATGGGACTTTTATACAATTTTGATTTTTGTTAAATTTTGGATGCCACGCCCCATTAGCCCAAAATTCCAAATCACGTATTTCAAATACTAGAGACTTGTGCTTTTGCACATACACGCATATGAATAATTACGCTGCAAAAGTTTGATTGAAAAAGGTCTAAAAAAAAATTTTAAGCATTTAGTTTCCCATAACATGCACTTATTGGCGCAGCGCAGTCGCTGAGTAAACTGTGCAGTTAGCAGAGCGTATGCGTGTGCGTGTGTATGCGTGTATGCGTCGCTTGCAATATACATACATATGTACATACGTACAAAAAGTCAATATAATATATAGATGAAATGCATTATGTTATTAAACGAAACGTTTACCAAACGTTTACGTACACACGTACATGATAGCAGCTGCAGAAGCATCTAGAAAATTCTAAGAATTCATAACAACAACAAAGACAAATTGTGGATGAATTTTAAGTAGAAGTTCAGCAGCTCAGTAGCAGTAGCTCAGTAGCTCAATAACTTTACTTAGGAATTCGCTATCCCACACTCATGTAATTCAATGTCTCTGTTGGTAGATGCGCCGATCGCCGACGTGGAGACTGGAGTTCGATTCTCTGCCGTCAAGCTGCCGTGAAAAGTTTTGCATAAAGCAAGTTACTTAATTTAATTTTTTAAAATTTTTTGATTTAATTTAATATTATATTCAAACTTTGAAGTGCATTTAAAACTGCCGATAGGCGGGGTTTAGGGTATTTCCTAGTCGGGCACCTCCAACTAGAGTTTCCTTACTTGTTTCTGGACTTTCTTAGTCAAATTTTCACAGTTTATTATGGCATTCATATGTGTATATTTGCCAAAGCAAATAATATACGGGTTTTGCAAATGGGCGAAGGGGGTGTGGTATCCAAAATCCAAAAACTAAAAAAGGTCCGCATTCACTACACCTATCTGCACAAAAAATTGAAGTCTCTAGCTTTAATGGGTCACATAAAGGAAAGCAAATTTATTGAAACTTATCGATAATTCGGAAACGGGATAAGCTATCAAAAAAAAGTCGTACTGCGTATGATATTCACGAGTATACATGCCAAATTTCAGATCTCTAGCTTTTGTGGTTTACGAGATCAGCGCATCAGAGTATTTATGTCAATTTCAGATCTCTAGCTTTTGTGGTTTACGAAATCAGCGCGTTCATACAGACGGACGGACGGACAGACGGACAGGGCTATATCGACTCAGCTCGTCGAGCTGATCAAGAATATATATACTTTATGGGGTCTGCGAAATCTCCTTTTGCCTGTTACATAAATTTTTACAAAAACATTATACCCTGATTTCCCATTTTCAATGCGTTCAGGGTATAAAAAGTCTTGTCCGATTTGGCGTTGGAACCACTGTACATACATACATACATACATACATATGTAGGCTTCTGAATGGTAGAAGCACGTTGAGAATGAAATGTGCAGAGTTTGCATTATAAGATCAAAGGTGGTAGAATGAACACAACTGTGCTGGCTGTGCGAGAATCTAATGCACATTAAATGTGCTGGCATCTCGGGGCGTGACTGTGATAGAGTCATGGATGCTCCCAAAAGTGGGTGTGGTGGATTACGCTGGTCTTGCCCGGATTGTTTGGAAAAACAATTAAGTTTTTCCAAGATGTATAATTCTGTGCGGGTTCAGTATTCAAATCTGAGCAAATTTTCAAAACAGCTTGAAGAGGAACTAAAAGCTGGAGATGAAATATTGTATCAGTATAAGTTTGATTCTCCCCTAAATACAGTGATTACTCCATCACTGCTAGTTTCCCCCCTCCATTCAATTATCGTCTCCTACCTTATCAACCCCTTCTTCACCTTGTCAAGAATTATCAATTCCAATATCTGATGATTCTGTTGAAATATCTGGGTCTAGTGTCAGCACAGACACTCAAAAGGCCACTACTAAAAAAGGTAAAGTTTCTCCGAGTGTTGCTCAATCTAAAAACAACATTCAGACACCGTCTCCTACACCGTCTCCAACTCCTCTATTACCCTATTTATCTGTTGTGCCTCCTCGAAAGCAAGTTTTCTTATCTAGGCTTTCATCAGATACGACAAGTGAGGCTGTGTCTGCTTTTATTGAAAGTAAAATTTCATCTAAAGTTTTCATCTCGAAGTTTAGTTTTGCGACTCCTCGTGAAATTGCTTCATTTAAAATCAATGTCCCAATTGAATTTTTCGATACAATATGTGATCCAAACTTTTGGCCACCTCATGTTGTTGTACATGAATTCAAACCTAAGACTCGGAATAGAATTTCTCCAGTGTCTTTAAATCCCGTTTCGGTTCAACCTTCATCTGAGGCTGTATCAAAAAACTAAGTTTCTTTCCATCTTTTCCGCAGCTATCTATTATTTATCAAAATGTTCGAGGCCTTAATTCCAAATTAAAAAATCTATTTCTGCATAGCTGTAGTGTCCAATCTGAACTTATAGCCCTCACTGAAACGTGGTTAAGCCAAAATGTTTATAATAGTAAGGTTTTTTCAAATAAGTTCACTATTTATAGACTTGATCGCGCGTCTCGTAGAGGGGGTGGTGTTTTAATAGCTGTTAAATCCCATTTCCTCTCTGAATCTTTTACATGCTCATCAATTCACAATGTTGAGATTATTGGAGTTAAAATAACTTTTCAGTCTTGTTCCCTATACGTTACTTGTTCATATATCCCTCCCTCTTCCGATTTACAAGTTTATAGTCATCATATATCTTGTATTAAAGAAATATATGAATATGTTCAAGATAATGACTTATTTCTTGTGTTGGGTGATTTTAATATACATAACACTTCTTGGGCCTCATTTCCCAATTCGAATTATCTTATTCCAACAATTGATCATTATTTTTTTGATGAATTGTTTAATCTTTCTATGTATGAGATGAACTCAATTTCCAATCATTTAAATCGTTCTCTTGATCTTGTTTTTACTAATGATGACGCCAGCATTAATGTTTTAAGATCATCCCCCTTTTGTATACCTGAGGATTTATATCATCCAACATTAGAGGTTTTAATACCTATTTACTGTCCACCAATTCTTACGCCCTCGTCATCTAAAAAGCGTCGTTGTTTTAATAAATGTAATTTTGTTTTGCTTAATGATCTCATTAATGCAACAGATTGGGCTCTTTTACATATATGAGGCAGTTAATGTAAACTTAGCAGTTTCAACATTCTACAGTACTTTAAATGCTATTCTAGACAAGTGTGTTCCTATGTGTCTTCCTAAATCTTTTTCTAATAAACCTCCCTGGTTCACTTCGACTCTTTCAACTTTAAAATATTTTAAATCTAAATGTTTTAAAAAGTTCAAAAAGTCGCGTTCGGTCGTTGACTGCTCTAAATACTCCTTTGCTAAGTCCAATTTCAATATTTTAAACTCTCGTTGTTATGAGAATTACCTTATACGCTGTAAAAGGCAGTTTGCTCGTGATCCCAAAAGATTTTATTCATTTGTAAATTTGAAGCGTAAATCTTCTGGGTTTCCATCCTCGTTTTTCCTAGGTTGTGACAGTACTTGTAATGATCAAGATACCTCAGATCTATTTGCAAATTTCTTCTAATCCACTTATTCAGCTGCCATTTCTGAAACCAATTCATTTCCAATTTTAAATTCTAAAATTAATGGAAATGCAATTATCGTTTCTAATATTTCTCCTGTCTCTCCTTTATCCGCTATATATATACGTTGAGATCTTCGTTCTCTCCGGGGACGGATGGTTTTCCTAGTTGTGTGATTAAAGAATGCAGTGTTTCTTTGTGGTCACCTTTATTAAAACTGTTTAATTTGTCTCTTGATACCTCGGTATTTCCTTCAATTTGGAAAGAATCATTTATTATTCCTCTGTATAAAAAAGGAGGAAGATCTGATATTTCAAATTACAGAGGCATTGCCAAGCTTTCTGCTATTCCGAAGTTATTTGAAAAAATTATAACTTCTAATTTACAGCACTTTTGTAAATCCATTATTTCACCATCTCAGCATGGTTTTGTTCAGAATCGATCAACCTCTACGAACTTATTAGAATTTTCATCCCTAGTCAATGAAAGCTTTTTAAAGAAAAAGCAAACAGATGTTATATACACTGATTTCAGTAAGGCATTTGACTCTGTTCAGCATGACATCTTGCTTCAAAAGCTTGACCAATTGGGATTTTCTCCTAAACTTCTGTTTTGGATTGCTTCCTATTTAAAGGGTAGAACCCAAAGAGTTCTGTTGAGAACATCTATTTCGAAGGTCATATTTGTCTCTTCGGGTGTTCCTCAGGGTAGTCACTTGGGCCCTCTAATTTTCTCCCTTTTTATAAATGACCTTCCCAGTTGTATTTCTTACTCTAGAATATTCATGTATGCAGATGACGAAAAAGTCTGTCTCTCATACAATAACTCAATAGATCATCTACGCCTACAGGATGATCTAATATCCTTTCAAAATTGGTGTAAAGCTAATCAGTTGCATCTAAATTGTTCTAAGTGTATGACAATGACTTTCTGTCGTACCACTCCATTTTTTGCTGATTACACAATCAACAATGTGTCCTTGCAACGTATTTCTACAATCAAAGATCTCGGTGTGCTCTTTGACTGTAAACTTAGATTCAATACCCATATTCTAACCATCGTTAATGAAGCCAAAAGTGTACTTGGTTTTATTAAACGATGGTCTAAAGAGTTTAATGATCCGTTTGTCACTAAACTTCTTTTTGTCTCGCTGGTACGCCCTATTTTAGAATATTGTTCTATTATATGGTCGCCACAGCAGAAATTGTATCAGGACCGTATTGAATCGGTTCAGAAGCAATTTCTTCTTTTTGCCTTGCGCAATCTAAACTGGGATGGTAACCTTCGTCTACCGTCTTATCGTAGTAGGCTTCTTCTTTTGGATCTTCCATCGTTAATCAATCGTAGAATAGTCATGGGTATTGCTTTTCTACATAAGTTGATTAACGGTAGTATTGATTCGCCTTTTCTCTTATTTCAAATAAATTTCTTAGTTCCTTCCCGTGCTTCTCGTCACTTTTGTCCTCTTTATTTACCTATATGTAACTGTAACTATTCTTTGCACAGTGCGTTTCGTGTTCTATGTACTAAGTACAATACTTATTTTCATGTATTTAGTTCTGAACTGTCTCTTTTCTTAATAAAATCTTCTCTTTCATGAGTTCATGGGTTCAGGGTATAACAAGTAAGAAGACTCTAGTCGGAAGTGCCCGACTAGGAAATACCCTGAACCCCGCCTATCGGCGGCTTTAAATGCACTTCAAAGTTTGTATATAATTTTAAATTAAATTTAAAAATTAAAAAAAAAAAAGATTAAGTAACTTGCATAAAAAAAGTTGACGTCAGCTTAGAGAATCAAACCCGAGACTTTATGTCGGCGATCATCGCTTCTACCAACACAACCGTTGCCGTACATAAGAGTGAGATAGCGAATTCCTAAGTACAGTTATTGAGCTACTGAGCTGCTGCTACTGAGCTGCTGAAATTCTGCTTAAAATTCATCCCCAATTTGTCTTTGTTGTTGTTATGAATTCTTAGAATTTTCTAGATGCTTCTGCTGCTGCTATCACGTGCGTGTGTACGTAAACGTTTGGTAAACGTTTTGTTTAATAACAATAGATTTCATCTATACATATATGTACATATATATTATATTGACTTTATTTAAATTAAATCAATGTTATTCCTATTTTATATATACATACATACATACGTACATACATGTGTACATATGTATGTATATTGCAAGCAACGCATACATACACACGCACACGCATACGCTCTGCTAACTGCGCAGTTTACGCAGCGACTGCGCTGCGCCAATATGTGCATGTTATGGGAAATTAAATGCTTAATAACTTTTTTTGTAGGCCGACTTTCTTAATCAAACTTGCGCAGCGTAATTATATCATTCACATGCGTGTATTGTTTTTGTTTCTGTTTTTTATAATTTGATTTAAAAATACATATTAAACAGTTAACCATTAAACAAAATTAGTTAAATTAAACAAAAACTCATTATTTTTGTACATAAAGTACAAAATTTGAATTTTTTTTCCACTGTGTAAAGTGTTTCTTGACAGACTGTATGTACATCATCTGTTGTGCTCTCATTCTAAGAAGTAACGGGACTTTACCGTTAACTTTGCTTTGAGAATCTCTATGCATCTCTATTTGTGTTTATTTTTCACTTTGTGAGAAATTTGACTGAGTACACAAACAAAAAAGCAATTATAATTTTGATTAATAATGCCCGGAAATAGATTAAGCTTCGTTGTTGTCCAATTGATTTTCTACAATGGGCAGTTGGGCAAATCAGTTCCAAAATTAGTGGAAATGTTTCCGTGTCGAGAAAAACAATATACAACGTTCTCAATCGCGCGGAAAACGAGTGAAGATTTTAGGCAAAGGGTGTAGGTGGCCGGAAACAAAAGATATCTGATCGGGCAAACCGCCTTATGATGCGAAAGATCAAAGCAAATCCCCAAATTTCGACTAGAACTCTTGCCAAGGAGCTCAATGAAGAGTGTGACGTGAATGTTTCCCACGAATCGGTCCGTCAGGCCATTCTACGTCATGGGTATTCTTCGAAAGTCGCACGTAAGAAACCTTTGCTGTCGTCGACAAATGTGGAAAAGCACTTCTCTTTTGCTCTCACTATGCTTAGGCACCCAGAGGAGTATTGGAACGACGTTGTATTTTGCGACGAGACCAAAATAATGTTGTATTACAACGAAGGTCCACCCAAAATATGGCGAAAGGTCTCTACTGCTTACGATAAAGCGAATATCATTCCAACAGTCAAATTTGGAAAACTGTCGGTTATGGTTTGGGGCTGCATATCCAGCCAGGGAGTCGGTTTTCATAGAAAACACCATGAATGCTCAACAATACCTCGAAATTTTGAAGTCAAATTCACACCAAAGTGCAACCAAATTTGGCTTTATAATCGAAAATCGAACAACGTTTAAATTTTACCAGGACAACGATCCAAAACATAAGGAGTTTAAAGTACGCAATTGGCTGCTTTAAAACTGCGGAAGGGTCTTGGATACACCACCCCAAAGCCCAGATCTCAACCCAATCGAACATGCGTGGTCGTATTTGAAGAAAAAGGTTGGAAAAAGGAATCCAACAAACCGTGGACAGCTAAAAGCTTTCGTAATGGAAGAGTGGCAGAAGATACCCCTAGAATATATTGAAAGCTTGGTTAACTCTATGAAAAGAAGACTCCAACATGTACATAATGCTAAGGGGGGCCATACTAAATACTAAGTTTTTAAAAATTACCTTTAACTAGTTTTACATTTTAAATTTATAAGTGTGTAAAGAGTTTCTTGACAGTGTCAAATATGAGTAATCTAAGTTTTTGTTGTTTATTTTAGCTTCTCCCTTATTGTTTTTATACCCTGAACCCATTAAAAATGGGTAATCAGGGTATAATGGTTTTGTTGCAGCCCAAATGTATGTAACAGGCAGAAGGAGGCGTGGCAGACCCTATAAAGTATATATATTCTTGATCAGGACGACAAGCCGAGTCGATTGAGCCCTGTCCGTCTGTCTGTCTGTCCGTCTGTCCGTCTGTCCGTATGTTTGAACGCGTGGATCTCAGAACCTATAATAGCTAGAGACTTGAACTTTTTTTTATAGATTCGTGTATATCACGCGCAGGTCGAGTTTGTTTTAGAAATTCGATAACTCTTCTCGTTCTTTTTTTATCGATTAAAAACGAAATCGATTTTCAGTTTTAAAATTATATCTTCTACATCTTTATAGTTAGAAACTCCAAATCTTGTATTTAGCTTAATGGGACTTTTATACAATTTTGATTTTTGTTAAATTTTGGATGCCACGCCCCCTTCGCCCAAATTTTCAAACCACTTATTTCAAATACTACAGACTTGTGCTTTTGCATATACACGCATATGAATGATATAATTACGCTGCGCAAGTGTGATTAAGAAATTCGATCTACAAAAAAAGTTATTAAACATTTAATTTTCCATAACACGCACATATTGGCGCAGCGAAGTCGCTGAGTAAATTGCGCAGTTAGCAGAGCGTATGCGTGCGCGTGTGTATGTATGCGTTGCTTGCAATTTACATACATATGTATGTACACATGTACATACTGTATATATTTACATATATATAAAATAAGAGTAACATTGATATAACTTAAATAAAGTCAATATAATATACATATGTACATACATACATATGAATAGATGAAATGCATTATGTTATTAAACGAAACGTTTACCAAACGTTTACGTACATACACACGCGCATGGCAACAGCAGCAGAAGCTCTAGAAAATTCGAAGAATTCATAACAACAACAACAAAGTCAAATTGGGGATGAATTTTAAGCAGAAGTTCAGCAGCTCAGTAGCAGCAGCTCAGTAGCTCAATAACTGTACTTAGGAATTCGCTATCTCACTCTTATGTATTGCAACGGCTGTGTTGATAGAAACGATGATCGCCGACATAAAGTCTCGGGTTCGATTCTCTAAGCTGACCTCAAAACTTTTTTTATGCAAGTTACTTAATCTTTTTTGTTTTTTTTTAATTTTTTAATTTAATTTAAAATAATTATATACAAACTTTGAAGTGCATTTAAAGCCGCCGATAGGCGGGGTTCAGGGTATTTCCTAGTCGGGCACCTCCGACTAGAGTTTCCTTACTTGTTGTTTCTGTTTTTTATAATTTGATTTAAAAATACCTATTAAACAGTTACCCATTTAAAAAAATTAGTTAAATTAAACAAAAACTCATTATTTTTGTACATAAAGTAAAAAAATTGATCTTTTTTCTACTGTGTAAAGTGTTTCTTGATAGAGTGTATGTCAGCAGCAGGCGTTGGGAACTTGGAGTTCATCGAGACTACGATGGATAAAATCAAATATCTTGACATTTTGCAGTCAAATTTAATCCAAAGTGCTCAGAAACTGGGCATAAAGGGGGACTTTAGATTCTACCAAGCTAACGACCCGAAACACACTTCGGGAATTGTTCAGACTTGGCTGATCTGGAACTGTCCACACGTTATGAAACCACCAGCCCAGTCACCTGATTTAAATGTAATTGAAAATTTGTGGTCGATTTTGGAAAACAACATTCGCAATCACAAAATATCAAACAAATAGGACCTAAAAGCTGCATTGGTTGAGGAATGGGGAAAAATTACTCCAGAAGTCACCAAAAAGTTGGTGGACTCCATCCCAAAAAGGCTTAAAATGGTAGTCAACCAAAAGGGTGGTCACACCAAGTATTAATTTTTTGTATTTAAAAAAATACTTAGCTTTAAAAATTTTATTTCATAACCAGTTGAAATAAGCAGTGGAACTGTTTTGGTCTAATTTTTTAGTTTTCAAGCATTATTAAATATTTTAAAAAATATTTTAAAAATAAATGAATTAATTTTGTATTAGTTTAAATATCACACTAACAACCTCTCTTTAAATTTGTTTGATATCCCCAATAGTTTAGATTTGAAAGTTGGCTGAAATGTTTAATATTAAACTTAGAACAGTTTATAATATTATTAATCGGGCGGAAAAGGAAAATAGAATTGAATTAAACAGTTTTAAAGACAGCCCAATAAAGCTCTCTCGACGGGATTGTTCACGGATACTACAAACCGTAGAAAACAAACCACAAACAAGCCTCAGAGAATTAGTGTCTGATATTAAAATAAGCCGCCAGAAGACTGTGTGCCCTGAGACTGTACGAAAAGTACTTAATTTCCACAAGTACTCATCACAAGTGACAAGGAATAAATAGTTGTGGTCAGCTGTGAATATTCAAAAACGTTTGCCCTTCGCTAGAATTAATTGTTAACTCCTCTTGAAGTCGCGATCGAACACTCATCGAGTAAAGTCGTGACTACGGACTGCGCATAGCAACAAACAACAACAACAACAAACACCGGTTCATCCCGTTGCTTATCAGCACACTGCGCTGTGATTGGCCAAGTCAATCACGCCACTTTGCTGTTCGCTGAATCACTGCGTGCCGTGTGCAAAGCAACGGTAACGCACTAACACACACACGCGCACTCGCCTGCGCGTGTCATCGCTCACATTTGGAAGCTTAATAACAACAACAACTTCGCAATCAGACGCCACGTGCACGTGCGTCGTTTCTCGACTCGCACACCGCAAACCCCTCAACCCCGCTCCGCCCCCATCCCTGAAGATGGACTGACAGACCCCCATAAAGGCCCCCCGCTCCCCGAAACGCCACGCACCCCCTAAGAAAAAGCTTACGCCACCTCAATAGATGCCCAACGAGATGACTCCAGTTCTGCGAGTGAACCTGGGGAAATCAAAAGAAAAACTGCCAAAGACGTCAACAAGCCCAGTACCAGCGCAGAAGCGCTAGCAAATCTCAAGAAGCTCTCTAAGCTGAGAAGAAACAACTCTTTCGCACTGCTCTCGAATGATGAGAATGACGACGACGAATCCAGCTCGGAAGAAGAGGATACCGCTAAGGCTCCCATAACCAAACCTGCTCCCAAGCCTACAGATAGGATCATCAAGCCGCCCCGCATTTTCATCCCAGATGTAAATAATATTGCTGCCCTTATAAAATCGATATCCACAGTGGTTAAGAAAGGTACCGTGTTTACCTACAAGGCCGGCAGGGATGGTAAAGTAAGAGTTATGATGCCAGACAAGGAAAGCTATACAGCCTTAAAGACGTACTTTGACCTCCACAACAAGCGATACCAAACTTTTCAACCACGTGACGATCGCGCATATCGCGTTGTGATCAAGGGTCTGCACTCGTCAACCGATAAGGAGGACATCAAAGCAGAACTGGCCAAGATTGGACACAACGTCAGAGACTCCCACAACGCCATTAACCGAACTACCAAGCTACCAATGAGTATGTTCTTCGTCAACCTTGAGCCAGCGAGCAGCAATACTCAGGTATTTGAGATCACACGCTTGTGCAATGCGGTAGTAAAAATAGAGCCTCCAATCAAATCCAATGATGTCTTACAATGTTTCCGCTGCCAAGGATTTGGCCACACGCAGAAATACTGCCGTCTGGAACACAGATGCGTCAGATGCGGAGGAATGCACAGCAATTCAGACTGCGATAAAAGCAGCAAAGAGCCAGCGTGCTGCGTGCACTGCAAAGGTGATCACCCTGCGTCCTACAAAGGATGCAGTGTATACAAGAAGGCCAAGACACTAATGGCACCAAACACAAACGTTGGAAAAGGCTATCCTATCAGGCATCCAACCGACTCCACGCCCAGCTATGCAAATATCTTGAGAGGAAGAGCGCCGGAACAAGACAGCTCCAAGCCCCCGCAAGAGAGTGAGAAGGATTCTCCACTTGAGGCCCTTGCAGCTCGCATGGAGGCCATGATGGAAAGAATGCTTGATAAAATATTCACCCAGATGACCAGCATGCTTGCCACGTTAATTGGCAAAATATGCAAGTAAATCTCAATATAGCTCTATGGAATGCGAACGGCCTGTGCAAAAGCAGGCCAGAGGTTGAGCACTTCGCGAAGACCAACCACATAGATATCTTCCTCATCTCAGAAACCCATCTCACCATCAGGTCCTATTTTAAAATCAATGGCTACGACCTCATCCCGGCTAATCATCCAAATGGCAGCGCTCGCGGAGGAGCTGCAATCCTGATAAGGAGCAACTTCAATTATATTGAACTGCCTCCTGTCACCGAAGACTGGGTTCAAAGTGCTCAAATTAGACTCACCAGCCCCCTTGGAGACCTCAATTTAGCCGCAGCCTATGTACCGCCTAGGCACACTGTTGCAGCCAAAGAATTCCAGCAGCTGCTAGACAGTCTTGGAACGAGGTTCTTAATTGGCGGGGATTTCAATGCCAAACACCCTTGGTGGGGCTCCAGAATCAGAAATCCGAAAGGCCGAGCACTGTTTGAATGCATCCAGCGCAGAGGATTCAACTGCCACTCTTCAGATGAACCCACCTATTGGCCAACAGACCCAACAAAGCAGCCTGACATTCTGGACATCGTAATAACCAACGGCATCGACTCTTCTAAGATTACTTACTCTCGGACCACAGCGCCGTATCGGTCTTATTCGATGTTCCCGTGGAAAAGAAAGCACCACGCCGTAAGCTCTGGAGGAAAAATACGGACCCCGAAAAATTCAAGGCATGGCTCAATTCCATCACAACGCACCGTGTGCTAAACACCGCAGATGACATCGACTGCTCCATTGAGGATTTGACCAAAGAAATTGCCAACGCAGCTGCGTTCGCCTCGCCACGGACCAGCTCTACACAGAAGACTCCAACCAGAGACTTGCACCTGTGGACCCCGGAAGTGGCCGCAATGCTTGCGGAAAAAAGGAGACTCAGGCGTACATGGTTCCACACAAGAAATCCCAGGGATAAAAGCCTATTGAACAGGGCTTCCAAAAAACTCAAGGAGCTACTTCTCACCCTCCGTAGCAGTGCGCTGGACACATTCCTCGAGAGTCTACAGCCAGGAGATCCACAGCACAACCTTTGGAACGTAACGCGCCACATAAAAAGGCCCACAAAGCGAGCAGCACTGGTAAAGGACGGAAGCGGTAACTGGTGTCGATCTGACCTGGAAAGAGCTGAGGCATTTGCCACGTATTTGCACAACTCCTTCGCGCCATTTGACAGATGCTCACCACAGGACATCACTGACACCATGGGAGCCCTCCAAATCCCTGGCAAACCCAGTCAACCCATCCCACTGGTCTTCGAAGAGGAAATTACCTTGGAGATCAAAAACATCAATGCAAACAAATCCCCGGGGCAAGATGGGATTGACGGAACGACGCTAAAGATGCTACCCCCACCGTGCATACAGATACTCACCGCACTATTTAACAGGTGGTTCGAAATCGGGCACTTTCCCAACAGTTGGAAATGCGCAGAGGTGATACTCATACCCAAGCCCGGCAAACCTGAGGACAATCTTGCCTCCTATCGTCCGAATAGCTTACTGGCCTCGCTCTCTAAAATATTCGAGAGAATATTTTTACGAAGAGTGTTGCCGGTACTGGACGAGGCTGGTTTGATCCCGGATCACCAGTTTGGCTTCAGGCGTTCACATGGCACATTGGAACAATGCCACAGGCTTGTTGGATGCATAATGCAAGCGTTCGAGGAGAAAAAGTACTGCAGCGCTATCATGCTCGATGTCAAACAGGCGTTTGACAGAGTCTGGCACCCTGGGTTACTGCAAAAGCTCAAGGCCAACCTTCCAGACACCTTTTACAAAGTCCTCAAAGCATACCTAGGCAACAGGACCTTCTACGTGAGATGTGGAGAAGCAAAGTCTGCCTGCATGGCCATCAGAGCGGGAGTACCACAAGGCAGTGTGCTAGGGCCACTGTTATACACCATCTACACAGCAGACTTGCCAATTTTACAAGACCGGAGGCTCCTCACCGCCACATATGCTGACGACACGGCGTTCCTGGCAACAGCGGACACACCGCAGGAGGCGTCTGACATTTCAACTGACAACTGGCTTAAAAGGTGGAACATCGTCGTAAATGCGGAGAAGTCAACCCATACCACATTCACACTAAGAACTGGTAAGTGCCCCCCAGTGCACCTCGATGGCTGCATAATCCCGGCCAGCCCAACGCCAAAATATCTTGGCATGACAATGGATAGAATGCTTACCTGGCGGGAACACATCCTAAAGAAGAGACGGCAATGCGAAGAAAAACTCAAAAAGCTATACTGGTTAGTTGGAAGGCGCTCAAAAATGAGTTTAAAAACAAAACTACTTGTCTACAAAACAATTATCAAGCCCACGTGGACATACGGCATACAACTATGGGGTACTGCTTGCGAGGGGAATCGCAGAAACATCCAGCGGTTCCAAAACAAAGTTCTGCGCATAATTTCTGATGCACATATCTACCACAGCAACGCACAAATACACGAGCAACTCAAAGTCCCCTGGGTACGAGATGAAATTACCAAGGCCAGCAAGAGACCAGCAGACTTCACAATCACCCAAATACCCTGGCCCTCAGCCTACTAGACAACAGCCTGACTACCAGACGCCTGAAGAGAGTTCATCCACTGGACCTGCAATGGGAATAAGATGTCGATTCCCTTCCCTCCCCCTCCCCATCCAGCACTCACCCACCACCATATAACTGAAATGTAATATCAACAATGTTAAGTTTTGTAATGAAATTTAATAATTGTCCTACAGGACAGATCTTAAATAAAACCAAGTAAAAAAAATAAAAAAAAAAAAAAAAAAAAAACTCCTTGAGTATTGGCATGATGTAATTTTTTGCGGCGAGATGAAGATAATGCTATATTATAATGATGGTCCTGGATGGTCCAGGCCAAAAATATTGTGCACAATATTGTGTCAAGTTTAAAAAGCTTTCAGTTATGGTATGGGGCTGTATTTCATCCAAAGGCGTCGGAGAGCTGCGGATTTTCAAAGACATCATGACAAAAGAATTCTATTTGGACAGTTTAAAGAAAAAACTAACGGAAAGTGCGCTCAAATTTGGCTTCGTTGATCCACAAAACAACACCAAACCAAATTACAAGATGTATCAGGGCAATGATCCAAAACATAAATCGCTGCTGTGCAGTGTTGCCGTTTTGTCCTTTTTCCGGACAGATCTGTCCTATTTTTGACTGCGACAGCCGGAAAAATTTTGAAACGTCCCCTGTCCGGAAAAAATGCCTTTTTTTTTAGTTTGTCCTATTTCTATCCTTTTTTAATTTTCTGAGTCTCATATATAATTTGTTATTTTCAACTGCATGTCATCGCTTTGATCATGATTTTTTGAACATTTTCAATGCAATGCAACCCTGTTTTATATGTGTTATCGAAATCTGACTTATCGAACATCGCTCACTCGAGTTATAATTGTTAAAAGTAAAGGATGCCGAAAGATACGTACAAACAAAAATTTAGAGATTCCTGGATGAAGGAATGCGACTTGAAGGATTGGGTTTGTCGGGATCCTAAAGATCCTGATAAAGCATTTTGTAAATATTGTAAATGCACGTTAAATGCTAAAATCGACCAGCTCCGCGCGCATGGGCATTCAAAAAAACATATGCAAAATGCAAAGCCCTTTCAACAAGTAAACAAAATTACATTTAAGCCCCTTGTAAGTAGTGCGAGTTGTGGGCAAGAGGCGGCACTTGCACTGTTTTGCGCACAACATTGTGCAGTAAGCCCCATTGGTCATTTAAGTGAATTGTGCAAGTTACAATTTGATGCGAAAGAAATACAATTGCACAGGACAAAGTGCACATCAATAATTAAAAAAGTTCTGGCCCCGCACTTCGAAGAAGAGTTGAAAATTGAAGTAGGGGAAAACAAGTATAGCTTGTTAATTGATGAGTCGACCGATGTTTCAATTAATAAGATGTTAGGTAAGAAACTATCTTTAGCACCTAAACAATTTCAATAATTACATTTGAATTTTCTTCAGGTGTCGCCATAATCTATTATAGCCATCAGCGGATGGAAATAACGTCAACACTATTAGGTCTGATTGAACTGGAAAATGGAGACGCAGAGAGTACTGCCAAGTGCCTATTGTCCGAATTAATACAACGGCAAATTCCGGTTAAAACCCTTTTTGGCATTGGAACAGATAATGCCAGTGTAATGGTGGGTAATAAGAAAAGTGTTTTTGTCGAATTGAAGAAGGTTGTACCGTCCTTAGTATTAATAAAATGTGTGTGCCATTCGGTACAATTGGCGGTGAATGCAGCATGCAAAAAAGCACTGCCAATGTCGCTTGAATTTATTGTCAGCGAAACCTATTCTTGGTTCGCAAAAAGTTCAAGTAGACAGATGGCTTACAAAAGATTGTACGAAGCCATAAATAATGATAAGGTATGGTGGAGTTGTTATATTTGTGTTACATATATAAAATTAACATTATTCTTCCAGATTATTAATTTGTGTACCTGTTTTATATATTAACCACGTACTAAATATATGCGTTGTCCTGAAACTTGTCCCAAGTAAATATTATATGTTATATGTTGTAGTGTTTGAATTTGAATTAATTTTTGTTTTTATATATATTGTTTTTTAATAAGGAACCCCTTAAGATTCCCAGGGTGTGCGATACGAGGTGGCTCTCTATTGAGCATGCCGTGAAACGCATATTAGCTCAGTGGATAGAGTTAAAGCTCCACTTTGAGATATCAGCTCTGGCAGAGAAATGCCACAAAGCAACAATTTTAAGTGATTTATACACGGGCACAAATTATTTGTACCTTATATTTTTAAAACTCATTCTTGAAGTGATGCAACGGATCAATAAAAACTTTCAGTCAAATAAGTCAAACCCGACTAAGCTATTGGGCGACTTAATATTTGGAATAAATTACCTGCGCTCAAAGGTAATACCACCTGACTGCGAAATTAATATTCTAGAAGAACCATTTGAGACCCATACAAAACGTGATTTATATCTAGGATACGAGTTTGAAACTCATTTAAAAAAAATTAAAAACAACATCGATGATGAGGCAGAGTTGACTATTCGTCAACATTGCACGGAATTCATTATTGAATTAATTTGTCAATTGAAGCATAGGTACAAGAATTCTTTTTGCATTATATTTAAATATTAATTAACATTTTTTTTTATAATTTTCAGATTGCCGGATAACTTCAAAATCTTGAAAAATATAGATATTTTCTCAGTCGAAAATATTTTGCGAGCTAACAAACAATCGATAGTAGAAATTTTGGAGATCTTTGATAAAAAAGGCGAAGAAAAAATTGTTTGTCAATACAATACAATTCATCTTCAGCGATGGGAAAACCAAGAGAACACGGTAGCGTTTTGGGCAGAAGTGAAAACGTTTATGGATTCTGCTGGCAACAGACAGTTTCAAGATTTGGCAGTATTTGCCTTAAATTTGTTGTCGCTGCCATGGTCGAATGCGGAAGTGGAGCGCGTGTTCAGCCAAGTTAACTTGGTGAAAACAAAGTTAAGGAACAGGCTTCACATCGATACGCTAAATTCGATTTTGGCAGTTAGGTAAGTTGTTATTTTTAAAAAAATACTTACGTACAATATATTTCAAAAAAATTAAATTTCCTTCTTATTCAGATTTGGATTACGTCAAAACGGAACTTGCTGCCATAACTATGAAGTGCCTGAAAAATTTTTGCGCCAAATCGGCACAAACATGAATGTTTTAGAATCTGAAAATGAAACACTCGACGAAGTGTTAATAAATTTGCATGAAAATGTACAAATTTACTTAAACTTTTTGTTTTATTGAAGACAAATTTTTTAGTCCTATTTTTTTGTCCTATTAAAAAAAATCTGTCCGTTTTTTATCCTATTTTCTGGGTCAATCTGTCCTATTTTTTCGCCAAGCCAGCGGCAACACTGCTGCTGTGTCGCACTTGGCTGCTTTACAACTGCACCAAAGTTATCGACACCTAGTGATGGCACGATTAATCATATGATACACAATAATCGATTATTTTGTTTCAATTCACGACTTAATTGTATCGCAATGTGGGAGAAAAAAAATCGAGACATTCGATTATTTGCTCAGAAAATCGCATCGCTATAAGCAACATTGGCGCGCAAAAATTGGAAAGTGAATCGTAATAATGACACCAACAATTAGTAAAGTGTGGAGATTTTTCTCCAAATTAAACGACACGGATGTGAATTGCCAATTGTGCCAAAAGCAATTGAAGTATTGTAAAAATATAACCAATATGTTTCAGCACTTAAAACTCAAACATACAAGAGTTCGCGTCTCTCAAGTTGAGTTTTCAGTTGTCTGTAATAATGAAAATACTTAAATTTAACAATATTAATCTCCCAAAAATCGGCAATGAACATTCTGAAGTTGAGGGGGACAACATGGAAATGGTCAGCACAATCTCGCAAACAAAAGTGAATGCAGCAAAGCATTCAATCTGCGTTTTTAAACGTGCATAGCTTTGCATCGGTGGCCAAGCATACCGAGATGACAAAGTAAATTGTCGAAATGCTTGCAATGGATAATTTGCCATTTTCCCACGAGCACTATGGTCAAAAAGTCTGATATTTTGGCATAGTCATTTTTTTTATGTATTCATAACTGAAAATTTAACTTATTTTTTGATTATAGACACATTAGATAAGAAAAAACGTTTTTTAAAAATTTTTCAAATTAGTCATTTAAATTTGGAGCGCAACTAAAGTCAGCTGTTTCAATGCAAGCTTAAATTATCGGTATGCAACCTTAAAATTTATTAAGCTTTGTCATTGTTTTGAGCGTAATTGTTTAAAGAAAAAGAATATTGTAATCATGGAAAGTAAAAGCACAGGTATTTAAAATTAATGTTCAGTGTTAGTTTGTCAAGATTGTGAATGTTTAGCTGTGTATGTGCAATTGTTGTTGGTGTCTTTTTACAGGTGAAATTTACCAAATAGAGCCGTGTTTCGTGGTGTATTACTTGTTCTGAGCGCGCTTGAGCGCGCAACTAAAAACGACATGTTCAAGATTAATGTTTATATATTCGGAATTAATAAGTTTCCTCTGCCCCTTTTTGTTCCTTTTTGAATAAATTAACATGTTGCAGCCAAATATGAGTTTCGGCGCTTAACGTTGCTGGAAGTTTGGGACAACAACAAGCGCGATGATGGTGCACTTATCATATGGGTATTGGAAAAAGTAAACAAATCTGATCTCAGTGCTGCTCAGGTGGATATTTACTAAAAAAAATCAGGATTTTTCTGAATCACGTCAAAAAATATTTGCCGCAGTGCAATCGAATGTTGCAAAGATGTAAGGCTCGACACGCAAGGTGGCTTTCGCAGTCAATTACTTTGACGTTAGATGAAAATGTGACGGATCTGGCATCTTCATCTGCAATGGGTAGACCGAAGACCGAAAAGAAAGTTAGCATGTGACCTAGCATCGGATAATAATTTTTATTTGCTTCACGCGGCTTCAGTTTCTGCAAAGAAAGCCAAACAGGATGAATTAGCGACAGTTTTAAAAGTCGTCAGGCATGAAGACTGCTCTGAACTAAAAAAAACCTTGTTTCCAAATGAAGTCACACCTCTTACTTCGGAAGAAGCACTGGCTTTTTTATTGGAAAATGGATTGACAAAAGAGCAGTACACTAACATCCAACAACTTAACAAATCTCGTGGATGCGATATTTTTCTACCGTACTCAGCCCTCCTGGAAATGAAAACAGTTTGCAGACCACCCCAAATACACATTTCGGAAAGTTGTGCACAGGTTTCAATGCAAAATATCCTAGACCATACAGCCGAAAGAATTATGGAATTGCAAAAAGAGGTTTTAGCTGAAATTGATGATATTTCACATTGCACATTAATAACAAGCTACGGCTTTGATGGATCAACGGGTCAAAGCATTTATAAGCAACAGTTTCATTCGGATGAACCTGCTTCCCTTGATCTTTCACTTTTTGTCACCACAATAATACCATTGGAATTAAAAGATGAAAATCAACGTATCATCTGGAAAACAGAGCTCCACAGTCTGTTAGGTTCTGCCGGCCTTTAAAAATTGAGTATGCAAAGGAAAGCCAGACTAAAATATTACTCGAAAAAAAAAGTTTGGATGTTCAAATCGCCACCTTAAGGTTTTTTTATATAAAAAGGGGGACAAAGAAGTTGTCATTAAATATGCGACGCAAATGACACTTATTGATGGCAAGATGCTTAACACCTTACCTGGAACGACATCCACTCAGTGCTGCCCAATATGTGGTGTAAAACCAACAGAGCTTCTGGAAACCACAGATTTTTATTCAGGAAACTTTGCACCAAGACCTGAAAGTCTTCAATACGGCGCGAGTCCATTGCATGCCTGGATTCGATTTTTTGAATTCGTCCTAAATGTGTCATATAGGCTCGAAATTCGAAAGTGGCAGGCTGACAAAATCGAAAAAAGAATATTCAAGACATGATGTGGAAACAAATGGGTCTCCATATAAACATGCCCAAGCAAAACGGTAGTGGCAATAGTAATGACGGAAACACAGCCAGAAGAGCCTTCTCTAACACCCGTTTGTTTTCATCAGTAACAAACTTTGATCAAGCCCTTCTACACAATTTCTTCGTGATTTTGATTACCATTTCGTCTCACTATTCTGCAGATGTTGACAAATTTAAGGAATTTTGTAAGAACACATTTTCAATGTACTTAAGTATATATCCTTGGTACCCAATGTCTCCGACTGTCCACAAAATATTAGTTCACGGCTGGCAAATTATGAACTCATCCTTAGATCCGGTTGGATGTTTAGGCGAAAATGCTTCAGAAGCTCGGAACAAATATTACAAAAGTGACAGAAAATCACATGCAAGAAAAAATAGCCGACTAAACACCATGGCTGATGTGTTTTATAGAGCAATGGATTCATCAGATCCGCTTATATCAAGCATATGTCTGAATAAAAGACAAAATCAAATCAAAAAGAAAAATCTTCCACAAGATGTCATATATCTTCTAAAGGCAGTATCTCCGCCGACCCAGAAAACTATTAATTCCGATCCGGAAAATTCAGATTCGGATTCTGATTTAGATCACGAATCTGACTGTGAAGAGCAATATAACATTATTTTAGACAACGAGGAAGAATTAAAAAAATGTATTAAAAAAAAATTTTTAATAACATTTTTTAATGTGCTAGGGCAGTTGGGTGAAGACATGGGCCAATTAAAAAAAAAAAAAAAAAATCCGAAATTCTATAAAAGTTTAGCAAACATATGTACCAAATTTCAAGACTCTAACTTTAAAATTGGACTTTATGCCAAAAAATCCGACTTTCTGACCATAGTGACGTGGAAGGTAATAATGTCTTATAATATATAAATATTACGACAGTCTCACTAATATTAAAAATAAATTTAGGAAAAGGTTTTTTGAAATGGATGAAGGATCATCATCCCCTTTACAAAGTGCCAGCAAGGAACACAATCAAGGCTGAAATGCAAAAAATGTACGAAAAGCAGGCTCAAGTTTTTAAAAACATGGTGCGTCAAATGTCAGGCTTATCACTAACAACAGATATATGGACTGACATAAATTTGACCGGTGTGATTGGCATAACTCTTCATGGTTTGTTTGAAAAGAAGCAAATCTCTGCTACAATTGGAGTTTTTAAATTATTTGAAGCCCATACTGCTGCGCACATCTCTGAGGTGCTATTGACGGCGTTGGAAAAGTTTTCAATTTCAAAAAACCAGGTTACGGCAGTGGTGACAGATAATAGCGCAAATATTGTTAAAGCAATACATCAAAGCTTTGGAAAGTCCCAACATATCCCATGCTTCGCGCATACTTTAAATTTAACGTGCACGAATGCTTTGGATATAAAAGAAACATCGGCATTAATTACCAAATGCCGTAACATAGTAGTTTGGTTAAAACGCAGTGGAAAATCCAAAGAGAACTTGCAACAGTTGCAGCTTTCTGCTGGCGTCCCAAAGACGAATGTTTTAAAAGTTCTTTTGGATGTGAAAACACGGTGGAACTCAACATTTTATATGCTGGAACGCTTCGTTCAGTTGATTTATTACATCGGCCAAGTGTTTTTAAATTTTTCAGATGCACCGCAAATGATATCAACTAGAGATAAAGATAACATTACCGAAATTATTACTTTGCTTAAACCACTAGAAGCCATGACCACTCAGATAAGCGGTGAGAAATACGCTACTTTGAGCCATGTAATACCGTCCATTGCGGACGCCAGAAAATAATGAAGGTAAATTGCAAGTCACCAACGGCGGAAAAGCTCCAATCAGCTATATTGGCGCAGTTCGATCGTCGATTTGGTACAATGGAACAGTCGTTTTTATTGGCTACATCAACGTTGCTGGATCCTCGCTTCAAAAAGATGCATTTTCAGGATCCTATTGCCTTGTCTTCAGTTATGAAGCGCATACGACAAGAAATGGCGGAGCTTTCTGATATAAATGAAAGTTTAGGAAGCACTAGTGACGGCTCATCTACTGCCGAAATTGAGTTCGATTTATGGACCCACCACAAGACGCTGATAAGTAAGAAACACGGTACCCTTTTCAAATTCAGGAATTGAAGCGTAACGTCGTCAACGCCTGGGAGGAGATGCGTACTGTATACCCTAAGCTATATGTTATAGCTTGTCGGTACTGTTTTCTAATAGGCACTTCGGTACCAGCGGAACGTCTTTCCAAGGCGGGTGCCACATTAACCGAAAAGAGGAACAGGTTAACAACAGAGCACCTTTCGCAACTACTGTTTCTGAACTCAATTTTAAATAAATAAACATTTATAATATTCACTGTTTTGTTGTTATTGTTGCTTCTAAAAGGAGTTCATAAAAAATAAATTAAGCGCATTCAAAAAAAATTATTTGATTAATCGATTTTTCCGTTTTTCCGCGATTGATTGCAATTAATCTTTAAAGCACCTATAATAAATCATATGATTAAATAATCGAACAACTATTTTTTTTTGCCATCACTATGACACCCCGCCCCAAAGTCCGGATCTTAATCCTTTGAGAATTTGTGGGCATTGCTGAGGAAGAAAGTGGCCAAACGAAGCCCATCTTCCAAAAATGAGCTAATTCGTTGCATAAATGAGGAGTGGCACAAAATACCCCAATATTACAATATAAATGCCCTCATATTGTCGATGTCGCGACGCCTCAGGGGTGTGAGGGAAGCTAATGGTGGCCATACCAAATATTAGCCAATTCCAAAGTAATTTTAAACAGATCTATACAGATCTCATAATATAATTGCTTGCATTTTGCAAACAATTAATGGACAGCTAAAATTTGCTGCTTCCTTTGTTTGCAATATTTTTTATGTTTTTCATTCTTTTTCTCTGATTTTTGTTACTTATTTTACTTAAGAATATATAAAGAAACACTACTGTAAAAAAAATTATGAAAAAAAGTGCCTTTCCTAATAAAATATGATGTTCAAGTTGAACTTGTGTGCGTTTTTTCGTTTTGCAAACAATTAATGGACATACTGGAAATGGACAATTGCTCGCAGCGCAATGATTTCGCTGTCACATATGTACATACATATGTATGTTCATTTCCCGAACTTAGAAGTCAAGCGAATTCGGCGATGGGGCGTCGCAGCTCATATTTGATGGGCTGAAAAACGGTGCACTAGATGGCGTGTCTATGTGTTGTACGGTTAGTGGTTGTATGGTTAGTGGATATGCAAAGCTCTCTGTTAAGTTTTTTTATTTAATGGAAATAAAATAAAGATTTTGTGTGCTCCTTATTGATGAAATTAGGTATTAAATGTTATATTGTTAAGGTTGGTTTGGACCACTTATCGGATGTTAGTTTAAGTGCCCGTCTAACTTTATTTTGAATAATAGAAAACTAACCGTAAATGTGACGTCACAAGAGGCCTGTTAGGTAACATTATGACACTAACCATACAACATAGATGTGTCAACTAGAACACCGCTTTTCAGCCCATCAAATCTGTGCTGTTGCGCCCCTTCGCCAAATTCGCCGAATTTGCTTCACTTTTATGTTTGGGCACTAACCATACAACACATACATATGTATGTAGATACATATGTTTGTACATAGATACATTGTATGTACATGTAGGTCAACCAGAACACAACTTTTCAGCACATCAAATCTGCTGGGGCGCTCCTTTGCCGAATTCCCTTCACTTTTAAGTTCGGGGAAAAAAACATATGTATGTATGTACATACATATGTATGGGAGTGCAAAATCAGTGCACTGCGAGCGCTTGTTCGGCAATTGTGCATTTACATGTGTATGTATGAAACTCTTCCTGTACAACTACATGTATGTATGCTTATTCTCTGATCTCTTCTCTGTTATATATTTTTATTATCCGCTCTCTTCTCTCTCAAATATATACATATGTATGTATGTATGTATGTCTATCAACTCACCAGCAGCCGAGTAGAAAAATTGATATTTGCTAGCTCAAATGTCTCTGCACCTTTGCTTTTTCATTTCCAGTAGTGTAACTTGTATCACCAATGAAAAGCAGAGAGAGTTCTGAGTTAGTGAGAGTAGGACGTATTTTTGTTTGCGCTCCGTACGTTTTATTTTGTATCTTCTTTAATTTGTTGTATATTTAGACATTATCTGTATATTGGTCATTATTGCATTTTTGGTTTGATACTGCCGTGATTTGTGCTTCTAAACATTGTGTTTTTTGTTTTTATTTACAAAGTTTTGTGAGCGTCGGTGTATATCTAAATTGCAATTTTCGTTTTAGTATTTCTATTCTTACGTTGTTCTTATTTGCTTTTCTTTTTTTTTACACTGGGTAGTGTGTGTGTTCGCCGTCGCTCGCTCACACTTAGCTTAGTGTTTGTTTTTGTTTCTTACGAAATTTATTTCGTTTGTAGTGTAGCTCTCTCCCGCTCTATTTTCTGTTTCTTCATCTACTATTTATTCTTTTGATTTTTGTGGGTAGCTGAGTGTTGTTGTTTGTGATTTTTGTTTCTCCCAATCACAGTTAATCTACTCTGTGTCTTTTATCTGTTATTCTTTTTATACCCTGAACCCATTAAAAATGGGTAATCAGGGTATAATGGTTTTGTTGCAGCCCAAATCCAAAATTTAACAAAAATCAAAATTGTATAAAAGTCCCATTAAGCTAAATACAAGATTTGGAGTCTTTAACTATCAAGATATAGAAGATATAATTTTAAAACTGAAAAATCGATTTCGTTTTTAATCGATAAAAAAAGAACGAGAAGAGTTATCGAATTTCTAAAACAAACTCGACCTGCGCGTGATATACACGAATCTATAAAAAATATTCAAGTCTCTAGCTATTATAGGTTCTGAGATCCACGCGTTCAAACATACGGACAGACGGACAGACAGACAGGCGGACAGGGCTCAATAGACTCGGCTTGTCGTCCTGATCAAGAATATATATACTTTATGGGGTCTGCCACGCCTCCTTCTGCCTGTTACATACATTTGGGCTGCAACAAAACCATTATAGCCTGATTACCCATTTTTAATGGGTTCAGGGTATAAAAATGTCCTGAATACGACAAAATTTGTGCAAACACTATTAGAATTCTCCCAAAAATATGCATCCGGCTACAGACATATACATATATATAATGCTATGCTCCGACTCGAATACTTTCCAAGTCAGTATAAATGTGAGGAGGTTATAATGATTCCAAAGCCCAACAAACCGGAAGGCTGCACATCATCGTACCGTCCCATTAGTTTGCTGGTGACGTTCTCTAAAGTATTTGAACGTATACTTTTGAGTAGAATGTTACTTGTACTGGACGAGCTAAATATCATACCCGAACACCAGTTTGGGTTCAGAAGGGGACATGGTACGATCGAACAATGCCATGCCATCGCATTACGCAGGAAATTCTAAATGCGTTTGAAAGCAAAAAAATTAATAAATAAAAAAAAAAAATATATATATATAAAAATTTGACAAAAACGTGAGTCAAATTTAAAATTACAAAATTAGAAAATTACAGGTAATGAAAAAGCCTAACAATAACAATACTTAACACATATCACCAACCTGATGGGGGTATTTTAATTGCCAGACCGGCGAGCTATGCCCCGAATCATAGCCAAGTATGGTTAGTGATATTATTGAAACTAAGCAAGATAGAAGAAGAAAAATATTATGACTACAAGTTAAAAAAATTAATAAAAATAAAAGTAAAATAAAATATGAGAAATCACTACACAAGTAGGGAGAATTGCCAAGTGATTTCTCTGAAATTTTCTGAAAGAGAGGATTTTATTAAGGAAAGAGAGAGCTCAAAACTAATAACATTGAAATAATTATTGTAATTAGTACATAGAACATGAAAAGCACTGTGCAAAGAATAGTTACAGTTACATATAGGTAAATAAAGAGGACAAAAGTGCCGAGAAGCACGGGAAGAAACTAAGAAATTTATTTGAAATAAGAGAAAAGGCGAATCAATACTACCGTTAATCAACTTATGTAGAAAAGCAATACCCATGACTATTCTACGATTGATTAATGATGGAAGATCCAAAAGAAGGAGCCTACTACGATAAGACGGTAAACGAAGGTTACCATCCCAGTTTAGATTGCGCAAGGCAAAAAGAAGAAATTGCTTCTGAACCGATTCAATACGGTCCTGATACAATTTCTGCTGTGGCGACCATATAATAGAACAATATTCTAAAATAGGGCGTACCAGCGAGACAAAAAGAAGTTTAGTGACAAACGGATCATTAATAAAACCAAGTACACTTTTGGCTTCATTAACGATGGTTAGAATATGGGTATTGAATCTAAGTTTACAGTCAAAGAGCACACCGAGATCTTTGATTGTAGAAATACGTTGCAAGGACACATTGTTGATTGTGTAATCAGCAAAAATGGAGTGGTACGACTCAAAGTCATTGTCATACACTTAGAACATTTTAGATGCAACTGATTGGCTTTACACCAATATTGAAAGGAAATTAGATCACCTGTAGGCATAGATGATCTATTGAATTATTGTATGAGAGACAAAGTTTTGCGTCATCTGCATACATGAATATTTTAGAGTAAGAAATACAACTGGGAAAGTCATTTATAAAGAGGGAGAAAAGAGGGCCCAAATGACCCTGAGGAACACCCGAAGAGACAAATATGACCTTCGAAATAGATGCTTTCAACAGAACTCTTTGGGTTCTATCCTTTAATTAGGAAGTTATCCAAAACAGAAGTTTAGGGGAAAATCCCAATTGGTCAAGCTTTTGAAGCAAGATATCATGCTGAACAGAGTCAAAATGCCTTACTGAAATCAGTGTCTGTTTGTATCTTATTTAAAAAGCTTTCATTGACTAGGAATGAAAATTCTAATAGATTCGAAGAGTTTGATCGATTCTGAACAAAACCATGCTGCGATGGTGAAATAATAGATTTACAAAAGTGTTGCAAATTAGAAGTTATAATTTTTTCAAATAACTTCGGAATAGCAGAAAGCTTGGCAATGAATCTATAATTTAAAATATCAGATCTTCCTCCTTTTTTATACAGAGGAATAATAAATGATTCTTTCCAAATTGAAGGGAATACCGAGGTATCAAGAGACAAATTAAACAGTTTTAATAAAGGTGACCACAAAGAAACACTGCATTCTTTAATCACACAACTAGGAATACTATCCATTAATTTCAGAATTTAAAATTGGAAATGAATTGGTTTCTGGAATGGCAGCTGAATAAGTGGATTGGAAGAAATTTGCAAATAGATCTGAGGTATCTTGATCATTGCAAGTACTGTCACAACCTAGGAAAAACGAGGATGCCAACCCAGAAGATTTACGCTTCAAATTTACAAATGAATAAAATCTTTTGGGATCAGGAGCAAACTGCCTTTTACAGCGTATAAGGTAATTCTCATAACAACGAGAGTTTAAAATATTGAAATTGGCCTTAGCTAAGGAGTATTTCGACCAATCAACGATCGAACCCGACTTTTTGAACTTTTTTGAAACATTTAGATTTAAAATTTTTTAGAGTTGAAAGAGTCGAAGTGAACCAGGGAGGTTTATTAGAAAAAGATTTAGGAAGACACATAGGAACACACTTGTCTAGAATAGCATTTAAAGTACTGTAGAATGTTGAAACTGCTAAGTTTACATCAAATGCCTCATATTAAAGAAACCAATCTGTTGCATTAATGAGATCATTAAGTACCAAGTAAGGAAACTCTATTCGGAGGTGCTCGACTAGGAAATACCCTGAACCCCGACTATCGGCGGCTTTAAATGCACTTCAAAGTTTGTATATAATTTTAAATTAAATTAAAAAATTAAAAAAAAAAAAAAGATTAAGTAACTTGCATAAAAAAAATTTTGGCGTCAGAGCTTAGAGAATCGAACCCGAGACTTTATGTCGGTGATCATCGCTTCTACCAACACAGCCGTTGCAGTACATAAGAGTGAGATAGCGAATTCCTAAGTAAAGTTATTGAGCTACTGAGCTACTGCTACTGAGCTGCTAAACTTCTGCTGAAAATTCATCCCCAATTTGTCTTTGTTGTTGTTGTTATGAATTCTTAGAATTTTCTAGAGCTTCTGCTGCTGTTGCCACGCGAGTTATGTAGTCGAAGATCTCTCTCTCTCTCTCTTCATCTACATTTAACTAGCTCGATCTAGAAATAAAAGCTCAAAAGCTCTACATCGACTATCAGAAAGCTTTTGAGCTCATTCTTTGGAAAAATGTGAACAAGTGAAGTAAAGTTAGCTATAATACACAAGAATATTAAAGCTAAGTATATAATAAGAGCGCTAGCGACCAGGCCTTCGGCTCTATGTAGGATTATATCTTATTTGTTAAATTACAATCTTGTAAATATCTGTATATTTTATTTATATTTATTGTTGTGACGTAGGGTAAGATGGATGGGGGTAGTATATTTGGAAAATGGGCTTTTCTAATGCTAACTAATTTTTTGCAGGTGTCCAGCAGGTGTGCGGTAGAGAGCTCTAGATCACATAAGTGGCAGTTCGGTTTTGGGTCTCCTGACAATACATGGCTGTGGGTGCCACTGCTGTGTCCTATCCGGAGGCGGGTGAAAATAGTGTTTTTCGCTCGAGATGTGTTGATAGGGAACTGGACTTTCTCCAAGTTTGGGTTACAGTTCCTGTATCTGTGATGAAAGTTAGCCCAGATTTCGATTTTTTGCGAGTGGAGCTGTTTGAGAATAACTTTTCGCAGATCTTTTTCCGCTGAGGGGAGTATCATGATTGTGGGATACTTTGACATTGCTTTTGCTGCATTGTCAGCCAACTCATTGCCCCTAATGCCCCTGTGGCTGGGAACCCAAAATATGTTAGATTTTAGAGGGGTTTTTATTAAACTCTCCCGTATCTGCACGATTGTTGGGTTTGTGTTAGATATATTTTTGATAGTTTCTACAGTCGATAGGCTATCGGTACATATAGTAAACTTTCCAGTTCTGCCTTGTGCGTAAACGATGGCTTTCAGCATAACTTCTGCTTCGGCTGAAAATACAGAGTAGTATTCTGGTAGTGATCCTGCTGATAGAATTTTACCATTGAGTTCAGCTGATTTTGTTGCGTCAGTGAATATCCACGTTCGATTATCATAAAATTTCTTGGCTGTTTCATTATAAAATAGTTGGCGGAAAGTTTCCCCGTTTGTGTGATTTTTTGGAAATTCCTGTAGCGCGCAGTTAATAGAGCCATGGAGGGGCGCTGGAGATTTTCGGTGTTGTTGGAATTGCGATATTCCATTCTTTGGAGAGAGCGGCGCATCGGCGTATTGTGGAGAGGTATCGTTGTTTTATAGCCTTCCGTACCACAGTTTGAAGGAGCTGGTTGGGTGAGCAGAACATTTTCGGGATAAGCAGGGCTGTTGTTTCTGCAACTCTGTCCTCTATTGTTGACAAACCCGCTTCTGCTAAGACGCATTTTATTGGAGATGTTGGAATGGCGTTGATATTGCAACGAACCGCTGTGTGGTAGGCTGGTTTAAACAGGCGGACATGTGACTTTGCGCACCAGCCCAATATTGGCAACGCGTAATCTATTTTTGCCAGTATAAGAGCCCTGGCGACATTTATAAGACTATTTGTATTTATTAAGGAATGTTTGGAGCTAAGATATTTTATAAAGTTTAGTGTTTTTTCAAGGTTATCTCTGAGATACAGACAGTGATTTTTAAATGTCATTCTCTTGTCGAAATATATGCCTAATATCTTAAGAGCTTAAACTAGAGTATGTACATCTTTTTTTTTACAAATGTGCAAAATTTTACATTTACTGGGAGATAGGTTTGCACCAGAGCCCAGTTGTATATTTCCTTAAGTATATCTTTTACAATATTGTTAAGTTTTGTTAAGTCCTTGATTTTACTAAAGATTATGGCATCATCTGCGTACATGATTGATTGAATTTTTTTATGATTAGATACAATTTTGTTGATTTCTTCAAATGCTATAATGAATAGAATAACCGATAATGGCGATCCTTGGGGAATGCCAGTATATAAATTGTGATAGTTTGAAAGTACGCTGTTGATCTTGACTCGAAATGAGCGGCGGGACATAAAAGCCTTCACTATATTGAAGACTTTTGTACCCACCCCCCATTGTTCGAGTTGCTGAAGAACAGTATGGGCTCCCACGCGATCAAATGCCTTTTCGAAATCAGTCGCCAAAAGTGTGATATGATTTCTTGAGGAAAGGCCGTCTGACAAGAAGTGCTGCAAGTGCAGCAGAGAGTCCATCGTACTGTGTTTGGGTTTGAAGCCTACTTGGTTCGAGCTGATCAGTTTATTTTTGGTAGCGTACCATAAGAGTCTACGGGCGATCATTTTTTCGAATGTTTTGGCGATACATGGAAGTAATGAGATGGGTCGGTAGCTAGCAACTTCATCAGATGGTTTATTTGGTTTAGGTACAATGATGGCAGATTTCCACCCGTGGGGGTACTGACCAACAGAAAATATATTGTTGTATAGGTTTAAAAGCTCTGCTTTGCCTGTGGCGGGCAGTTGTTTAAGCATCGGATACGAGATTCTGTCGTGACCTGGTGTTTTGCCTTTAGCTTTTGTTAGGGCAGTTTCTAGTTCTAATTCTGTGAAATCGTATTCGAGTTGTTTAGCAGATAGACTAAGTCTACCGGGAGCATGAACATACTCAAGGGATGCTGCCTTTTGTTGCCTGTATTGAATGTTGAAGTTGCAGTCCTCGGAATACTTTGACCAAGTTGTGGCAAATATGTTCGATATTTCTAAGGGTGCCGTTATTAATGTATTTTTAGCTCTGATACACTTAAGCTGGGGAGGGCGGACTCCCACCAGGGATTTAATGTCGTGGCAGATTTTTTGGAGGATTGAGGAGAAATATTGGATGTAAAGGCACCGAGGCTCTCACGTTTGGCTTCTTTAACTGCACGCTTAAAGAACGCATTTGCTCTTTTGTAAGCTATGAGGTTAGCATCTGTCATTTTGTATTTATAGGTTTGCCATAATTTTTGCTTTTTATCCCGAAGATCTCCCAGATTTTTATTCCACCAAATTATCTTTCTTTTAAATGTGTGGGGTTTGGTCTGTGGAATTGCCTTATTTGCCGCCATCCGAATTGATTTGGTAATTTGGGAGACTTGCAGTTGAATGTCTGCATTTTGTGTGAATGAGGTGTGGGTATTATAGTTTAAACGAAACAATTCCCAATTGGCTAAATCAATTTTGAATATAAGTCGGGTAAAACTTCCCAATTGCAGTGTGGATGCAGATTAGAGGAGATAAACGTGAGGTCTATGTGTGTAAGTTTTATGTGTGGAAAAATGTGTTGGACTGCCATTATTCAAAAGAGATAGGTTAGTTTTTGAGACGGCTTCGATAATATTTTTTCCTCTGGAGGTGGTGCGTGGAGAGCCCCAAGCAAAACCCCAGGCATTGAAATCTCCAGTAAACAATAGTGGAGCGGAGAAGCTGCTTATTATTGTAAATATTTCGTTCCCAGAAAAGTATTGATCAGGGGGGATATAGCTGTTAAGAATAGTTAATTTTTCGTTAAGTTTTAATTGAATGGCCAAGTGAAGTATACTTGAGCTGGTCAGAGAAGGGAGCAGAGAGTGCGGTAGGTGCCTTTTAACAAGAATTCCTATTCCTTGTTTGGCATTAAGCACAACCTTAATGCCAAACAAGGAATAGGAATTCTGGTAGGTTAGTGAAGTAACCTATGTATTGTTTGTTGCAGATTATGTTTTTTGAGTTAAAAGGTAAGTTAGTTTCTTGAAGACATATTATATCTGGATTTATTTTATTTATTAGAATCGTTAATTCATGAAAATGATTTATATATCCTTTTAGGTTCCATTGAATAACTTTAATGGTCATAGATAGATGAAGTAATAATTGATATACATATGTATGTCTTCAGGGAACATAGTATTTTTTTATTTTTTATTTATTTATTATTATTATTGTATCAGTCGGACATTGACTCAGTTGGGCCAAGATCGATGGTGTTTTATTTATTTATTTTATTTATTTATATAAAGAAATTGACAACATTCGTGAGTCAAATTATAAAATTACAAAATTAAAATTATAAACAGAAACAGGAAAAAGAAAAAGCCTAATACTAACAATATATAGCAATGATATCACCAACCCGATGGGGGTGTTTTATTTGCCGGACCGACGAGCTATGCCCCAAATCACAGCCAGATATGGTTAGTGATATCATTGAAACTAAGCAAGATAAAAGAAATTAAAAAAAGGTTATAAAAATATAAGAAAAAATAAAAATCTTAAAAAGTAAAATACGATTAGAGAAATCACTACACAAGTAATGAGAATTGCATAGGTGCATTCTCACAACTGTGGTGTGTGTGTGATTTCTCTGAAATATGCTAAAAGAGAAGATTTTATTAAGGAAAGAGAGAGTTCAGAACTAAATACATGAAAATAAGTATTGTACTTAGTACATAGAACACGAACGCACTGTACAAGGAATAGTTACAGTTACATATAGGTAAATAAAGAGGACAGAAGTGACGAGAAGCACGTGAAGGAACTAGGAAGTTGACTTGAAATAGAAGAGAAGGCGAATCAATACTACCGTTAATCAACTTATGTAGAAAAGTAATACCCAAGACTATTCTACGATTGATTAACGATGGAAGATCCAAAAGAAGAAGCCTACTACGATAAGACGGTAGACGAAGGTTACCATCCCAGTTTAGATTGCGCAAGGCAAAAAGAAGAAATTGCTTCGGAACCGATTCAATACGGTCCTGATACAATTTCTGCTGTGGCGACCATATAATAGAACAATATTCTAAAATAGGGCGTACCAGCGAGACAAAAAGAAGTTTAGTGACAAACGGATCATTAAACTCTTTAGACCATCGTTTAATAAAACCAAGTACACTTTTAGCTTCATTAACGATGGTTAGAATAGTGTTATTTGGAGTTGAATCAGATAATGACTCAATTGAGCCACAATCGATGGTGTTGTTTTGTGTTAAGTGTGAGTGAGTAGGTGATTTTGGTTTTGTTCGGTTATTGAGTGTTTTTTCTAAGAATTGAGACAGTTGTGATGAAGAGGGAAGTGATGAGGAGAGAGTAGAAGGAGATTGAGTGTTATTTTGTGGAAGCGAGTCGGGCGACGAGAGGCGATCGTCAGAGCCAACAATATTGCTCTTATCAATGTGACGGTTTATGTTGTACTTTGCTTTTTGTTCTGTGCTATTTTCGTTTTCTATGTTTGCTGTGACTGCGGCGTAGCTGTCGGGCTTGGATTGTTTAGGCAAGGCAGCTTTGTAATAAAGCTTTGCCTCTCTCATTGTACACTTCTTCGTGGTTTTTATTTTCAGTATTTCTTTTTGCTGTATGAATGCACTACATTTTTTGTTTGAGGCAGCATGGTTCTGTGAGCAATTCACGCATTTTGGAGAGCAGGTACCAGAGTGCGGGGTGAGTCCACAGTTACTACACGTTGGTTCGTTCTTGCAGTGTTTTTGGGTATGGCCGAGTTTTTGGCAAGATTTGCACCGCATGGGATTCGGAACAAATTCGGATACCTTTACATTGTGCCAGCATATGTCGATTTTCAATGGAAGGTTGTAGAGATCGAAAGTAAGAAGCATAACACCCGACGGTTTTGCTACACCCTCAACTTGCTTGGTGAACTTGTAGATTGCGATAACTTTTTGGGAGGCGAGCTCTTCCAGAATTTCGTTTTCGGGCAGGTTAATAAGGTAGGGTGCATAAATAGTCCCTTTAACCGAATTAAGTGATTGGTGGAGTTGGCATTCTATTTTGCATATACCTGGGAGTTCTTTTGCGTTGATGAATTTGTTGGCGTCGTCGATTGATCGAAACAGCATTAGTAGGTTTCCGTCTTTTAAATTTGTTATTGAGTTAATATTCTTATTGATGTGCTTAAGCGCCTTGTGTACAGCGAAGCAAGAATATTCTGAAATTGTTTAATCACTGTGTTTGGCGGAGATTATTTTGTATATATTTTGGGTTAGCAATGTTGTTAGATGGCAGTTCGGGAAAGTCATTTAAAGTTTTTGAAGGTGGTTTACGTTTTTTTGTTGGGGGACTGTCGGCCAGAGTGCTGAACCGATTATGACCCAGGTTTGGGGGCCCCGGGCCACCCATGGTTTTTTTTTTTTATACCCTGAACCCATTAAAAATGGGTAATCAGGGTATAATGGTTTTGTTGCAGCCCAAATGTATGTAACAGGCAGAAGGAGGCGTGGCAGACCCCATAAAGTATATATATTCTTGATCAGGACGACAAGCCAAATCGATTGAGCCCTGTCCGTCTGTCTGTCTGTCCGTCTGTCGCGTGGATTTCAGAACCTATAATAGCTAGAGACTTGAACTTTTTTTTTATAGATTCGTGTATATCACGCGCAGGTCGAGTTTGTTTTAGAAATTCGATAACTCTTCTCGTTCTTTTTTTATCGATTAAAAACGAAATCGATTTTCAGTTTTAAAATTATATCTTCTATATCTTGATAGTTAGAGACTCCAAATCTTGTATTTAGCTTAATGGGACTTTTATACAATTTGGTTTTTGTTAAATTTTGGATGCCACGCCCCCTTCGCCCAATTTTTCAAATCACTTATTTCAAATACTACAGACTTGTGCTTTTGCACATACACGCATATGAATGATATAATTACGCTGCGCAAGTTTGATTAAGAAAGTCGATCTACAAAAAAAGTTATTAAGCATTTAATTTCCCATAACACGCAGCAGCGCAGTCGCTGAGTAAACTGCGCAGTTAGCAGAGCGTATGCGTGTGCGTGTGTATGTATGCGTTGCTTGCAATATACATACATATGTATGTACACATGTACATACTGTATATATTTACATATATATAAAATAAGAGTAACATTGATATAACTTAAATAAAGTCAATATAATATACATATGTATGTACATACATACATATGAATAGATGAAATGCATTATGTTATTAAACGAAACGTTTACCAAACGTTTACGTACACACGCGCATGGCAACAGCAGCAGAAGCTCTAGAAAATTCGAAGAATTCATAACAACAACAACAAAGACAAATTGGGGATGAATTTTAAGCAGAAGTTCAGCAGCTCATGTAGCAGCAGCTCAGTAGCTCAATAACTGTACTTAGGAATTCGCTATCTCACTCTTATGTATTGCAACGGCTGTGTTGATAGAAGCGATGATCGCCGACATAAAGTCTCGAGTTCGATTCTCTAAGCTGACGTCAAAACTTTTTTTATGCAAGTTACTTAATCTTTTTTGTTTTTTTTTAATTTTTTAATTTAATTTAAAATAATTATATACAAACTTTCAAATGCATTTAAAGCCGCCGATAGGCGGGGTTCAGGGTATTTCCTAGTCGGGCACCTCCGACTAGAGTTTCCTTACTTGTTTTTCTTATATTTTTTATCTGCGATCAAGCGGTTGAAACTAATATTTTGTACAAGTAACGGTTGATAGAAAGAATGTGAGAAGAGAAGAGAACTGATAACAGCACAATTGATTAGCAACTGACGTCTGCTCGGGATGAGTGTTAGTCGGCGACTGCTAAGTAAAGTTATTGAGCTACTGAGCTACTGCTACTGAGCTGCTGAACTTCTGCTTAAAATTCATCCCCAATTTGTCTTTGTTGTGTTGTTGTTATGAATTCTTAGAATTTTCTAGAGCTTCTGCTGCTGTTGCCACGCGCGTGTGTATGTACGTAAACGTTTGGTAAACGTTTCGTTTAATAACATAATGCATTTCATCTATTCATATGTATATTATACTGACTTTAAGTTATATCAATGTTACTCTTATTTTATATATACATATGTAAATATATACAGTGTGTGCATATGTACATACATATGTATGTATATTGCAAGCAACGCATACATACACACGCATACGCTCTGCTAACTGCGCAGTTTACTCAGCGACTGCGCTGCGCCAATATGTGCGTGTTATGGGAAACTAAATGCTTAATAACTTTTTTGTAGATAGACTTTCTTAATCAAACTTGCGCAGCGTAATTATATCATTCATATGTGTGCATGTGCAAAAGCACAAGTGTTTAGTATTTGAAATAAGAATTTTTAAAATTTGGGCGAAGGGGGCGTGGCATCCAAAATTTAACAAAAACCAAATTGTATTAAAGTCCCATCAAACTAAATAGAAGATTTGGAGTCTCTAACTATAAAGCTGTAGAAGATATAATTTTAAAACAGAAAATCGATTTTCGTTTTTAATCGATAAAAAAACGAGAAGAGTTTTCGAAATAAAAAAACAAACTCGACCTGCGCGTGATATACACGAATCTATAAAAAAAATCAAGTCTCGAGCTATTATAGGTTCTGAGATCCACGCCTTGAAACATACGGACAGACGGACGGACGGACAGACGGACAGACAGACAGACGGACAGGGGTCAATCGACTCGGCTTGTCGTCCTGATCAAGAATATATATACTTTATGGGGTCTGCCACGCCTCCTTCTGCCTGTTACATACATTTGGGCTGCAACAAAACCATTATACCCTGATTACCCATTTTTAATGGGTTCAGGGTATAAAAATTAAAAGGGGAGGCATCGACAATGCTAAAACTGACTGTGTCACGACGCTGCATAACGGACAACGGCGCCAACCACATCGGCGACGTTTCTGAAGATTGTATGCACACTCGTGTATATACAGTCAGCACAACATTTATTCGTACACTTTTTTTTAACTTCAACTGCTTTGGTTCAGATACATATATGTTGAATTGGCAATTTAAAACAAATATTTTCTAAACATAATTCACTAAAATGAACATTTTAAAATTTACTTTTCCTTCATTAATGAAACAAATTTGTGGTTACGAATAAATGTGATGACTGTATATGCATCCTAGTTCACTGTTCAGTGTTAGAATTCAAGTCCGTTTTTTCGTTGCTTAGATTTTTTTCAATGAAAAATATTTTAAACAAGTAAGGAAACTCTAGTCGGAGGTGCCCGACTAGGAAATACCCTGAACCCCGCCTATCGGCGGCTTTAAATGCACTTCAAAGTTTATATATAATTAAAAAATTAAAAAAAAACAAAAAAGATTAAGTAACTTGCATAAAAAAAGTTTTGACGTCAGCTTAGAGAATCGAACCCGAGACTTTATGTCGGCGATCATCGCTTCTATCAACACAGCCGTTGCAATACATAAGAGTGAGATAGCGAATTCCTAAGTACAGTTATTGAGCTACTGAGCTGCTGCTACTGAGCTGCTGAACTTCTGCTTAAAATTCATCCCCAATTTGTCTTTGTTGTTGTTATGAATTCTTCGAATTTTCTAGAGCTTCTGCTGCTGTTGCCACGCGCGTGTGTATGTACGTAAACGTTTGGTAAACGTTTCGTTTAATAACATAATGCATTTCATCTATTCATATGTATGTACATATGTATATTATATTGACTTTATTTAAGTTATATCAATGTTACTCTTATTTTATATATATGTAAATATATACAGTATGTACATGTGTACATACATATGTATGTATATTGCAAGCAACGCATACATACACACGCACACGCATACGCTCTGCTAACTGCGCAGTTTACTCAGCGACTTCGCTGCGCCAATATGTGCGTGTTATGGAAAATTAAATGTTTAATAACTTTTTTTGTAGATCGAATTTCTTAATCAAACTTGCGCAGCGTAATTATATCATTCATATGCGTGTATATGCAAAAGCACAAGTCTGTAGTATTTGAAATAAGTGGTTTGAAAATTTGGGCGAAGGGGGCGTGGCATCCAAAATTTAACAAAAATCAAAATTGTATAAAAGTCCCATTAAGCTAAATACAAGATTTGGAGTTTCTAACTATAAAGATGTAGAAGATATAATTTTAAAACTGAAAATCGATTTCGTTTTTAATCGATAAAAGAAGAACGAGAAGAGTTATCGAATTCTAAAACAAACTCGACCTGCGCGTGATATACACGAATCTATAAAAAAAAAGTTCAAGTCTCTAGCTATTATAGGTTCTGAGATCCACGCGTTCAAACATACGGACAGACGGACAGACGGACAGACAGACAGACGGACAGGGCTCAATCGACTCGGCTTGTCGTCCTGATCAAGAATATATATACTTTATGGGGTCTGCCACGCCTCCTTCTGCCTGTTACATACATTTGGGCTGCAACAAAACCATTATACCCTGATTACCCATTTTTAATGGGTTCAGGGTATAAAAAACGGCACTTTTATTTTTGTGTACATACATATGTACATATGTACATGTACATATGTACTTTTACGGTGTTATGCTGGATCGTTTTTGTCTCAAGTCATTCGTTAGTTGGTTGTTGAAAGCTTCGCAATGGCACCGAGAAACTTACTGTCGTGTAAAGAAAAAATGGAAATAATTAATGCAAAAGAGAAAGAACAACTTTCAGTGCGCAACTTAGCAGCAAGGTAAAAAAACAAAATTGAACAACATTTCAATAGCTGACAAATTTTTAATTATTAGATTTAAGATTGGTAAAACGCAAGCTGCAGAAATTTAAAAAAATAAAGATGCCATTAAATCGCAATGGCAATCTGGAGACAACATAAACGCAAAAAAGAATTGTCTTACTCCACGAGGGTTACAAGTGAACAAGCTGTGCTACGATTGGTTTGTGATTGCCAGAGCCCAGAATATTCCTATTTCTGGTCCAATTATCAAGGCAGTGGAGTATTCTATTCCAGATGGATGGCTGCAAAAGTGGCGCACGCGCCACAACATCAACTTTAAAGCAATATCTGGCGAAGCTTCCGATGTTTGCCCAACAGATGTTAACCAATTTAGAGAAAAACTGCCATCTATTTTAAGTGGTTATAGTCCGGAAGATGTGTTTAATGCTGATGAAAGTGTCCTTTATTTTCGAGCCTTACTTGACATTTAAGTCAGAAAAGTGCATTGGCGGTAAAATGTCGAAGGAACGGCTCACAATTCTATTTTGCCTTAACATGGCAGGGGAAAAAGAAGTCCTTTTAGTCATTGGAAAGGCAGCTTGTCCGCGAGCTTTCAAAAATATGCATAATAAGGAGCTGCCGGATATCTGGAAAGCCAACAAAAAGGCGTAGATGACACGAGAAATAATGATGGAGTGGTTACAAGAATTTAATAGAAAAATGATTAGGAAAAATAGAAAAGTTCTATTATTTTTAGATAATGCTGCATCTCACCCTAGAGAGTTAAATTTAAGCAACGTTAAGATAGTTTTTTTTTTTTACCAGTAAATACAACTTCTGTATGCCAACCTTCAGACCAGGGCATAATACAAAATTTTAAGATTCAATATAGAAGCTTAATATTAAAACACATAATTTCGAAAATGGACTTGGGATCATCAGCCACAGAATTGGCAAAAACAGTCAACGTTCTTGATGCTTTATGTTTTATTAAAACGTCCTGGAACAAAGTTGAAGCAACAACTATAAAAAAACTGTTTTCGAAAAGCAGGATTTGTGGAGTCTATAGCTGGTGAAGACTTTAGTTTTGAGGATGAACTACCACTATTCACATTTGTTAACTTAAGTTTACTTTCAAAATTAGAAATAAATGATGTAGATCTTTTAAATATAGATAGGGCATTAGAAACAGAAGACAACAATATTGAAATAAACATTACAAGTCAAAGTAATATTGATTCTGAATCAGAAGACGAAAATAATATCGCACATCAAGTTAATTCAATTAAAACATACAACGAGGCGTTGCACGAAATTGACAGATATAAAGAATTAGCCAGTCATGATTTTTTAGTTTATCAACATTTAAACAATTTAAGAAGTCGCCTCGAGTTTTTGCAGCTTAAGCATCAGCAAAGAAATCTTAGACAATCTACAATTGATTTTTTTTTTTTTTTTTTCATTTTGCTTTATTTCC